>PVJO010001189.1:10698-184347 GCA_004026905.1 Hystrix cristata
AAAAAAAAAAAAAAAAAAAAAAAAAAAAAGACGTGCAGCTGGGAGCCCCAGGCAGCTGGGAGCTGCACCTACTACACTCATTTACTCAACAGACATTTACTGAAATGTGCACCGTCCTGCTGGGCACTACACGGGGAGCAAGGGATTCAAAGTACATGTTCTGGCTTAACAGAGTTCACGTTTTATGGGAATATTTCAACCCTGATCAAATTATTTCACAAAGTAAAAAGGTAGGAAAAAGATTTGATCTCAGCAGAACGGTCAGAGAAGTCTTGCACGAGAGAATAATGATGAAAGTGAGCTCTGGGGAATATGTGAGGCAAATAAGTAATTAAAGGAGGGCCAGCAAAATGTTCCAGAACGGAGGAATTGTGTGAGCCAAGGTGCTGTGGTGGGCAAGAATGGGCATTCCAGAGTCTGAAGGGACAGAGCCTGTGGTGGAGAGATGGGGTGACTGAGTAGGTATTCTTGAATATGGCTCCTGTAGGCTGGTAGGGCCCATACCTGGGGGACGACCTGGGGTATTTATGCTTATTCTGAGAGCAACTGGAAGCCACTGCAGAGGATTAAGCAAGGATGGGGTGTAGGAGGGACCTGATCTGGGTTTCCATAATTATCATTCTTTCTATTTTGTGTGGACAGGAACTGGATTACAGGAAAAAACTAAGCCTCAGTTTGAAAGAGTACACTGGTCATACTAGATTTTTCCATTCTCTCCTGCTGTAACTCAGGTGCTTGTCCCCTCCAAAACTCACATAGAAATTTAATTGCCATTGTAACAGTATTAAGGGGGAATTAAGAAATGATTAGGCTTTAAGAGTCCTGCCCTTATGGGTAGAATTGGTGCCGTCATTAAAGGGAAGTTCAAGCCTCCTCTTTGTCCCCTCTTGGCTTTTCTGTCACAGGATGATGCAGCAGAAAGGTCCTTGCCAGATGCTGGAAACTTGATGTTGGACTTCCCAGGAACCGGAACTGAGAGAACATATATTTCTTCTCATTATAAATTACTCAGCCAATAGTATTTTGTTACAGCAACAGTACAAAATAGATTGAGACCTCTTTAATGTCACGAGGATAAGTAATCCCAATTGTGGGGATGCTGACTCTCCCTCATGGTTGTTTGTTTCTTTATCTTCTTGTAGTTGATTCTGCCTTCAGCAAGTTTCATTATCCATGAGAGCTCTAAATTCCTTGGACTGGGGAGACGTTTCCGCCAATATTGATGTCTAAGCTTCACATCTCTGCATTGTTGTCTAGAAATACGAGAAGAGCACAGTTGTGTTGTTGTGGCTGCTTCCATGTCCTGAATCATTTCAAAATTTTTTTTACCTTTCATGGTCACTTTGACTTTGGGAAGACCCAGAAGTCACAAGATGCCAGATCCAGTAAACAAGGTGGGTGAGGACACACTGTAATGTTTTTATGAGTCTGCCTTTCCATTGGCTGGCAATTGGCAGCAGTAGTCACCATATTTTTGATCATACCTCATAAAGAAGGACTTCCAGAACAGCTTCAAAGAGTGGCAAGAACAGTGGGATGGAGGAGGGAAGGGGGTATAAAAATGAATTAAGATATATCATGTACATGTACCGAATACCCACAGTGTAACTAGTTATTATGTATTGTAAATATGTACTAATACATTTTAAAAAATTAAGGTAACATCAAAGAGTTAATGACTAAATTAGAAAGAACACAAAAAAGAACAGTGGGATAAGTGTGCTTCAAGTGAGAAGGAGTGCAGTGTATTTTAGGGGGATTAATGGCAAAGCATTTTTTACTGTAATACATTTTTAAAATTTAAACATTCACTGTATATTCTGATCATACCCAGTAGATAAGAGGCTTCTTCCCTGCCTGAGTTCAGAACCGGTTTGTAAGCAGAGAAGTCACACAAACAGGTAGTGGCTGTGTGTCTACTAAAGTCGAGCTTGAATAGCATGGCTTAGATGCAGGGACATAAGAGTAAAAGGCTTCCTGATGCCATATCTGACATTACACACGTCCGCCCCATCCTGGTTGATGATGAAAACAGTTATATTGACAGACATGTACTGCTAAACTCACCGCCCGGTCAAGAACAGACTATACTCTCCCCCCAAAGAAATGAAAAGCAAAGGAGCTATTACTGAAGTGCAAAATGTCCTGGGACCATAGGGGAGATTAGAAAGTGTTTCTTGAAGGAAGTGAGTTTTGAATTGGGTCTTGAATGACAACTTGTTTATTGGAAGCATGTTTATCGCTAACTGTGTGGTAGGCTGCATGGCCTGGTACCTATGAACTGACAGAGAAAAATGGTGATGTTCCGTGATGAAGCTATGGATTAAGCAAAAGTACAGAGGCATTTCTGATATAAAGAGTAAAAGAAGTAGTAGCAAATTACTTAGCATGCTTGCTGGTGATCCACCCACACAACCCCCATTCTCCCCTTTCCTGCTAAGGATTTCTTGCTGGTGGCATCTTGTTGGTCATGGGAACATCTGGGGCAAAGTTAAGACCAGACAGGAAGTGATATGCATTTAGCCTTTCTGGGCTCAGTCCTCAGGCGGTGATGATCAGCAGCTGGTGGGCACCTAGGCTTCCTCACCCCTTGGGTGGGCCAACACTGAACATGGTTTTCCATGTGGATACTGACTGCAGTTGTCCAGAGTAGAAGCCTACTCCCCCGTGTCCCTGGATTAGCGCCTTTATTTCTCTCATTACCTTCTTTTCTACTGCTGCTTCTGAAGAGCAAGTCTTGAATCACATACTCACACTCATACTTTATCTGTATCTCACTATCTTTTTCTAGATAAGCTATTTCTCCTTTCAGCCTTTCAGAGAATTAAATAAAGTCCATATTTTTATTACTTAGATAAAAATACATGATCTGATTATGTACAAACATAATTAAATATCGGGTTAGAAACATATTCCCAAATTTATATTCATTAGTTCATTCATCTGTAAAATATTGGTGAATATTATTGTTGGGCAATGTTGGGCATTATGAGAAGCAAAATAAATAATATCAACTACTGCATGTAGAAGGTGCTCATTAAATATTACTTGAATATCAATATGATTCATGTTACTAAACTGACTAGGGTCAGATGGTTTTTGTTTTTAACAGGGTTTTCTTTTGTTTATTGCAATCATTGCAATACGTTTTTAACAGTCAGATGCAATGTTGACTCAGCTGCTCTTCAGATGCCAAATACCCTCCATGTGCCATCCTGGGTGCTTACCTTGAGTCCAAAGTACAGTGCTTACCCAATTATAGAAGCCATATCGACTTGGTATTGCCAGTGGCCAGGGCAATAGGGCACTACCCTGGACAACTTAATCGGAGATCAACCTGCTTTTGAAGAACAGGTCAGAGTTGATAGCTTTGCACAAGGTTCCCTTGGATGGTGCTACAAGGTTTATTTTCATACTCTGTCATTTTGCATGTGTGCAAAAACTTAACTGTGCATCCAAACATGCATATAGACATCATTATCAGGAAGTAAATTCTAAAAGTCCACATTCTATTGCCTTAAATAATAACTCATTTTCACCTTTTCATATTTCTTTCTAGTCTTTGGCTCCAGACAGATAGCACCTTTGTGTGTTTATTATAAGATTTCTATATTTTATTCATTTCTTCTAACATCACTTTGCCAGCAGTTTTTCTTCACAAGGGTTTGTGCATCGCTTTTTGCGTGTCAAAGATGGAATCATTCCAGCTGGAATGAGTTTGTACCCTGCACTGAAACCACATTTGGAGACTCAAAGAAAGAGCTACTTTTAACCTCTTGTGTTTCCTACTCTAAGTAATGAACTCCTGGCTGCCGCTTCTTTCGGGAATTAATGTGTTTGGATAATTGTCTCAAGAGGGAGCAAGCCACAGGAGAGCAGGTGTGAGGTCTTGGCACTTGGCAGAGGCCTACTTTACTTGTCATTTATTCACTCAGGCATTTATTTCTTCAACACACATTCACTGGGTATCTATTGTTACTCATCAAACAGTGGTTGGGTTGTTATCTGTGGGCAGGTGATGGAGGCCAAAAGTAATAATGGAACAAGAAAGATTCAAGAGGGGCCACTAAAACCGAATGTCCCCTGCTCACATCAAACAGAGGCACCACATGATCAGACCAGAATAGAAGACACCACAAGGCCCATGATCCTGCCAACCTGGCAGACAAGAACCAGAAAGATAGGATGGAAATGCACACTGGACATCCAGGTCAACCGAGGGCATGGCCAAGCATGACAAGCAAAGATTTAAGGCTTGGGCAACCAGGCCAGACCCTGAGCAAGCAGCAGTGAACTGCCCTGTCCCAGCTTGAAAGCAAAGGATCTCAAGCACGTTACATCCAAGATCTGCTGCTGGAGCCTCTAAAAGACTGTGGATTTGAGCCAGGCTGCCTGGGTTTGAATCCCACATGAAGTCAAGTGACTTCAGGTATGTTACTAAACTTCCCAGGGCTACAATTTCTAGATTTGTAAAGTGCTGATGACATATAAGGGCTTAGCTCCGGGGGCTGTAATGAGGCTACATGAGCTCATACTTATAAAGTGCTTAGACCAGTACCTGGCACAAAGTAAGTGCTTATATAATAGTTATCAAATAAAATGAATGGGGATTGGAGAGAGCATTTCTTGACAATGACTTAATTCTTTCAATGTTCATAACCACCACCATTTGAAGAAATTTATGATGTCAAATGATACCACAGAGCATTCTCTTCCTAATTATCTTCAGGTGGCTCCAAATATAGCTTCCTTCCTCCACCATGGTGCCAATTTCCTTCCCCCAGCAGCAGGTGTCTTTGCAGTAACTACAGTATTTTTCTAGGTACCCACCCTCACATTTATCAGAACCTTATCTTTTTGTCTGCCCTGGGTTTTTGAGGCACCAAATGACCCCTCCAAGTTTCCCCCAAACCTCTAGACATCTAAGCTGGTTATACCAGCCTCGTCTTGCCAGGGGCTATCTTCCATTCAGATAGCCATGTCCTATACCTGTCTGCTCACGGCCGACCAGGCTTCACAGCTCAGAGAGGAAGTTTGTGCTATCTCTTCCGGAAGTTCATCTTGTTTCTTTAGCTGGCATCCAGTGTGCCAGTCAAGGACGGGAGGCATATCTTCGGAAGAGCAATCAGGCTGTGCTATCCCCCGCCTTTTCTCAGATTGCAAGCCTGGGAAGCACTGCCAAGTGTTAAAGCCTGAACTCTAGGAATAGCGCCATCATTTCAGTGGTTACTAACAAACAAAACAGAGAGAGAGACCGCATGGCTCGTGAGGCCCTGGAGCAAGGACTCTGCGAGGACTAAGAAAGAGGGCACAGAGTCTACTTTCTTTCCTTTTCTTTTTCTTTTACAGAAAGACTCTTTGTTTTTGTCATTCTATGCACGAGCTAAGCAGATTACAGTAAAGAGAAATGGGGCCAGGCCCAGGTATCTAGGAGATGGGAGAGTATTTGCATTCCAATTGTGGGGCATTGTCAAAAGACTATTCTTTCTGCCTCCATTGGAAGGTGCAATTCAGTTGGGGACTGTTTAAACAGGACTGTACCTTTTCCCTCCAAGTCAAACTGGAGAAACACCAACGGAGGTCCAGGAAACATAGGACAGAAAGGTCAGAAGCTTTTGTGAGAGCGTGCTCCCTCCTCCCATAAGACCTTGAAGGTTGAAAGCAACTTACGCTTCCTCCATTTTTAAGTTTTTTTTTCATACATGTTTGCGGTATGTAATGTTTACATTCCTTGTGGGGAGTTGGTACATGTATGTAGCACATCTTAATTCCCTCATTCATCCCTTTTCCCTCCTCTCCTTCCTCCTGCCTCCATCTCTTGATCCCTTTCGCTTTTGAGAAAGATCTATCTCCCTACTTCCCATTATCTATCCTTTATTTTCTCTGGTTCTAGTGTATTCAAAAAAGAAGAAATGCCAGAAGACAATTACATGCACCCCCCCCCCAAAGTTGCATCTGTTAAACGTTGGCTTTTGGCAAAACAGCACATTTAATGCACACTCACACATGCACCAGTTCACACGCTACGCTGATTGTGTGTGTAACTTCATTCATGGATAATGTCAAAAGTTTGTATTTGAGGAGCAGGATGAAAACAAGACTCAGGCCAGATGGTTCTCATGCCCCACCCAAGACAGATGGTTCTGTCCATGATGCTTCAGTGAGGAGAGAGGGCCTCCTCCCTCCCCCACCCCAAACCTCGTCCCTCATCCGCCTGCCTCCCCAAGAAGAATTGTACTCATTCCCCACTATTCCTCTAAAAACTGTAGACCTCCAAGAGAGACTTTACCTAAAAGCAAAATTGTACTGGTTTGGAATAAACTTCAAAATTAAAGCCACTTTCTCCTCTATTCTCTCCACCACCTTCAAACACACACACACACATGCACACACATGCACACACACACTGAAACCCACCTCCAATTCTCACTCTGCATCGCCCCCTTTCCTGCCCTCTTCCCACAGACTTATTTCATAAAAATGTCAGCTATTAAATTAACATTATTTAAGGGGCTTTGGGTTTTAGTTCCCGAATGCAACCTAAGCTGGACCCGTAAAGGCCTGACACGAAGCCCCGGCTGTATAAAACATGATCCACAGAGTACTAAATAAATAACCTGGCGTGGGCTTCCCGGCCTCTCTATTTATCACCACAGTAATGATAAGGATCTGATTTAGAGAGAACTCTGCTGAGGGTTGAACCCGGCACAAGCTGTAATATGATCTGCAGGGGAGGGCTGATAACCCGAAACAATGTGAAGAAACCCTGTCAGATAAATAAAACAAACTGTTTGTCCATTAAATAGCACTGTCAGGAAGAGAACAGGGAAGCCAAACAGAGCTAAATTCAATTCTTTTATAGCCGCACAAAGCCAGGAACACCTGAACTGAACTGGGGAAATAAGCTCACTTAGAAATAGCTCGGGAGGGGGTGGCTGGTTGGAGGGAGGGGAGAGAAATCTGATTTATCAAAGTCGCTGTAAGAGGAAAAAGTTGCTCTTTGGTTCAGGTCAGGTCAGGCAAATCCCATCCTTTTCCTGGGACTTGGTCTCCTCATCAATAAAATGGGTCCCATCTTGCTGGTCCCACCTACCTTGATGGATTTTCAAAGTAGATCCATGGAAGAATTTCAGAAAAAAAGATTCTGAAAAAAAGGAGACCAGGTGAGTCTCAGAGATGCAAATGTCTGCCACAACCATGCTGGTTATAGAGCAGCTTGAAGAGGGTGCCAACAAAGCCAGTGAGAGCAGAGATGGAAGGACCCAGGTCAAGCTGTGGTAGCCACTCAGCCCCACCAAGACTGTGGCCTGGACATACAGCCCCCTGGCTGCCGACTGGGAATGTTTTCAAAAGAAGTGTATGGATTCCAGTGTGAAATCTCAATAATTCCAAGAGCTGGAGGTTACTGAAAGAATTTTTTAGAATTGTCTGTATGTGTTTAGCTTGAAAAGGCATGTGGATTTGATAAGGCCCTCGGTCTACAACCTTTGAACTAAAGCAAATCAAGGTAGAATATTTTCGTGATAATCGCATCTGTGTTGCTGTTGATGCCAGAAAACCTAGGGACACAAAGGAAGCAAAAACAACAGGGCCCTTCCTCAAACCCTCTGAGGGTCTGGGCAGGCTTGTGTTCCTCTTTCAGCTTTTGGATGTATGTAGTCTGGGTCCACATGGCTTCTTACTGTATCTGACACAGACGGAAAAGATTCTCTTCCATCTGAGGTGCCACAGCTGTCCTCTGGAGAAGCCTGATTCCTCCCTGGGCCTGTGTTTCTCAGTGGGAGCGTAGTTGACATTTTGGATAGGTGCTGTATGTCGGTCGCTTCCTGTGGGGCTAAGGACAATAAAAAACATGTTCCCATGCTTTAACAGTATCAGCAACAACAAAGTCCTCTGACACTTTGCTTTTGTGGAGCCCAGATGGTCTTGTTCTGTATCCTTGAGGGGCACCGAGCTGATCAGTCTGGTCCTGTTGGTGGTGGCCTCTTCTCAGTGTGCAGGGTGCTGAGAATGGGGAGGGGTCTCCGGAATGGAATTCCTGAGGCAGCCTGGAGATCTTCATTCTGTGAGGTCTGAGAGCTGTAGGACACTAAGGCCAAACTGAGCAACAGGAACAGGGGTGTCCTGGAAGTTCAGATTTCGTTATGGCTCAGGATTTGAGCCACCAGGTACACCTGCTGAACAGTCCTAGGGCTTCATCCCAGCAGGTCGGAGAGGATGGCCCGAGGATGTTAATCTTTGTAGAAAGCCTCCTTGGTGAATCAGGCCCTTTCTCAAGCTACTGCTTTAATAAAAGCATTAATGCTTCTTTCCCTTAAAGCTGTGGTTTGCGGCTTTGTTTGTTATCCAGAGTTACCTGGAAAGCTACAAATTGTGGCTCCCCAGGAATCCCCAGGACTGGTTTGATTTGGTTATCAGATTCAACTTTTACATATTTATTGTGGGTATAGGGGTTGAAAAGGAGTGCTCATGTATTTGCTATGCATTTGGAGAAGTGGGTCTGCTCAGCCACAATTTACAAATGGCCAAGCTGAGATCCAGAAATGGAAAATGACCATTGCGATCTTAGACCCAAGATTGGAATAACATGTGATGTCTTTTTCTTGAGGGAATTGCCATTAATTTTTTTCAAAATCTGGAGCCTACGTTGTACTTTCAAGCCATTCGTTGCCGGACTAGAGCTAGCTTTCTAAAACTCTTGCGGGGCTTATTTCTTCGCACTGAATTATATATTTTATTTATTCTTTGTGTGTGTTATTGAATAATTCTCTTCCTCATCGGGCGGGAAGCAGGTTCTATGTTTCATTGGACTTGGGATGGTTTGTGGCAGAACTTCTTGGGTTTAGTTTGCAAGTTTTCCCTCTCATTGAGAAGTCTGTGGCATAAGGATCAAAAATTACTTCTCTACTGCAAAGCAGTTCCCAGGGATTTAGGAATTAGTAAACGGAAGCTAAAGTTTGAAATGACATACAAAACAGAAATGTGAAATATTATTTTGCTTAATAAGCTTTTAGATCAAAAAGTTAGATGTAATATCTTCAGTTGTGGTATAAATATTGACCTTTCAATTTGAATGAACTCAAAGAAAGAGTTTAGTCTTACACAGGGAGATAAAATTATACACATGATACACTATTGCTTTTTATTTTAAGGGATTCCTTAAAGTGAATAAAATTCACATATATTTTTTCAAATGAATAAAATGCAATCTAAACAAAATTAAGAACATAAAATAAAATAAAGAATACATCGATATACATAGATGTGAATGACTGGGTACACCCTAATCCAGAATGTAATTGGAATGGAATTATTAGGACTCTCTTTACTTCTCTCTGTCTCACCTTCTATATTGACTCTCATTCCAAAGAAAGGCCTCCCATGTGGTGGCTCAAGGCTCTTGACCCACATCCTTCCAGCTTGGCAATTCTAGTGCAACCAGCACATCTTCCCATTGGCCTGCCTGGGACATGTGCCTGTCACTGCCTCCATCATTAAGCAAGAATACAGAGCATGTTGATTGGCCTTCCTGGATCCAGGAAGGTGGGGCCCATCTACCTAACCTGCCTGGGCAGACACAGGAGATACAGTGATGGTGGAGATAATGGTGACTCGCAAAAGGGGAAAAGAATATCAGGATTGTTAAAAGAAAAAAAGGTGAAATTGATCCTGGTCAAGAATGAACAACAGATGTTTTCTACAAAGGGGGACAAGATGGATGTGAGGAAAGAAACCAAGTCCATTTTCTCTTTTCTGTCTCCCATTAGCATTCATTAAATACAAGCAGGAAGCCAAAACAGTAACAAACACTGACTGAGAAAAAAGTCACGGAAAGGGCTCTTCTGTAGTTGTGAATGTTCTGACTGGATATTGTTTTCAAGAAAGCTTTTTATTTTTTTCATTTAAGAACCTACAGTAACTGAGCTTGGCTAATAAAGTGTTTGCCTAGTACATTATGGAAGTCTTTTGGGAGACTATTGAATCAATTAGAATGATTTGTAATTAGCACACCAACCTAATGACAGGGTGTCTCTAAATTGCTTGAAAATAGTTCGGTCTCTTAAGGGACTTGTATGTCCCTCTTGTGAACTTATTTACATTACTGATATGCTTACTAGATTTTTAAAAAAAATTTTCCAAAGTTCTTGACCAGATTCTGTATAAAATATCACAAATTCTGAATTAAATAATTCTTAATAATTGGCAAGTTGTTATAATAATTAGAAAAATTCCCTCTTCATCTTATATAAAACGATTCATGAAATCCTTTGGTATAAGCTATCGTAAAGGCAGCATTAATGAAAATTCTGATTGACAGAAAGAAATCTTGTCAGATCCTGAAATCATGTGAAACAGAACAGAAGCTAGAAACAAAAGAACAACTATTACAAGATGTTATTACCTGTAATCCTAGGATATTTACAAACGTGTAATAGCGTAAAATGATGCCTTGCGTTTTTCTCCAAAAGTTTGAAAGGAAGCTTGTAATTAGTTGACCTATTTTAAAGGGTCTCCAGACTCAAAAGAGCAGATGCCTGTTCACACACACAGCACAACTGTATTCTTTCAAATTTCTAGAGCCCAATTTGAGAACAGTGCCAACCCCAGAGAGGCAGGGCACGCTGGCCCACCACGCATGTTCTTAAGTCAGGCAGAACCTGGCTTTGTAGACTTCCTTATTGTAGATGTGGAATTTCAGGCTACTTACTTTTCTCGTGACATACTACTTCCATTTCCACATTCCCTTTTCACATACAGAGAATGACAGAGGGTCATTAACATTATTGTCACCACGATTATCATTAGAGTTTTTTTTATAAAACAAGGAGGGGTTCATGAACTTGCCCAGGATCTCGGGGCAGGTGATGAATTGGTCCTTTGTCCTGTCGGGTATCGCTAGCTTCACAAGTGATTTTCAAAGTGACTCTTTAGCTTGGAGAGACGGTGTCTTCCACAGGAAGGACTCAGCCGTGACCAGATCTGATCTGGCCCCTTTGGATTCATTTTGGAGGGGAGAGCAAGTTAAAGATGGGGAGCCATGGCCTGCTGTGTGAGCAAAGCCACCGCTGTCGAGGACAAAGTCCCAGTGCCTGTACTTTAGCCTCAGTCAAAACAAAGGCACATCCTCGTTTGTCTCAATACTCCCAAATCTTTTCAGTCTTGTCGCCAACATCATTCAGATCACAGTCATACTAGCAGGTTTTCTTTAAAGGAATTGTTGGAAAGTTGCTAAATTAGAGAATGTTCTCTGAAAGGTATGTCCAGACAGCCATCTCCCCTGATTCCTGTAGCCAAGCCTCTGCAGGAAGTGAGCTCAGCCTTAGAAGACCTTTTGACTTTCAAAAGGCACGATAATCAATTAAAACAAAAATTGCGGCTATTGTGTTGGTGAGACCTGGACACCACCACTTGCTGGTCCATTTATGGGGTCAAGGCAGAGCTCCAGGAGCAGGTGACTTTTAGTCCAAAACCAGAATAAATGGGCCTATGCAGAGAGCTGCCTGCCACTGTAGACTGTGCGGTGGACATAGATTTAAGTAGATTCTGTTCTTATTTCATCTCAGCCCCTATTGGTTGCAGTTCCAACACCAACCAACCCAAGCTGACTTTCGGCTGTGTTTTACTGTATGTAAGATGACTATCTTTCAACTGCAGCCCTGTAAGAATATAAAGGAAGATTTCTGACGGCTTTTGAATCCTCCGCTGCCTCCAGCCTACTCTTGGTCACTCGACAGTTCTCATTTCCTTTTCTTTCTAATATTTTTTCCCCTTGTATTTTCTTTTTACACCAAAGTGTCCACTTTTAAACTGTCACCGAATAAGAATTAGGAACATGTCATGTTAAAAAAAATAGCTTGTTGGAGCATCAAACCCGGTGAACATTGGGGTTGAGGTACCTAGTGTCATTTTCTTTTATATCTCCCTAAGGAAATATTTTTTCCTCTTTCTATTGCTGACATATATTTTGAGAAATGCAGCCCTCAGGTGGTTGTTCTGCACTCTTTGAAGTCACTGTGAATTGAATAAAACCAGTTTGATGGCAAACTGCCCTGAGAATTTAAACCACTTGTGTGAAAAGATATTGTTATATATATATTAGAGTTCTTCAAGGCCAGCCCACGGAATGGGATGGTCAGTAGTGACAATTCCTACATGTGAGTTCTCCTATTTTCAAGTTTCCATGTAAATATTGTGAGATCTGAGACAGTTCTCCCACCCTAGAATCAATACTTCAAGGATACCATATTCACTCAATGACTTTGAAAATAAGGGGATTGAGATAAATGGGGAAATTAAGTATGGAGAAACTGTCTCAAGGATTTCAGCAAAGTGATGTTTTTATTATAATACGTGAAGGGAATCAGATTCTTTGTTGACTGTGTTGTGACGCTAGTTTTTTTTTTTTTTTTTTTCCTTAGGTTTTTCAATGTCCTCAACTTTAGTTTCTTCTTTCTTTGCTTTTACTTTCTACTTTGGAAAGCAGAACAGACATCTACCATAAAGAAACTAAATGTCTGAGCATCTGTGCCCTTGGCACATGGTGGCGGGATTCTCACTGGGCTGTACCGTGTGGTGCCGGACGGTGCACATGAGTGGGGCATGACACATTTCTCTGGTGAATCAGGCCTCGCATCTGGTCCCTTTGCTGTGCCTCAACTTTTGCTCTCTCTCTTTTTTAAAGATGGCAAATAAATCATTTCTTTCAAATTGGATAAAAAATGGGCAGTGCTCTTTGGAAGCTGGAGACTTCTAGATAATTCCATGTTTGCACTATAAACTATACTAGTCAGTTGCACATTCAGGTTTAGATTTGGGCCAGATTTATGCCCCTGAGAAAGTTCTATTTTTGCATGATTTAGACAAAAAAATGTGTCTGCACAGTGTTACCCAGCCTAATTTATATGAAAGTGGGATTCTGCCACCTGGAGTTTGGGGTCTTTTCTGTGAGACGTGTCTGGTATTTGACTAAGGGACCAAGTGAGGAGGAGGAGGCGGTGGAGGGGGAAGAGAGAACCCACTTGAAAGGGAGACAGCCATCCCCGCCAACTGAATGGGGCGTGCACAACCAGCTGGGAGGGAGGCCTGGGCATTGTTTTTATTATTGGCCCTTGTGTACAACCAGAAAGGCGCCCCCTCCTCAGGGCATGCTTGGTTGCTATGATCTGTTCCTCGGTGCTGTGTGCATCCCAAGTGGCACCCCCTCCTCTCCTGGCCAGACAGGCCTGGCTGGCTCAATTACCAAAGCCTGCAGCATTTGGATCCCAGACAGTCCCGAGGCCCACCTGCATCTGAGCCTTGTGGAAAGGAGATGCTCTGACGACAGTCCCTGCCACCATCCTTGGGGAATGTCCGCAGGATAGATGGACCTTGCCCATCCCCTACATGCAGATGTGTAAGGTATCATTGGTTTTGCCTTGGTTTTAACTGTCCAAATCTTCTGTCAAGGTACCAGGCACTCTTAGGAGTGCTGCGTTCAGGGGCCAGGGTTCTGAATCTCTTCTGGGCCTGGAAACTCCCCCTCCTTATCTCCACTTTTCGAAGTCATTTGGGCTTCTACAAAGGATCAAGTAGTATTTTTTTTTTTTAGACATAGGGATTGACCTAGAGCCTTCACACCAAGCTGTGTCCCCAGACCTATTATACATACATACTAGTTTTGTGGTTTTTTTTTTTTTTTTAGAAAGGGTTTTGCTGAGTCACTATGTTGCCGTGTTGCCCAGGTTGGGCTTAAACTTCAAATCCTCCTGCCTCAGCCCCTCACAGTGCTAAGATTACAGGCGTGCACCACTACACCTGGCCTCAATCCATGTTTTCTGCACACTGACTTTGTGTCAGGCACTAGCCTTAGGGTACTCCGCTGGGAATGGGGCACAGCCAAGAATAAGAGAGCCGTGATTCTTATTCCAAAAGGGCCTGCACTCTAAAGAGCCATGGCTCGAGAAATAGGTGATAAGTACCTTACCTCATGTGAAAGTGCAGTCTAATAGGGTGACCTGCTTGCCTGAGCAGGGTGGCCTTGCGTTGAAAGATTTCCTAAGGAGTGGCCACTTGACCTGAGAAATGTCTGTCCTGGAAGAAACTAGGGATGTCGCCTAGGTCAGGACCAGATAGAGATAAAAACCTGCCCAGAGACCTTCAGCAAGCCAGTAGCAGGGTTACAGGAAGACTTTCCATGCATTCAAGGAAAATGTGTAAACACAGGGCTCCATGTCAAAAGGGTTAGGCCTGCTACCCCAGTCTTCCTGCTTCAGTAGCTCATCGCCTAGCTGTCCTGAGTTTTGTTTCTCATCTGTGGATTGAGGATTATAATAGGTGCTTCTATACAGGTTGTGTGTGTGTGTGTATGTGTGTGTATGTGTGTGTGTGTGTGTGTGTGTGTGTTACTAGGGCTTGAACCCTGGGCCTTGCACATGCTTGGCAAGTACTCTACCACTGAGCTATCCAGGGATGTTCTGAGAGATAATTAGGAGAAGTGTGTGATGTGTTTGGGCACAATAAATATTAGCTCTTACAATGATTTATTCTTATTTGATCTTTTTTGAAGCGACTCTATGGGATTGAAAGAAAAAGCACTCCCCCAATATCCACCCACAAATCTTTCATTATTAACAGATGGAAAAAGAGCCACAAAGGTTGCCCAAGCATGCATGAATGAATCCATTCAAAATATTTATTTATAAACTTCTTACTATGGCAAAGGTATTATTCAAGGTGAAAAACAACTGTGAATTAGGGTCCCTGCCCTGAGAGTCTGATTACCTGTTTGAGGAGCACCCAGATTTCAGAGAATCAGGTGTGAGGGCCCGGGGAGCTGAGACATCATTGGATTACCTGTTTATTTCACAAGAGGCATGGATTGGGAGGTTGGGGACTAATATTAGCACTCCAGTCATTTTTCTGCATCTTTCCCTACAATCAGTTATTAGCTGGAGTCCTTGGCACTTAAAAATCTGTTCTGTGTCTGTCTCCACTGACCAGCATTGGCAGAGTTGTGAAAAGATCCTTGTGGAGACTCAGGGAAAGCCCTCCACCCTCATTCTTCTGAGCAAGACCAGCAGCGGCTGAGCGCTTTCAGTATCTATGCAATTTTATTAGTTCACCTAAGCTAACCCATACTTAGGAAGCTAACAGGTGGGTGCTTTTTAAGAGAGGCCTTTCTTTATGGCATTTCTGTGCACTTCCCAGAGCCTTCTTCTAACTCAGGTGTTCCATGCCAGTTGCCGGCCCTTCCCCCACCTTGCAGAATGTGGCGGGTCTCTGGGGCTAATTACCACCAGGGGTAGTTGCCCATATGGTTATAATGCATGTTTTACTCTCTTAGAGGGCACATGACGCAAAGACAAAGCTGCTTTGGGTGCATGCCGGTGAAACCTTCTCCCTGCAGAAACCACTTAGAGACAACCATCTGCGTTCTCCCCAGCCAGATTTGACCTAGCTGATGGTTTGGGGTGCATCTTGTCTTTCCTGGGCAAACATTAATTTCCTAACAGTACGGCAGGCAACATTTTATTTATGAATTGCTCACTATTGAATTTTCAGAAGCTGGAGCGAGGGGAGCTATCTTGGATTGAGGTGGCGGGGTGCTGGGTCAGCCCACCCAGGCGATGTGATGCTCCAATACAGGACCCACTTGGGGAACACCCAGCCCTCTGCCTTGACAGGGTTTGGGGATCCTGTGGCAATGACAGAGAGCTGACTTCCGCTCCTGTGATGCAGGCTGCGCTCCCTGTGTTGTTTTTCAGTAATTACCCTGGAAGCCCTTCCTGTAATTAACCCCAGCTTCACGGACACTGGTATTTGCACATCAGTCCCCTCCTAATCGCAGCTGCTGCCAGCCTGCCGCCTCTTTGCCCTTATTCCCTGGGACGATGAGTCACTGAAGAAGATGCCTTATCTTTACTCAGTTTTTAACTGGCTTTTGTTTCCCAGAGATATGCGGTGATGATACTTAGGACTTTTCAAACCAGGCATTTCTAACAACCTCCCCCTCTTTCTTCACCTTTTTTTTTTTGGCAATAACATTTTCCTCCTTTCTGCTTTTATATTTCTTCCTCTCCCTCCCGTAGCCTTTCATGCATTCAGGATGTAAGAGGACCAGCATCAAAGCCAGAGGCCTGCCGAATCCTCCTCCCCAAGAGTAAGCGTGCCCTTTCCCTGTCTGATCATTGACTCATAACCACAGAGCTTCCCGGGCCTGGGGTGGGGAGGGGAGGGCTCCGTGAGCAGGGACCACGGTCTGCAGCCCCGCGGGAAACAAAAGCGGAGAATTCGGTGAGCAGGACGCCCCCCACCCCACCCCCAACCCCGCCCCTGCTTTGGGAATAATTGTTCGGGACTGTCTGAGCTGACCCAGGTCCAGGGAGAGGGTGAGAGGAAGCCAACACCCCACCCCACCCCCGCTCCATCCACCGGGAACTCCAACCAAGTGAAACTCATCTGGTCAGAATCCAAAAGCCCAAGGCCAAGTCAACCCTAAACTCACTCCCGGGTACCGCCAAGATGTTCCGGGCCATCATTTTACGTTCCTGCCATTGAACGCATGCGCCTTGGTTTCCTACTTAGTGCTGGACTTTGAGTTCACAGATGACAGCCACATCTTTCAAGACAGACTTTAGAGGCCAAAGACAGCTTGGCACTCCCCCCACCGCCCAAACCCTCCCTCCCCTTCTGTCTCCATTATGGATGAATGAGGATCACATCTGTTTCTTTTCTTGCTGAAAAGCAAGAGGCAAAGACCCTAAAATGGGGACAGACCAGCACACACCTGGGTGGTCTTTAAATTAGAAAAAGTTTTTTCTTTCCTTTTTTTTTTTTTTTTTTGGCTAGAGTTCCTCATTTGGGTCTATAGCCTCCCTACCTTTCACTGCTGTCTGCTGCTACAGATTGGGAGGAATGGAATGGGGCTGGGGGTGGTCTATGGTGGGGTACTCTGGGGACCCCCATTGACGCCTTTCTTTACAGGCTCCCCGAATTCTTCCTCATGATATTTCTATACCAGCTTCCTCACTGGGCTGAACAAGCTTGGTCTGGGACACTAACCAAGCTCCCAGTCTGCTTCTGGAAATGAGGAAGCAGTCACTTCTGTTTTAGCATATGTGTGCAGGTTAGGTCCCTTAGAAAATTAAATTATTTAAGTGATAGTTGGTATTGCTCTTTGTTTTAAATCTAAGAGCTGAGGTCAAACTGCCTTGGTTGAAATCTCTATTTTGTAGCTATGTGGCGCTGAAAGCTCTGCCTCAATTTCCTCATCTGTAAAATGGGAATGATAAAAATTTCTACCTCTCTGGGTTGCTGTGAGGAATAGTGAGTTAGTGTGTCAGGCCAGCCTGTAATACTCTGTGTCTGCCTTCCTGGTGCACTGTGACACGCTCCCTCAGATAGTTGCATTGTCTTATTGAGAAACCTGGACTTCTCTGATTTCACTCAACACTCTCTTTATTATTTAAAACGACAAAAGAGGAAATAAAATGCTTAGGGTCAATCACTCTCTGGAAATCACCAGGCTTAGGCTTTCTTGGGCTTGGGTGGCCAGAGAAGTATCAGTGTGACCCAAATTTTGCATGGGGACATATTCGTAGTAAAAAATTATTTAACTATCTGAAATGAAAATCTAACTCGGCATCCCGTGTTTTTATTTGCTAAATCCGACAATCATACCTGGAGTTTTCTTCACTGATGATTTGTCAGCTTCCCTGCGTCCTTAAAGTGGACAGGGACCAGCTGGTCTCCTGGAGCTGGACTATTCCAAGGATGGACTATTCCAGAGCACACGGAGAGAAAAAGGGGCATGAGGAAAATGCAAAGCTTCCCTGTTTCTTATAAAGGTAGGAAGAAGAGCCTTTTTCAAAGTGTCTGTGTCTATCTAAGAGAACAGAAATAGACTTCAGGAAGATTTGTGAGTTTTAAAGACTCGAGTGTAACGTGAGAGAGGGAGGAAGCAGAGGGAGGAGCGAGGTTGCAACTGGCGCCTTGAGACCACAGGACCATCCAGTTAGTGGGTTCTACACACCTGATCTTTGTCGATGGGTCCTGGGAACTCTGTGATATATAACATAGATGCCTTTCGTTTTCGTATAAACATTAACAACGTTTGGCCAAATGATTATACTGTTCGGCACAACTGGTGAACGCTTTCCAAGTTCTTTGTGCTTAGTTAACTTTTTCCAAGCTACCGAAAGTTCTAATTCATTCATGAATAGGAGAGAGTAAGTGGGCGAGGGAGTAAATGTGGGGCAGGTCAGCACGTTAGTCTTTCAGAATTTGCCCAGGAACCATCCAGCGAGCCTGGGTTAGGCTTTTGTGTTTGATTGTGAGGGTGGGCTGGTAAGAATTATTACTATTACTCACCGTTGTAAGTAAAAAGCGAAATTACTATGTTAATAGGAGATTTATTATTAAGAGTGCTCATTTTATCAAAGTTGCTTCCCGCTGAGCCGAGTCATCATGCTCTGGGCTTGTAATATCACTGAGTGTAGCTGGAGTAAAAAAAGTGTTTAGAAAGTGTGTGTGTGTGTGTGTGTGTGTGTGTGTGTGTGTGTGTCTTTCTCTTTTTTTTTCTCCAGCAAGAGTGATGAGAGAAAGTAAGTCTCAGGCCACAACAGTGCTGTGATTCAGATCCGGGTATTTACGGAGACAAATCAGCTGACACTCCTGCATACTAATGTGGCAGACGCCAGCCTGAAGGGAGACAGAGGCAGGCCGTCTCTCCAGGAGATGGTTAAAGGTGTCTGGCAGTCTAAAGAGGGATGCTCAGACAGAGCAGCCCCGGCCTACTCATCTGAAGAAAAAGTCTGTGTGGTTCTTACCATTTTATAAATGTCCTTTTCCTCTTTTTTTGCAAAACTAAGAGAAACATATAGAAATAAATTTTCTATTTGTTACAGGGATAAGTGCTCATCCAAGTACCCACTAGAAATAACTAACTAACTAACTAAATAAACAAGGCCATAATTTCTTATTCAGATCTCCAGAGGAGACTGTTAGAAAATATTTCACCAAAATTAAAATTCCAATCTGTGTTTAGAGTTGCTGGATGATATTTCAGCCGCTGGGTGCTTAATCTTTTCTGAAGCAGGCGTGAGCTCCTTTGCCTATTAATTCCACAGTTTCTCTTTAAAAGAACAAGGGACTAAGTTGCTGGCAAAGTTTTTGGCATGGCAGGAAATCAGTGACAAACTCTGAGAGATTAAAGGAGCTGGGACTTAAAATCTAATGGAAGTCGCTTTTCCACTGACATTGTTTCCAACACGTGTGTAGCAGCAATAAAGGACCAACAATAATGTAATTTACATTTATCCTGCTTTACCTGCAAGAAAAGTTGCTTTGTTTCTTCTCCTTAACTGTATCGACAGATTACGAAGTAGATGGACTTAAGATCCTCTTTTTTTTTCTCCCATCTAGCTTTTTCTAAAACTTGTGGTCTCACTCTGGGGAATGAGCGGCTGTGGTGTGCTTTTGAGGCCTGGCACTGGATCACCTGCGGCTGGGCTTGGCCCTTTCCTACCTTGGTTTAAAAAAATGTAACTTAATTGCAAGATGAGATCTCTGTCAACAAGTCTTGTACCTGCTGGTTGGCCCTTTTCTCTCTCAGCCGGGGTCCATCCTTTTTCTTTTCAAATCCTATTCAATTTTTGCATTTCCTGATTTTTATCTTGGGAAAACAAAAGCCAGCTGCAGTCGGTTAAGGAACCAGCTGAGGGATGCTGGCAGGTAGAGGCCTCGGCAGGTTTTCAGCTTCCCCAGTGTGAGAACTGCAATGCGAAGTGTCAGGTTGCAGCGACTTCTCCATCTCCGCAGGCCTTTGCCTTCTGCACACGCTTGCATGTGCGCACACACACACATACACATACATGCATGCACCTGTGCACACATGCACACACGCATACACACCCTTTTCTTGCCTCTTGCCCAGAGCCCCCTTCACTTTCTACAGCTGTATTTCCAATCAGCAGAGGATACATCTTGCTTGGAGTCAAGCCTCCTTCTCTGCGCATTCTTAATCTTCTATCTTATGCATGGATCACTGGTTAGCTTAGAAATGCACAGACACAAAGGAGGAGCTGACATGGGAGGTTTGACGGCCATAATGGGTGTTTATAAGCCTAATCCATCACGTTTAGTGGACACCTCCATTTTTGTCCCTCTGAAAAGGTATAAATAATAAAATGAGAATGCTCCAGCTCAGAGGTGCCTTGGTAAATATTTTAACTATTTACAAGATCGCACCAATAACAAAAGAAGCATCTGTACCATCCACATAGGGGCCCCAGTCATTAAGAGAGACCCAGATGGTTCCTACCATTCAACCAACAATAACATTTCTGATGACAGGGCCTTTGTAACACGGGTTACATTTTTTCCATATTGCATTGTGATTTTCTGAACTTGTCCTCTTTTTTTCTCTAATGCCCCCAGCAACCCTTCTAAAGAAAGTCTCTCCAAATAGCCTTTCCCCCAAGAAAAGAAAGAAGCCTTGAAGGACCCCAGCAAATGGATCTTTCAGAGCCCAATTCAGAGACAAGTCTCAACAGTCATAAACTGGGCCTTCACAAAGTCCAAATATTGACATGTGCACTCTTGTTCTGTGTCCGGGTTCAAGGTTAGTGGTGGGCAAACACCTCGCTCAAGTCCCAAATATGCTGTGCCAACTCACACTGAGTCTGTGAATCTGCCTCATTGGGTTTGATTTTACCCTTTCCTGGCAGGCATCAGGAGAGTGAAAGGAGGAGGGTCTGGGAACCCCAAGACTGACTTTTGGAGTTAAAGGTGTTTCTTCTTTGAGGATCCTACACCCAGCAATGGAGGCCAGGCTGTGTGTGATGACGGTATGGTGGTTTTTGAAATCGTTTATCCATTCTCCCTTCCTGCTTGTTCTTTGCATGGACAGAAAGGGGAGAATCGGCAGCTCTTCGAAGCTTTGTAAGTGTTGAAAACCTAAATTGTCTCTAAAGCACCAAAAAATGTCAACCTTGTAGTTATACAAAGATGTTAAAGGAAGACCAGGAGAGCAGGGTGTTTAAGGAAGCCATGTTCTGAAGTCAGAGTAGATATCAACTCTGTCTTCCCTCGCTGTGGGACCCAGCCCAGTACATGTCTGGTTTGGCTTGGGTTTTAGTTTACAACACGGGGCAATAATGGCATGGGCTTCCAAGGGTAACAATGTGAAGGCAGGAGATGATAAATTTAAAGCAGGCAGCTAAATGAGCTACAAAAGCTGCTAAACTAACACTAACAAACCTGTTCTAAGGAGATCAAATCTTTAGAAAGTAGTCTTGGCATTTGAAGCTTCCTTCAGGGAAAAATACAAATAGAAAACAACAACAACAACAACAAACAAAACATGCAACCCCTCTCCAGGTCTTCCAGAAACTGAAATGTTCATTTCTTTACCAAAAGCTCTACTTAATTTTGGAGCTCCCGCTTTCCAAATTTGGTCAATAAAATTAACAGCCTCCTTTTGAGTGGAACATCACACCTCCAAATGAGCTCAAGCTGGCGCTGTGATTGTCCTGCGGAATGTGAGGTTTACATTTCACAGCTCCTCGCCAAGTAATGAATGAATCAGGGCTCGTAAACAAACGATCCTCACTTCCCTTGTTCTGTGGCCCCCAACGTGGGGTGTGTGCTGCAAAGAAAAATATTTATCCTGTTTGTGTGGCTCTGGGTCCCTGAATGGCCCACCAATAAAACAACACCATAAAGGGCATTTCACAGCTGAGCTCGCAATTTAATAAACAGATGCAAACAGAAGGCCTCCGAGGTCAACAATTAAAAATAAACCAGCTTAGGGTTCTCCTTGGAATTCTCCTTGTCTATAAAGTCCACAGGACCAGGCCCCTGCAGCTGTGGCAGAGAGGGTGAGGGGTGGGAAAGGAGGTTTCCCAGCCTGGAGGCTGTACCTGTTAAGTGATTATTCCTACAACCTCCTTTCTAGCAAAAGAGGGAAATTTTGAAAGCAGATGAAATTCCCAAAGTGTGCCGGAGCAATCGTACAGGAACCTTGGCTGGCAGCAGATGCTGCATGTTAGTTTCTCTGTTTTCTGCCCCAAAGAGGGTGAATATTGCAACAAATGATCTGAGACAGTGGACAATCAAAGAATTACTTCTCTCCGGTTGGTTTTGGAATGAGTTTTCTACTTAAATTTGGAAGTCAGTGTGTGTGTGTGTGTGTGTGTGTGTGTGTGTGCGCGCGCGCACGCGATGTTTGCAAGGTAGCAACGTCACTGAATAAAGACGTGGAAAGCAGAGCAGGGTCGCCCACCTGTACCGACTTCTGATGCTTCTGATGCTCCCGCCCAGGAGCATCCCTGGCAGCTTCACTCTATGCTTTTCTGCCGGTGAAACGGCAGCTGTTTATCATCTCTCCCTGCTTCAGGTTTCCTTTGTGTTAGAAAGGAATAATCATGGTAGCTGGGCTGGCTGCAAAGTGTTAGGTAAAGGCTCAGTGCTTCGTCCCTTAAAGCTCTGAAAAAGTGTTTTCCAGCAGCAAGGACTCAACAATGTTCTTGTTTAGAGTTTGCAATTTTAGAAGACCAGGAGTTCTGTAGGGGCAGAGAATTTGCTCTGGCAGGTCGCCCTCACCTGCTGTGAGGATGTGTTGAGCGCCTGGATGCCTCCTGAGACCTTCCAGCCCACTCTCACAAAGTCCCGAATGCCTGCACAGCTAATGCCTACAATCTCCCCACATTCCTCGGCTGATAAGAGGGGAAATGAAAGATGGGTTTCAAGATAACCACGGCTGTGGGGGCAGACCTCCCGCCAGGACCCGGCTGCATCTGGCACACAGGGTGGAAGGAGACCTGTGGCATGTGGCTGGCCACGCCACAGCCTTGCTATCAGCGTTAGGATCCCGGGGCCACCTTGTGGGTCCCCGGTATAAATGCCCACTGTGATGGGTCAGAGTTGTGCAGTGAGGAGCTAGCAGCCTCCCTTCCCTCATACGGCAGCTGTGTGCTGAGAGATCACTGAAGGGCTTTGGTACTCCCACGGCCTTCCCGGATACACAGGGGGCTCCCACACTCCTTGTGGGTCATGTTGGGAATTGGGGTGTTTTGTGCTTATTTGGTGTTTCCGCCCTCCTGCATGAGTTACTTTGAGATCATACAGGCTTGGGTGGAGTTTCCTCCACAACTTTATTTTCCTCTTGAGAAAATACAAATCATAAGCTGGGGAACAAGATTCAGAAATATAGTCTTCCACTCCTGATGTCAGAGACTTCTATTTTCCTCCTCTGTGTCTAATTTATTAATATTGAAGAGTTCCTCTACTGCACACCTTTTTCTCTACTTCTCTTTTCAAGCCTGCGTGGGGTGATTTTCACCCCACTGTTACTAAAGAAGAAACAGACATTCAGAGGTGAAGTCCCCCCGCTCCAATCACTTCATCGCTAAATAGCTAAATTGGACATTTTTCACCCATAGCTTTTTTTTTAAATCTAGAGCTGAACTTTAAAAAGTCACCCATAGTGAAATAGAACCTTCATACAGAGAAATGCCGAGAATAAAAATACACAGTTTAACAAAGAGCTACGCAGCAACTACTTCAGTAATCATAGTTTGGTTCAAGATGTAGACTCTCCATTTTCCTCATTCTTTTCTGATTAGGACATCCAAAATCGGTAGAGCCTCTATTTTGACTTTTCAAATAATCATTTTCTTCCTTTATTTTACAGTTTCACTACCTAGCGTAAAAGAGAGCTTGGCTTTGCATCTTTTTGCACATATAGCAATAAATACATATTGTGTTTGCACTTATTTACCTGTGTTTCCCTCCTCCTTCTCCATTGTGGGTTTGTATCATTGATCTGAGCGATGGTGTGGTGTATTCATCTTCTTCATCCTTGCAATGGATTTCACTTTGGGACTGCACCCTGATTGATTTTTCCACCCCTAGGTGGTTGGTATCTGATCTGTTTCCAGTTTTGCTTAGTGGGCTAGATTGCAAAAATTCTTCACACCTCTCTGCAGCCACGCCCTCTGCCAAGTGGCTTAGTTTGCATAGTACAAAGAAAGAAGTGACGATATGCAAGGTCAAGGGGCCTTGTATATTTATACCTATTCTCCCGAATCTCTGTCATTGCAGTTAGGAGGACATGGACACGCTTTTCCCATGTGCGAGGAAGAAGCTGAAAGATGTGGGACAGAGGAACACAAGAAAACATGTGCAAGGCCAGTCAAGGTCGGCCGAAGCCCATGAGTCCACAGCAGAGAGTGATCACTGTGGTATGATGCTGACTGCTCGTAGTTGTCTGCTACACATTATTTAGCAACAGATAAATGCAAGCTGCTAGAAGCCGCTAGATACAAGCTGCTAGAAGTAATATGTTGATGAATGTTCTTATTGAAGTTAATCATTTTCACTCAGGTTTCTCTCACTGCAAAGCCTGCATTCTTTCTCTTGTATTGGATACTAGTCTTTTTTGTTTTTTTAAGTAGTGTTAGTGAAAATATCAGCTAGAATTTGAAAACGGGTCCTGACATACGGTAAAAGTATCAAAGACAGTCCTAGAGTTCTCTATCTTCGAATTGTTTGCTTGCTTTAACTAGTGTTTAATTTTTATTTCTTTATTTTACACTTGAAAGTTTCGTCTCTTAAAAATCTCTTCTTTGATCTACTGGGAATGCGTCTTTCCTGTGCTATTGTCTTTGTTTTCATTTCTGAATCTTTCAGCAGATACTGTGGAGTAGTCATAGAGTAAAAGTGTCCCATTGTGGGACAGTGGGGATCCAGGGGTCTCAACCCAATGGTCTTTCAGACAGATTTAGTCTGTAAACTTTATTTTAGCCTGGAGAGTGTAAAAACAACAACAACGAAAGAAATAGAAATTTTACATAAGAATTTAGATTTTAAGCTGTACTAGAAGCATCAAAATATTTGCTAATGGAGGACTGCACGGGTCCTATATGGTGAATATTGAGCGAATCTGGGAAATAGTTATCCTTCTGACAGGCCGGAGTCCCCTCTCTTCGGCGGGCTCCCCAATCCTGAGACTGAGCACTGGTTGCCAGTTAGAATGGCCTTTATGAGATTGTTTTCTAATAATAGAAAACATTTCTCTGACAAAAATGGAACCATAAAAGAGACTGAAAGTGAGTTCTAATTTATTTTTCTAGCCGTGGAGGCCCTAATAAAAGTCTTTATTCTATGACTAATGTGCATTACACCTTGTTATTCAGTTCTTAGCTCCAAAACCTCCACTGACTCCCCACTGTCTGTTGAATAAAGTCCAAATCCCTTGGCTCAGTATCTGATCCCTTCACAGTCCCAGTGGAAACTCCCTTTACAGCCACATCGCCTACCATCAGTTGGGGCTGTAGAAACCCTGTACAAATCAAAATTTCTGGATCTTCAGGACTGGACTGCTTGTTTCATGTCTCTTTATATTGGTGCATGCTGTTTCCTCTTCCTAAAATATCTGTCTCTCTCTGTCCTTTCCTCTCGCCTATCCATCCCTCTCTCCCTTCCTTTCTCTTCCCCTTCCCTTCTCCCTTCCCCCTTCCCTTCCTATCCCTTCCCTTCTCCTGTGCTAAAGATTAAACAAAATGTTTCTTCTCCTACAAGGCCTTCTCTGGGTCCCATGGTCAGTGTAAATTTTCTGAATTCTTTTGCATCTTTACTTTTGTGCATTGTCATTTCAAAACATCATCCCTTCAGCCCTGGTTTATGATGACAAACAAAGCTAACGTTTTGCCAAGCACTTATTCCATACCAGGCGCTATGCTTACTTCTCATGCAGTTCACTAAACCTTGCAACTGCTTGCTGAGATAGAGGCGCACATTATCCCCACTTTTTGGACTAGAAGACTGTGATCAGAGAGGATGAAAGTCACGGCCGTGTAAGTCCTGCCGGTGGGATTTTTCGCCCTGACATTTTGACTTCAGACCCCTAGTTTATAATCACTATTCCAAATTATCTCTCTAGCTTCTCCTCCCAGGTGATCAGATAGCAATTGCACATGATTTACTCTTTATTTCACAGTCCATTCTGACACAATTCTTTAAATATATTGGGTGCACAAAGGGCGTAGAATGAATGACAGAATTGATGGCATAAAAATAGTGATTATTTACCATCTTACATTTCTTTGGAAAACTGTACTACCTTACTTCTCAGGCCTTTGTTGATCATTTGGGCATTGACATCTGTGACGACCTAGCCAGTCGCCTTTCTCTACTCTCCCAGTAGCTCTGAGTAGGCCTACACAGGGCAAATGGTCTGAGTTCAACCAATTGGAACTCTTCCCTAGGATTTAGTAGTCTGTATTGAGAAAGATCATCTGTCTATTGCCAGTGATAAGAGGTATAAGATATAAAACCTAGACATTCTTGGCTGCAGACAAGGAAGCCAGGCAGTAGATAGTAAAAATTAAAAGAACAGGCCATGAGAAGCTTAAATATGAAACAGAAAGAAAGAGATTCTAAATGGCATTCAAATTCACTATTTGTTAGTCTTCCTAAAATTAGGCTCTTTTTCTTTGTTTCCCCCACCTTAGATTGCCAACCTTCCCTGGAATCCATGAGTCAATATATTCCCTTTTGTGACTAAGCTAGTGTGAATTGTATTTCTATTACTTCCAACCAAAACAACCCTGATGAATACAGGAGAAGTAGAGTGTGAACACAGATATAAATAAACAATGTCATGGATTTATTTAAGATTATATACAAATGCATGATGCTTGGGAGTATGAAAAAAGAACTTACTGTCAATGAACTCATAAATAATTTGACTTTCTTATTCATTTCAGTATATATGGCACTTGGTCCCACAACTGGCACAAAGTGAAATTTACTAAGTGTTGAATAAATAGATGGGCTACCCAGTATTATGGAATGTTGGCAAGATGAATGGAAGGATAGAAGAACAAAGCAAAAATTCTACTAGGTGAGGAAATTGTAGATGGTTCAGGTAAGGTTTCTCAAACAGGGGAATGTGTTTGAGCTGAGCCTGAAAGGACCCCTAAGTATTAGTGGGTAGAAAAAGGGCATGCAAGGTGGGAATGCAGACAAAGGTAAATACTATGAGACAGCAAGAAGCCGGAAGAGCACAGTGCATTCTACAGACTAAAGTAGCTGTGAGCTTGGATTATGGTGGTGGAGAAGGCTGGGGGAAGCGGCTGCTGAGGGGGGCTGTACTGAGCCATGCAGATAGGAAGATTAAGTATTTACATAAGCTCGTTAGTTGCACCATGTGTATGTGACAGGTATGGTGTAATTTAAACCTCCGAGATCTAAGTACCCTAAGTACCACTGTATCTTTTTAAAATTCATTACATGACATTAATAGGCTCTTTCTCAATTTCGATGGTGATGTGTTCAGAATCTACTTCTATCTCTCATCTCTGGGGTCAGTGATAATCTATCCTGACCCCTGTCCTTCCTTTCGTACCTTCCTCAGAAACTAAATATTGGCTGTTAGAAAGCTCCTGGATCTTGTCCCGTGAGAAGGAAGCAATTTTGCTTCTAAAGTTTTAACAGGGAAATTCCCATTACTATGAGGATCAATAAATAAGAGATTCTGCATCAAAAAGCTGTTTTCTTAATCCTCTGAGTCATCCATTCAGTGTAACTCAACAAGAATTCTTTAAAAATGTGTAAAGAGCCCTATAATATGGTGATTGTATGCTAAGAATAGTTAAGGTCTCAAAGTACTCAGGGGCAGAATTGCCTTTCCTAAAGACCACACAGCCATGCCACGAAGGCAAGATCACTATCATTCAGTTTGACATTATCGCTTGTCTTTTTCTTTTCTTTTCTCATCATTTTAGTACTGCAGATTGACCCCAGGGTCTTTCCACTGAGCAGCTATATCCCCAGCGCTCTGTATTTTGAGACAGAGTCTCCCTAAGTCACCCAACTGCTCCAATTGAGCTCAGACTTGCAGTCCTCCTGCGTCAGCAGCCCAGTGTGCCTAATCAACTCCCCACTTGTTTTTCTAAAATGTTTATAAAGTACTTACAGATTATAAGGCACTTTTGTCTATCTTCTTACATCTGACCTCGTCTGTGCAGTGGATGGTCCGAATGACTGGTATTGTGTATTAGTTAGCGACTGAAGAAAGACAACATCGGGTTCAAATCCTCATTTCAATAGTTACAAATCTATCACTTATAGGTTAAGTTTTGTGGCAATAACAAAGAACCCTGAAATCTCGGTGACTTAACAGAAGTTTATTTCTCATCCCCGTCTTGTGTGTGCTAAGGAAGAGCTGGAAGCTCTGCTTCTCACATCTACACTCCAAGACTTGGGGTGCTACAACAGCCACTTTTCATGTGTTGCTTTAACAGAGGTAAAGAGCACTCACTCTTGACCTTCGGTACGCCCCTCTGACGTGTTCTCACCAGCGGGATCTTAGGAGACAGAATGTATGGAGACTTGAGAAGTGTTTGTGTGGTTGATCACAAACCTTTAAGTACCCACCATCCCTATGAGAAAGACATACCCAGATCAACTCTCTAATGCTGAAGGAGATTATTGGGCCTGTGAGCCTGTGTGCTGAATGAGTGTTTATTGCTCTCTGCCATTGAGATTTTGTGGTTGTGAGTTATGTAGCTGCAGCTAACTGCTAGGGAGATATGTGACAAAACTATGTCAAGAGCTGGAAAAGCCCAACAAAATTAAACTGAACTCTTTCCTACTTCACTCCAAGGGAGCCAAGGAGATGGCCATAGTCCCAGAATATTCTCTTGAGAATAAAGAGAAAGTCATAGATATGGGCAAATTTTATATACACATTGACCACCTCCCCCTACAAAAAACCATGTGAAACTGGGGGGGAGGGTAGGGAAAGGTGGGGGTGGGGGTGCTGATGATCAAAGCATGTTAGTGCATGTACAAATCTGCTACTAATTTGTACAATCAAAAAAAAAAAGCAAGAGAACCTAATGTCTAAAGATAATTCTTATATAGATTTTTAACAGATTACCGAGTACTGTGTGCCAGGCTCTGGGGTATGTAGTGGAGATAGATGGTCTCATCGAATTGAAGTTCCTCCACCAATCAGTCCCATGCCCTGCGCTCTTTTTGGAAAATTCTGAAGCCCAGAGGGGGACCCATGTGCAGACTGTGCATTTTTTAGTTCCCGTCTAGACCACTCAACTGAAAACTGAAATAGTTGAACTGAAGGAGGAGCTGAGCTGTGGGGAGTGAAGTAGGGGAAAGGCAAGGCTGGGAGGGGAAGGCACACAAAGCTTCAAAAATAGTGGGAAGCATATTGCATAATGACTTGTGGATAAACAATGCAGTAATTTCGACGTCTTTTCCCATGAGTAAAATCACAGGCCCCGGGGAGTGTGTGTTAGTTGTTTCAGATTCAGGAAAAGGTGTTTGCTTTCCAGCCAAGGTAAGAGACCCGTGGGAAGCACCCTCTGGCCATCCTACTGAAAGGCACAGAGGCCTCGTGAGGGACTCTCGGTGTCTGGAGAAGAACATCCCTCTGGCTGACACCTGCTCAGCTTCCGTTCTACACCACTCAGGGCATACTGACCGTGAGAAGCTCCTCCCTTCCTGACGCTCAGAGGCGTAGGCCCCAAACGTCTCCATTTCACAACAGGGAGACTGAGGTTTGGGGAAGCCAAATCATTCCTAACGTTACCAGCTCAGAGGGCTAGAGTCAGGGTCCAGGATTAGAATTCATGCTATTTGGAATTCATTCACACATTAAGAAATGATGCTTGACCTCTGAAAATTACATTTAGACCATGTGCTCCTTAGGAATGAGGCCAGATGAAGGGCAGACTCTCAGCAGAAATTACAGATACAGTCAATGAATGAGGTGGCATGTGACTGCCTGTCTGCTTGTCTCATCTCCTGTTGAGAATTTCTAAGTGGGTGGTGGCCAAGCAGGGCCTGTGCAAGCCAGCTATTCCAGGACAAGACAAGAAGGTGGAGAATCTTTTAGAGGCTGGATGAGGGGAGGGGCAGAGGAGGGGGAGGCGGAGGGGGAGGGGAGGGAGAAGGAGAAGCAGCCAGACAGGGGAAGTGATTTGCACACATAGCCAGAGGTAAAGAGTAGGGACCCTCCCCCTTAAACCGGGTAACTTACACCCAGAGTGATGCTCTTTCTGCTAAGTCATGCTGCCCCACCCTTGCCATTTCCAGGGTGTTACTCAGAGCAGGAGCAGTCCTGGGACTCTGCCCTCCCAGGGCTTCTCTCTGATAAATGTCACTTTCTGGTTATGAGGAACGAGGGAAGAGTTCCAAGAAATGAAATGTTTGTAAACTAGAGCACTTCATGTTGTTTCCTCACTTAACCCCTCTTGGATTTTTTGGAGAGGAAGGTAGGATTAGAAGTTTCATACAAGTTCTCCACTGAAACAAATAGAAGATCTAGAGCTAAATGGGTCTAAAGGAATGTTCACCAGAATAAGCAAGAAAAAAGAAACCCTTATAGCTGTGCTATTTTGAAGGGGAGATTGTAAACATATTTTTCCAATGTAAATTTTTCTTTATTCTGTCTTCATGAGTACACACATGCACAGGGGTGCTGGGTCCCATTATTCATTGAATGTTTACTTTCTGGCAGCTGTAATGTGATACGGATTGAAGAACAGCAATTGTACTAGTCCCTTTGGGGTTGCTATAATGAAATAACAGAGTCTGGGTGACTTATAAAGGAAAGAAGTTTATTTAGCTCAGTTCTGGAGGTTCAAGGCCATGGTAGTGACACTGACTTGAGTGTGTCGAGAACCTCATGGCGAATGGCATGGTAATGGCAAGATGAAGTGTGAGATCACGTGGGAAGACAGGAAGCTGCAAAGTGATTCAGAGGTCAAGTTTGGGCTTTTATAACAACCCATTCTTATGACAGCTAATCTAATGACCCATCAGGATGACGTTAATCTCCTGTAAGGCCACTCCCTCAATAACCTAAGGGCCTCCCACTAAGCCCCACTTCTTAAAAGTCCTACCACCTCTTCACATTGCTACACTGAAGATCAAGTTTCCAACACATGGACCCTCGGCGGGGAAACCACACTGAACTATTGCCGCAGTGCGGGCCGGCCCAACACATTCGTGTTGAAGACTAGCACAGAGATGCTCAGAGAAGCTTAAGTAGAATGGAAATATTCTTGAAAGAATACACGTGTATCCCCAGAATGAGACACAGATAGGAACCAAGACTTGGCAAGTCAAGAACAGAAATACTTCCATCTTTTTGTCCCAAGCATATTACAGCGTCTCATTTTTACTTCTTGCTGTGATGTTGCTTTAGCTTTGGTCTTTCTGTCAATTCTAACAGTCAATATCCTCGGTTGCAAATAAAAGGATGTTTAGCTCTATCAAAAGGTCATGATGGTGTAACTGTTTTTCATCCGGTCCAGGCTGTGACTAATTTGGGTCACTCTTGCCATAAAGCCGTAGATGATGGAGCCTGCAGCTTTCTCCGTGACATTTCCAGGATTTCACCCTGCACTGCCTCCTACCAGCCCTTTCAGATGCCCCAGCGAGCTGCCCTTGTGGCAGGAGTGATCAGAGTGATGCACTGGTAAGTTTCATCTCAGGAGAAAAGTTAATTTCCTTCTGAGCAGGTTATTTAGAAAGAGACAGCTTTGCAGCTGGGAACTCTTTTTACTACTCTCCTACAATCTTAATAGCGAATGCTTTTTTGATTGCTTGCTATGTGCCAGGCATGACGTGAAGCATTTCCCTCATATCAGCTCATTTAATCCTCATAACAATCTGATGGGACTGCACCCTTTTAGAATTCAAGAAATGAGGTCGAGGGAACTTGCCCATCTTGCCCAAGGCAGAAGTAGGATTTGAACCCTGGTAGTTCAGCTCCGGAGCCTGTGCTCCTAACCTCTCTTCTGCTAAGGATTCAGCAATAACCACAATATTAACTATTTTCCTGGCATAATAAGAGCACCTTGTACATATTAGCTCATTAAATCTATACAAAAGCCATGAGTTGTAGTGAGAACCAACCTCCACATGTGGAAACTGAGGCTCGGTCAGGTTAAAGGGCTTGTGTCAAGTCCCAAAGCTAGTAGTGATCAATGAGGCACTTGGACTTATGTATAACTGAGAACAGTCTGGGCTCTTAGCCGCCGGGCTTCAGTTTTTAGCTTAGTCTGGAAAAACAGAGGCTAAGGAAAAACAGAGGCTAAGCCCTAACGGCTAAGTCCTAGGGAATAAACAATGACAAAAAAAGAAGAAAAGCTTTGAAGGATTTAAAAGAGTAAAGCAAAAATATTAAGTTTGAAGCAGTTTTCTACATGGAAAGGGAGGACTTAGGAAAGCACACATGTATATGTGGAAAACTCCAACTCCTTTACATCTGTCTGAAATGGGTGCATCAGAGAGAAAAAAAATTCTGGTTAGAAAGGGAGCAAGTTCCCAGTTCCCAGCAACTGAAGGGTTCAACCTTAAGCCGATCTTTGTCAGAAAGGCAAATAGAGATTTTCCTTGGAGCAAAGATAACTTTCAGAAAATCAGGAAGAATAAGACGGACAGTAAGTTATGAACATAAAACTCTTTGTACCTGACCCAATTAACCCCAACCCAAGGCAACCCTGTGCCTCTAAGCTATTTATTTAAGGGTTTTACGATTTATAGGCAGCCTTTCGCAGGGGAGGTCCTGCTTGGCTCTGATTTCACGTTTCACAGCGGCACATGTGTAATCCTGCTGCGTCACCGCTACACGATTCAGCCAACACCACAAAGTGCACGTTTCCCAGGAGGGAGGGAGAGCTGGGGGTCCCCACTCAACTCTGCTTCCTTCTAAGGGTGCGGTGGAAGACTGTGCCAAAACCTCTCCTTCCACCCCCAGGACAGCCCGGAGTGTGGGAGTCTGCACCACTCTGCACTCAAGATGCCCTTTGGCCAGGTGTCTTGTAAGCATCAGGCACTATGTTAAAGTAAAGCCAAAGTCATGACTGCTACCCTCAAGGGGCAGGGAAGACAACCGACGTGTCAAGACCGTCGCGTGGGCACACGGTCCAGACCAGGAAGGATTAGCATCCTCCATTAGTCCTTCAGGTAAAATGTTGCTGTAGATGAGAAGGATTCGACCAAGTGAGAAGTATAGAAAAGAAGGCAATTTGTGAAAGAGTGACAAATGGAAATTTGGAGAAGGGGTTGAGACCAGGGAAGTGCATAAGAACTCAGACTTAGCTGATCCCTCCTGCCTCATCCTTGGGGGCATCATGCTGAAAGGGCAGGTGGTAATGAGAACACAGAAAACTTTGAAGTCGAAGCAGAAGCGTTCGGGAATGATAGGCTGGGTGAGAAGGAGCCATGGCAGCTCTCAAGGAGGAAAGCCAGCTATCCGACTGAGGAAATAGACTTGCTGGGAATGTGCATCTTGGAGGAGTAACGGAAGGGAAGTCAGGGTGGGTGGGAGGAAGATGATGGTAAGTCGCTGGAACCTGGGTGCTGGCTAAAAGCTGTCACTGTAGTCTAGAGAGGAAGACTGAAGACTCCGACGACTTCAGAGAGTGAGAAAGAAGCTTCAGAGGAAAATCGCAGGGCCCGCCGAGAGTTGGGTACTCAGGCAGACTCGCAGACTGTGTCCAGTTTTCTGGCGTGAGGTTTGGGGAAGTCAGACTCTTACGGTTTACATCTAAATAAACCCCAAAGCTGCGTACGCTCATTGGTGAGGCTTTTGGGAGGTGATTCAATCATGGATGTGTGACCCTGGATTAATCTACTGATGGGTTTATAGCTGGGTGTGAGGCTGGGAGGTGAAGCCTGGTGGAAAGAGGGGGGTCACTGTGGGTGTGGCCTGGAGGGTATGTGTCCCTCACTCTTCTTCGATCCCTCCGCGCTTCCTGCCTGCCATGCCATGAGCTCTGTATCCTCTGTCATGCCCCTCTGCCACGCCACCCTGCCTGGAATCTAGCTGACTATGGACCGTGAGCCGAAATAAACCTTTCTGCCTTTAAATTGTGGGTGTTGGGTATTCTGTCCCAGCAATGAGAAAGTAACTAAGACATAAACCCTCAGGTGGGGATTTTTGCTGACGAGTATCAAGGAACGACTGAGCTGCACCAAGGAGAAATACACCATAATCCTATCTGCACTTTCAAAGGCATTGTGGCTGCCTTGTGGAGAATGAGTCGAAGAAGACTGGAAAGCAAAAGAGCAGGCCATTGAGGAGGAATTCGCCTTAAAACTGACATGCAGAACCCTGCCTCAGTTTCCAGCTTGCTGCTGTAAGAATTCCAAACTCTAGTCTGCAATACGCCACTGTCACTTGCCCGCCAACTCACCATACGACTTCAGACTTGCTGGTCCTTACACCTCAGTGCGCCAGTTCCTTTACATAGATCTCTGTCTCTGTCTTTCTCTCTCTGTGTCTTTCTGTCTGTCTGTCTCTCTCTCTCATGTACATCATGTATATTATATATTAGTATATATTGCTTTATTTGGGGGTGTGTGTGCGTGTATATATATATGTACACAGAGACACTAATTGCTATGGTAACCTATATATCGTGTGGTGAATCATATATTGTGGTAGTATATACTGCATCTTTCTTATTTTCTGGCACACCCCTAAAATCCTCGACATGTCTGTAGTGATACAGAACGGCGTTTGTACATTAACGAGTTGACTGATGATGGCTGTAGGTCCCTGATGCCTTTAGGACGGAGCCTGGTTACCGAACAGACCAAGCCTTGATTAGAGGATTGGGACCATCAGGCCCATCTTCCACCTTCTCAAAGGAGAGGGATGGAAAGTTCAGCTGACCGCCAATGGCCGATGATGTAGTCGGTCATGCCTGTGTAATTAAAACCCAAGCGGACAGGATTTGGGGAGCTCTCTGGCAGCCGAACATGTGGAGGTTATTGGAGGGTCGGCCCAGAGAGGGCATGGAGACTCTGCCGCTTCCTCCGTCCCTGCCCCGTGCATTTCTCTCATTGGTCTCTTCTGTATCAAAGGTATATATACCTTTTGTAAAATGTTTGGGATCAGAATTCAAATTTGTTTCAGATTTTTTAAGATATTGGGATAGTCACAAATACATAATGAAATATCTTGGGGATGGGATCGAAATAAAATATAAAACTCACGCATGTTTTATATCCACCTCATACCCAACCCTGAAGGTAATTGTATACGATATTTTTAGGGTCGCTGCATTTCAACGAAAACCCACCGAATGAGGTCAGGTGTGGAGTTTTCCACTTGTGGTTTCGTGTCGGTGCTTAAAAAGTTTCAGATTTTGTAGCATTTTGGATTTCAGATTTTCAGAGTAGGGAGGCTAAACCTGTGTCTTTTCTAATAAATGATAAACACAAGTAAATTCTTTCACTGAGTTTTATGTGCTATTCTGGCAAACTAACTGACTTCAAGGAGGGGCTCACAAAACTCTGACTTACAGCCAGTCTGAAGCACGGGCAAGGCAACCTGGGGCTGGTGGTTGTGTCTGAAGTGGAGGACAGTGGGGTACGAGCCTCAACCTGTAGGATCTGATGCCGTCTCCAGGGAGATAGTGTCAGAGTTGAATTGAATTAGAGGATACCCAGCTGGTGTTTGCTGTAGAACTGCTTTTTGTGTGGTGAAAAAATACCCCACACATCTGGGGTCAGAAGCATTCTTTGCTGTACAGAGTGACTGAATTTGAGAACTGGAAAAAACACCTCGGTTTTGCTTTTCTATAACACAGACTAATACGTATATGTTAAAATTCTCCAGAGAAACACAACCGATAGGATGCAGATAGATCTAGAAATGAATGCAGGTATAGATATACAATTACATATACCTATATCTGTTTCTCTCTCTATATATATCATATGTATGTATATATCCTTCATATATGCATATATATCCTTCATCTATCTATATATCTATATCCAGGGTATATATGTGTGTCTTATGATTTGTTTTGTTTTTTTGTTTTTTGTTTTTTGTTTTTTTGTACTGGGAATCGAACTCAGGGCCTCATGCTTGGGAGGCAAACACTCTAAGCACTGAGCTAAATCCCCAGCCCACGTGTGTCTTATGATAATGCAAACAGTTCCAAATTTGCAAGTTGAGTTTAGGATTTTTAAAATTTAAAATCACGCAAAAGCAGTACATATTCAGTAGAAATTGTGGTTTGCAGTTTGATCTTTTCCTGGCTTAGCAATAGAAAACACAATAATCTCTCCTGACACCCAACTATAGGCCAATGTATGTGTTTTGAGCGTGTTTACAGTAGGCTAGGCTAAGCTGTGATGTTCTGTAGCTTAGGTGTGTTAAATACACTCTTAATGTACAATCTTTTTGATTTGTGGTGGGTTGTAATCCCATCATAAGCTAAGGAGTGTCTGTATAAATACAGAGAATATCTATTTCCCTATTTACCTACTCATCTCTACACGGTTGTACATGGCTTAATATCGGGACTATGTTCTGATGACTGAATCATTAGGTGATTTCATTGATACATGAACAGTGTGGTGTATCTATACAGATGAAGATGGCTATGACATCGTTAAGCAATAAAATGTTATGGAGTCCCTGTTAAGTGAACGATGGTTGTGTAGGCCCATCCCATTGATTCTGTTTCTCTGGAGAACCCTAGTGCAGATGTTGGCTACTGTGGCACACAGGGCTGGTTGAAGTTAAGCTTCTACAAGCCAAGGAACAACCAGAAGTTTCGAGAGAGGACTGAGAGAGACCCTTCCCTAGCACCTTCCGAGGAAGACACCCCGTGTGTCCCATAATTTGGCCTCGGGCCCTGAGAACTGTGAGGCAATAAATATTTGTTGTTTTATACAACCCACTACCCAGTATGTGGTACTTTGTCCCAGTAGCCCTAGCAGACTAATAAAGTTTTTAGTTCTTACTTGGACCAGAAATAGTAGTTTGGATCAGATGGTTTGCAGAGGATGTGAAAAACAGTGGATGGGTTTCAGTCAAATTTGGAGTATTTAAAGAAGGCTTAAATATGGGAGGAAGGAGCAGGATGCATTGGGGAAAATCACTAGGTTTATGGTTTCCTTTGACTGGCCACCTCTGAAACCTGGCTTCTTTAACCCCTTCATGCAGAATTCCACATGATATTCTAAGAATTCTGTTTCAATCAGTCCTTTTTTTTTTTGTATTAGTACATGTTTACAGTATATGACAATTACATGTATCATAGGGAGTTTGATCTTGTTCTCTGCTTAAACTCTTTCAGTCGGTGTCTGGCGCTATATGAAGTTGTTTGAGAATATAAGGTATTTAGATATAATGCAGGCATCGTCACAGAGAGCCTGGGTCTTGGCCGTGGGGTTTTTATATGTCAGTGGTCGGGTCCCCTGGAACCTCTTAAGAGTGAAGGAGAGAGAGAAAGAGAACAAAGGACCAAGATTTCTCCAGGAGTTGCCCTGGGCCCGCTGCTTTTGCTGCAGAAACCACTCTTCCACATTCACTGGTTAGAACTACAATAAAACTTGAGCATTTTTTGGATGCAATCATAATAGATTAGCTAACATTCCCTTACCATAGACCACAGCACTTACAATAGACCATCCACTGTGTTTAACACTTCATAAGGATTTGGTCATCAAGGCTATGTGGTGAATCCACATACTACCCCCATTTTGGAAATTAGAAAATATTGACTGCTAGCTATGCTGAATTGGCTAAATTCACCCTGCTAAGACATGGTAGACTCGGGGTAGACAGCCAGGCTTACCTAAGGGCAGAGAAAGCACTCTTAATCATTTCTCCCCCTCTCCTTTCCTCTCCTCTCCTCCCCTCCATTCTCTAGTCCTTTTCTGTCTTTCCTGTTGTGCATGCCCATAAAAGCACACACATCACAAATAAACCCAAGGAAAGTGGTTTAACCTTAAAATCTCCAGCATTTGTAAGATGATGTGATTTCAAATGTCCTTCCTCAGTCAAAATGGCCTTGAAAACAGTTTAACTACCCCAGTGCCCTACTATTAGGCACAGAAGATGCTGTTAAGAATAGGTACTTTTTCCCTATCCTTCATTTCTAGTTTTGAGCCTTCGTGTACTTTTTTCAGATCCCTTGATCTCCAGGAAGGACCCTTGCAGGGTTTCCGGGGTTGGTTTCTCACCTCCCATTTTCCACCACGAAGAGCTGACTTTCCCACTAGGTTAGGGTTTCATGGTATGCCTTATGCCTTAGCTCTTTCATTGGTTTGTTGGAGACTTCCATCCCTACCTTCCTAGTGCCCACCTACACACTCTCTTTCCAACTCTAGCTCAGTCTGGGAGACCATGCAAGGTTGAGCCTGCTTTTCTCCTTTGAAATTCTTTAGTTTGTACATTAGTGGGCCCAGCCCCAAGGAAGACCTGTGGTCAGTCTGAGCTGGGGTCTCTCAATCTCGGCACTCACCGGGACAAATCAGAGGTTTCTTTTTTGTGTGAGACTGTCCTGTGCATTGTAGGATATTTAGAAGTGTCCTTGGCTTCTACCAAGTGACTGTCAATAGTATCAGTTTGCACTGTAGCAATCAAACATAATTCTAGGAAGCAAACTCACACCTGGCAGAGAAGCAGCTCTTTCGACCATCAGGGCCTCCTCTTTCCTCTTGGATAGAGCAATTGTTTTTCAGTTTTCCCTTACAGTTAGAGCTGGCCATGTGAACCTCTCCTTCCTAAAGTCTAACAAGGAGCACTAATGAAAGATTTTACCCAACAGAAGAAGGGGAAATTTTCTTTTTCCTGCAAAGAGGAAGTAGAAGATGCTTGGATCAGTGACAGCTATCCTGTGATCTCCAAACCCAGGAAAAGAAGGTAAAGAGGAGAAACAGGCAGAACCATAATCATTGATAACATTCTAGAGCCATTTCACCAAACCTGGCACCGGCAACCCACCTGCTGTGGACCTTGTTATGTGAGGAAATTTAATAGGACAAAGGAACTTGATTAGGCAAACAATTCTGTAAAAGGAGAACAAGTGTACAGGACTCATATTTCCTGATTTCAAGACTCGTTATGAAACTACAGGAAGCAAGAGTATAAAAGAATAAACACAGAGATTAGTGAAACAAAATAGAATCTGGAAATAAACCCAGGTGAATAGAATTGACTGATTCTCTTTCTCTCTCTTTCTCTCTTTCTCTTTCTCTCTTTCTCTCTCTCTTTCTCTCTCTCTTTCTTCCTTTTCTTTCTTTCTTCTTTCTTTCTTTCTTTCTTCCTTTCTTTCTTTCTTTCTTTCTTTCTTTCTTTCTTTCTTTCTTTCTTTCTTTCTTTCTTCCTTCCTTCCTTCCTTCCTTCCTTCCTTCCTTCCTTCCTCCCTCCCTCTCTTCCTTCCTTTCTTTCTTTCTTTCTTTCTTTCTTTCTTTCTTTCTTTCTTTCTTTCTTTCTTTCTTCCTTCCTTCCTTCCTTCCTTCCTTCCTTCCTTCCTTCCTTCCTTCCTTCCTTCCTTCTAAAAGCTGGGCTTTTGCTACGTAGCCCAGGCAGGCCGTGACGCCTAGGTGCAACCCTCTTCCTACCTTAGCCTCCTGCATAACTGGGACTACAAGTGTGAGCCACTGTGACTAGCTCAAGTTGACTGATTTTTGAAACAAAAACAATTCAATAGAGAAAGAATTTTTTAAAAATTAGATGTTCGATGCAATTAAATGTTCGAATGCCAAGTAATAATTATCATAAAAATAATAATATTAAACCTTGATCTATACCTCATACCCTACACAAAAATTAACTTGAAAAATGGATCATTACAGAACTAAATGTAAAATATAAAACTATGTAATTTTGAGAAGACAGGATAAGAAAAATATTTGTGTAAACAAGTTAGATGAGAGCATTTTAAAATATGACACTGAATTCATGATACACAGCTGTATTACCTACTATACTATTCTTCAACTGGCAAATGGAGAAATAAACTGTGATAAATCTATTCAAGGGACTGCTATTCAGCAATGAAAAAGAACAAATTCTTGATTAACACATCATAGATGCATCTTAAATGCATTTTGCTAAGAAAAGGAAGCCAGACCCCTAATGCCGGACCCCATATGATTCCAGTTAAAGACAAAACGCTAGACACTGAAAACACACTAGTGATTGTCAGGTGTGGTGGAGTGGAGAGATGGACTGAATTCAAAGCACAGCACAAAGGAATTTTGAGAATGATGAAATTATTCTGTAAGCAGTAGATGTATAATCTCGTGCATTTGTCAAAAACCACAGCATCGTATACTACAAAGAGTGAGTCTTACTTTATAGAAAATTTTTTAAAAGTCAGCCAGGATGTGAGGAGAGCCCAAGAAGGAGTGGAGCCTGTGATAATGAATCAAACTTTGTCACAAATGAATAATAATCACGTCGAGGGAGTGAGGAAGAAAGGCCCTGCCCAAAGGGACCGGGGCACAGTGTTCTGTCTGGTTGCCAAACGTCTGGAGAGAATCACACACAGACACTGAACTCAGCTGGGAAATTTGTTTGTTTCTTTCCCCCAGAGGAGGGACAAGCGATTCTAAAACTACTTTATATGACTTTTAAGGTTAGACAAAGGAGTAAATATATTGTACATAATAAGAAACAGGTTTATTATGGTCAGAGGAAAAAATGACGAAGAAGTGAAGAAATCTAGAGTAAACCCTGTGACGCTGGTTTGGAGTCAGAGGCCATCTGTATGAACTTATGGCTTAAAATATATGTGCAGACAGATAAAAGGATAAATACAGATGTATGTACACATATGGGTTAGTATACAGACTTTTATTTCCTAGCTCTATCTCGTAAAAAGCGTAGAAAAAGTGACACCTCGAAGTCAGTGAGAGCTTTTCCCATCTAAGTGTCAGAGTCTAGAAGAGGAACTCTGGCTCCTTGCAAAAGGGGTTAACTGAGCAGAGGTGAGGCAGGGAAAATCCAAGACGAGCCCGGAGCGTGCTCTGGTGCCAGAAAGTGAGGAATTGGACCAGAGAAAGGCAGGAGTCGGACCAGAGAAAGGTGTCAGTGGTAACTATACTTAACTATTGCACAGTGTGGTGACTATAGTTAACAATAGTGCACAGGATATTTCAAAATTGCCAGAAGAATAGTTTCAAATGTTCTTACCACACACACACACACACACACACACACAAAAATGACAAGGAGGTAAGGTGGTAGATATGTTAGTGTAATTTAGTCATATCGCAGAATGTGTGCATAACAAACCATCACATTGTATTCCATAAATACACACAATTATTAATTATCAAGTTTTTAAAAATTAAAATATGATTTACAAAAGGAGTAGGTCCACAGTAAAGAGACACAAAATCCAACCTGAAAGCATTCCTAATGGCCTACTAGTTGGGAAAATTTTAACTATGAAATAAATGATAATATGATTGCTAAAATCTAGAGAGTAAGAGAAAATGTAACAATAAATGAATAAAGCAATAGGACAGAAAGACAGCTCTTTCTTAGAAAAGAGTTGCAATTAATAGAAAGCAGAAAGAAAATAGTAAAAAGAAAATCACCATTGAAACACCATAAGACAGAAATTTCATCTGACCCAGCCAGTCCCTCTCTAGGCATCTTCCCAAAAGAGTTAAAAACATAATATTACAGTGATACATGCATACTTGTGTTTACAGAAGCACAACTCATAATAGAAAACTCTCTCGGAAGAAGCCTATAGGCCATCAACAGATGAATGGATAAAGAAAATGTGGTATTTACACACAGTGGACTACTACTCTGCCATAAAGAAAGATAAACTTGAGTCATTTGTAGGAAAACTGATGCACTTTGAGACCATAATGTTAAGTGAAATAAATCAGACGTACAAGCTTAAATGCTGTATGTTTTCTCTAATATGAGGAACCCAAATTATAAATGAAGAGCAAAATGAAAGATAGAAAATAGGAAGTAGAGGGTTAAATCTTTCTCATATGGGAAGGGGATCAAGAGACACAGGGAGGGAAAGGGAATGAGCAAAGGAATTAAGATGTGTTATGTACAAGTACCAACTTCACACAAGGAACGTAAACACTGTGTACTGCAAACATGTACTAATAAAAAATTTAATTAAAAAAAGAAAGATAAGGCACTTGGAGGGAAAAAAAATCACCATAGTGATTACTGCGGCTGGCAAGATTCATTGATGGTAAAACTTTAAGGAAAAATAATATATCTGCATGGTCCCATATATAAATGTTTATTAATTTCAAAAGGAAAAATACGTAGTAATGTTACAGCGGAGAAAGCTGACATTTGCAACCTTACCCAAGCGACAAAAGTTAACATTACCAGTGACACTGTGCCATCGCTGCCCACTGACACGGACCGCTTTGTCTTTATGACATTCTGCCCCGTGAAGTATAATCCCAGCCTACCTGTGGGAAGAGACCAGTCAGCCTCAAATCAGAGTACTTAACGCAGAATAACTGGCCTCTACTCTTCAAACATTTCCAGATCGTGAAAGATAGGGAAGACTAAATTGCCGTCACAAATTGGAGGAGACGAGAAGCTGTGAAAATTAATGTCATGTAGGATCCTGAAATGAATCTTGTGATAGAAAAAGACATGAAGAAAAACACTTGGAAAATCCAAACGTACTCTGTAGATTACTTAATAGTATTGTGCCACACAACGTTGCCTCATTCGACCAATGTCCCTAGGTTCTGCAGATGTGATCAAGAAAGGGATGCAGAGACTCTGTATTATGCTTGGAATACTTCTGTAGATCTAAAATAATCTCAAAAAGAAGAGCTTTATTTTCTTAAACTGCTACTGGTCAGTATTTCCTATTTTCAAAAGCATTCTGAACTAATACAAAGATCTATTTTGGAATATAAAATGGTGACAAATACACACAGATCATATTGTGGCAAATCAGGGGTACAATTAGGAAAAAAGGATTTATGGGGAACCCCATCGGGACAACTCACAAAACTCCTCATTATGGGGATTCCAACATTGTATTGGAGTGAAAGAGATCTTTCCTTTCCTTTTCCTCTTCTCTGAAGTCATGTGAATTATTTGTTGTATTTTCGAGTAAGATCCACTTGTTTTGCAGCCAACTGATTAAAAAAAATGGATTTGAATCTATTCTAAAAAGGGAAATGGTAAGCAGTGGAATATAAAATACAAACCAATCTATAGTTTCCAAAGAGCCTAGGGAAGCTGCCAAAATTAAAGTTGGCAGGAAACAGTTTACTAAATCTCTAAAGAAGAAGAAGAAAAAAAGGTTATATTACAAATCCCATAAATATTCCAAGAGCAGTAGGTAGACTGTGTTTAATACTGATGAACAAAGTTTTAGCATGTATTGGAAAAACAGTTTCTAATATAAAATTACCGACGACTGGAAGTTATCTGCAAAATTTTATACCTAAGTACTTACAGATGTAATTTATTTTTCTGACAGAACTGCCTGTGTAATGAAAGTTGCTTTTAATAAAACATGAATGCAGTTAAGTTTTGCCAATTAGGTTCAGAGGAGTTGTAATCAGTCTGATTCAAGTTGATGTGTCGTTCCTTAAATTCAGCACTGGCCCCCAGAAGGGCTTCAGTATTTCTAAAGTGTTGGTGAAAGATGAATTCACAGAACTCTGACTGCCCAGGCAGAAGTGAGGCGAACTCGGCCAGCTCGCGACCCACCCCAAGCCCCTAAGGGACACTAAGGGTGGTGGGCTATCACACGCCACATGCTCTGGGTTGAGTTTTGACAATAAAGTAAGCCCATTCTCTATTTTACTTTATCTATGAAAACACGGGCAAACATCTAATATATACAAGCCATTATCCATTATCATTTATAAATCGATCAGCCAGAACATAATTCCTAGTTCCTACTACGTTAGCATGATTCTTGGTGTTGTGAAGATTCAAAGATTGTAGTATAAAGGCAAGTCCTGAGTGCCTTGATAATTTGTCACCTGGTTAAAAAAAAAAAAAGCAACACAGTGCACATTTCTAGTGTAGGCTAAGAACATCTGTATTTTGAACTTTTCATTCGGCCAGCTGAAATTGTATAATCAAGAAATATTTATAGGGTCCTTATTGTGTATAAAACAGGACAGAGTAAGTAGTGGAAATATTATTAGATCCAGTCTGAAGTCCTGTCTTTACCAGCTGCTCCAGTATCACGGTTTAAAAACACTGATAAAAATTCTTGTCCTTCCTAACTCATTAAGGAGGACCTAACATAATGGTTTTACGGTAAAGCTCTTGGAAGCTTTGCACGTACCATGCAAATGTAAGTTACTGGTAAGTACCAGGGATAAAACAGAGGGCCTCTGTCCTTCAGAGCCTTGTGAGTAGGTTGAGAAGGATGGCTGCCACTTTCTCTTACATCACAGGTTCCCGCGAAGTCATACATTCGGCATGATCTCACACAGTCCTGCAAAGTAAGGAAGTGGAGGCTTAAGGTGGTGCACACTCAGGCAGGACCCCTTAGCTAGTAGAAGTCTAGATAGCCTCTCATACCAGGTCTGTTTAGCTTCAAGATTTGTCTGGTTTGTTCTAAGACCTCCTGTGGTTGTCTGCAAAGCCAAATAAGAACTGAGCAACCTAGAAGATGCTCTACAAAAATGATTTGTGCAGGCACAAACACCACAAGAATATTGAGGAGCTCCTTCCCCAGAGCTGTGCTTCAGGGAACACTTGATCAGTTCTGCCTTCCAGGTTCCAGCCTGTACAGAATCGGCAAGAAAAGCTAGTATTTTCTTGCTCTCTGCAGCTGTTACTCCCCAGACAGGAACTGAAACACGCCTAATGGTGATTCGTTTATTTCCAACTGGGTTTCTTCTTTCCTGTACCCTGTGGTACTTCCAGGTTCTGGTCTTGAAACGGAAGTTGTCATGTGAAATAGACACACAGAACTATTTTGGCCTAAGCCAGTTCACCATTTCCAACTGACCTCCACTAAAGGTAGTGGAATTCCAAAGCAGGAGAAAAGAATGTTTCATTCTTTCATTGTTGCTCCAAACTCTTGGTTTTGTACTCAGAAACCCGTAACAGACAAAGGCAACAAGGGATGGGGACCAATTGACTTCTTGCTGAATCAGAGATGATAGCAGTATATGCATTTTGCTGGCCTTTAGCCTATTTGGCTGAAACATCTTGGATCCTCCGGGAGTAGGAATGGAGTAGTCTTCTAATCTGAAGAGCATTTTTTGTTGAACATATTTTTCTAGGTTTGAAAATAAACTTCTTGTTGAGGGGCTTTTGAGGGACCCATGTGAATAACAAGAGACAGTGAATGATAGAGATATTTAAATTGGCATCAACAGAAGCAGAGCTGGAAGTAGGATGAAACCAGTTGAAAATTTTGATGCTTTGTTCATTATGGAGATTTTTGGTTTATATTGTTTTTGCTCTTTGAAAATACATCACTTAGGTATTATTTATCTTAATTACTGAGTGTTTTGGTACCTGCTTACATTTTGCATCAGAGGTAAGTGTTTTTCTGGCTTCTACATAGGTCTACCCCTGGATGAGACATGCCTACCACCCCACCAGGGACCCAAGGGCACCAGAAGACACCTTGTGGATCCCTGGTGGAGTCAACTCAAAGAAGACCATGTAGTGGTAGAGTTCTGCCTCCCTCTTCTCCAAAAAGCTACCGATGCTTGCTCTGCTTTGGTCACAGAAGAGTGTCCTTCTGCGTGTCTTCTCTGGGTGGAGAGGGAGACACTATGCAATTCAGCTCTGTACATGACTCTGCTGAAATCACTACTTCTCAAAATTGAAAGTGGACAACAGTCCCCAGAAACTTAAAAAAGGAGATTCTGATTGAATAAGTGATATGGTTTGGATATGGTTTCTGGGTGGCCCCCAATGGGTCGTGTGTTGGAAGCTCGTTCTCCAAGGTGAAAATTTTGGGAGGTGGTGAAACCTTTATGATGTGGGGCCTAATGCAAAGAAATCAGGTTGTGGGGGACAACTTCCCTTAGAAGGAATTGGTCTTAATTCTAGTGAAAGGATTGTTATAAAAGAGCAAGACTGGTTCCTCTGCACCCTGGCTTTCTGTCTGACTCCTCTCTCCTGCACTCCTTCCACTATGTGCTGTAGTGAGCGAGATCTTACCAGAGCCTGCTCCATGCTGTCTGGACCTTCAGTCTCCAACACTGAGGTAAGTAAACCTTGTCTTTTTATAATCTACCCAGCCTTAGGCATTTTGTTATAGTGACAGAAAAAGGACTAAGATAGCAAGTCTAGGTTGGAGCTTCAGATTCCGCATTTCTAGCAGGTCCCCAGGCCATACTGATGATGTCCATGCTCCCTGGGCTACACAATGAATAGCAGTAAAGATTTAGAAATGGGTTGGTCATGGGTTAAGTAGGTCTCATATACATAGCTTGCCTGGCTCTAGAATTTTAAAAATATTAGCCAATGATTTGCTTATCCTTAAAAAGAACCCCCAAATATCTGGTAACTTTGGACTAGCACTCTTGCCTTTAAAAATGGCCAAAGATGGATTGGAACTGCTCTTTTAGACAGGGCACAGATTCTTCATTTTCCTGCATCCGTATCATGTATATACACGATGTACATATGCCTCCATCTTTCCACTTCCTTTGCTATTAGCCTGGACTATATGGACGTTTGCATTTGAAAAGTCTATCTACTCTTCAGTTAGTCAACAACACTGACTGGTATTTACCAAAATCAAAAACTAGTATATTGTTCCTCTGTGGGACTCTTATTTTCAGGCTGTTGGTCTATGTATTTTCGTGGCATTATTGCTAGTTTACAACATAGCAAAAGGCTATGTTTAAAATTAGTCTTTGAACAAGAGGAAATAGCTGTAAAATTAACTCTCTAAGAGGGTCCAGACCTTAATGACTCTTGGATTTTGAAACCATTAGAAAATTTTATGTGTGATTAAATTGAAGACTAAAGAATTAATAAGCGCACCATCTACTCATTTGTGTTTCAATTTGGCCAAAGTCTATTTTAGCATTTAGAGCAAAAAGCATGGGATTATTACTTGAATGTGCAGGCTAAATATAAAAATTGTACTCAAGCTTGCATGATTTGAATGATAATTATCAAGTAAATGGCTTTTGAACATAGACATTGTGACTACTCTACATTTTGTTAATCACTAGTTTTGTCCAATTGCTCCTCAGGTCTTGCTGATTTTATCCCTAAACATGTTCCCACCCATGTTCCCGTCTTCTTCCCCTCCAGCCACTGCTCTGACTTCATCTCTCACATGGATTATTGTGAGAGCCTCTTACACGCCTTCTTGACCTCAAGTACTAGCCTTTTGCAAGTAAAAAGTAAAAAATTTACCAGGTTCAGTTCATTTCTCAGTCCTCAGCACTGACTGCCCACCACCCACAAAACAAAATCTACAATTTTGGGCTGCCGTGCAAAGTACCCCTTGCCAATGTGGCCACCATGCTTTCCACTTCGCACCCCACAGGACACCCCCATGATCTATCCTTTCTAAAGTTTTTGTAGCTCGGAGAATTTCCGACAATATATCAAACTTCTTGACTTTGTACTTCCTGGTTCCTGAGCATAATTCTCACCCCATCATGGTATTCTCTTCTAACTGTTATTATGTACAGTGAAATTCCACACTATATACAGTGAGATGTCACATTACATGCAAAGGCATGTCCCCAGTGACCTGATGACCTCCCACTAGATGACACGTTTTAGAGTTCCCAGTACGTCCTTAACATTGCCACACAAGCTTCCAACACATGCCCCTCTTTGGGGAACAAACCTGAACCGTATCTAAATCTTAGCACCATAAATTCCAGTCAGACTAGCTTAGAAGTTTTGTTCTCAAAAGAGGAGCAGCAAGCAGCAGGAGGATCAGGAGAAAGCTTGAAGGAAATGGGAGGCAGCAAGATGGCGGGCCCGGATGTGGCAGCACATGGCGCCTCTCCACACTTCCTCCATGCTTTGGGGAGTTACTGACCCCGGCCATCAGGTGCCTGGAGTTTCTGTGGAAAATGGCCTAGAAACTGATGTGTGGCTTAAAACTGAACCCAGAAGGCAATTAGGTTGAAGAAATACTTCACAAAAAATCCTTTTAAAACAATTATGCCAGGAAAATAGCAAGAAATGAAAAAGAGAATGATGTTTATCCAAAATCAGGGTGATTCTTATCAGTCTCAGACATTCTTCAACTTCTTCTAAATACCGCTTCTGGGGCAGAGAGTGGGAGGGAGATCATAAGCCGAAAGCTACGACTTTCTCACATCCTGATGAATCGATTTTCCAGAGTAGCGAGTTTCAATTCCCTCCAGACTATGTCCAAAGGGCCCTTTCTATTCATGAGAAACTGTACTTCTAGAGAAAACTCATTTTGACTCCCCCCCACCCTCTGAGTTGTTACAACAGTTTCCACTTACAAACTGCGGTTACCTTCTTTGCAGGCATAAGCAGCTCCCACCACTTCTAATGTATATGTTTGGTTTCTGCCTCCTTGTCAGGTAGAGATTGTGGTCTGTGTTAGGTTTTCCTGGTTGTGAACAACATTCTAACTGAGCTCTGGAGAGCTGTCATTTAATCAACATGCATCCAATGCTTACCTTCCATTTTACACTGTGAGAGCTACAGCGAAAAATCTGGCACAGTCTGTGCCTTCGTGTGTTTAAGACTCTGGAAAACTTAATCGTATGTAGCAATAAGCAAACAAATCACAGATCACAGCATTTTATAGCTGGACGGAAGCTTCAAGATTACCTAGTGCAGCACTCATTTTACAGAAGACTCTGAAGTTGGGTGGTTTGGGGAATTTGTTCTCCTTTAGGATCATATCCTGCCAGAAACAGAGCTAAACATTTCCCATCCCCCTATTGCTCTCCCTGCACTCTGAATCTGGGGCTCTTTCTGTGAGACCACAAACAGCATCTGACTAATAATGTCACTCTTTGATCCTGCTTGCAGACTCAGAGTCCCAGACTTTAATTTCCATATGTACCAGGAAGATCACATAAAATAGGGAAATGACTGATATAGGATGTATTTTTGCAACTGATTCATTCTGTTATACATTAAAAAGGTAGGATTCAGTTTCATTCCTTACCTCCCACCCCCAAAAAGCTTTCTTTTCTGCATTTCTTTTTCTCGAAATTTTTACTACTCTTCTAGAGCTATCCTTTTTTAAATTTTTTTTTAACTTTAGGGTGGAGACATGAATATAGAAACCCTTTCTTCATTAAAGGAAGAAAAACAGACTAGTAATATGATAAATGGCCATTGTCCCGAGGCTCTGGGCCAGGGATTGCTTGGGGACAGTACAGGCAGCAGTAAATCCCGGTGTCTGGAGGGACCACCCCTCAGCTATTGCTATTCATGTGACACTGTTGGCCCAGTATGATGGGCTATTTGAATTTTTCAAAAGAAACTGGAAATCTGTAGATTTTAGTAAGAGCTGCCGATTTCTGAAATATCGATCATTGCTTTCCAAGCCATGGAAGACAAACAGAATGCTCCCCTTTGAGAAGAGAAAGATGAGTGGACTTTGGATGGATAAAGGGACACTCAAGATCAATGAGCAAAGTCCTTGAAACAGGTCGAGTTGTGTTCAAATCTCAGCTCTACCCACTTTCGTGTTCTTTATTTCCTCTTCAAGTTGCTTTCCAAACAGATTCCAAAACTCCAAGATGTGTGTGTGGGACATTTATCGGGCATGCACTCCAGAGCAGTGTCTGTGAGGAGTGAAACAAGACCGCCAAAAAGCAAAATGGAGCGTTGACTAAGTGATGCCAGTGACCTTGGCTGGCCTGCAGGGCACCGTGGAACTGGGATGACCCTTTCGAAAGGTCCTGAGTTAGGCAAGCTAGGGGGTGGTAGGGATCTATATACCCCTGCACCAGTGCTTCATAAGATTCAGGATCCTCCTCGAGGAAGCGAGGAAGTTCTTTTCCAATTTCTGGAGGAGGAAGAAAGTACGAGCTGTTAGCAGTCAATGTCCTCAGCAGCAGGGACAATGGTGCCTTGGTCCTGCGAGCATCCACTGCGCCTTCTGAACTTCAGTTTCCTGTTTGGGGCAGCAAAGATAAAAGTGCATATCTTATCTTCCTTTAACCTTATAAAAAAGTATATGTTATTTTCACAGTGACCAGAACTATACTTGGCAATCATCCAGCATGCCAGAAAATATAATTATCAGTGCATACGAGCATGACGTCATTTGAAGGCCACGGTCAAAAGCGGCATGATCAAAGAAATAGAGGCAGCAACAGTTAAGACTAGGTTAGGGTATTAAGAAGTGCAAAGCAGTAGTAGGTTTAACACAAGTGTTCACTGGGGACACAGCATGGATTAGGTAATTTGAGACTGGATCATAGAGTTTCTTTAAAATTAATCAAGAGGATCGGGATGGGTAGAGTAGGCAATGAGGGTCAGAGGTGCACTCAGCTTGTTGAAGGCAGATGGGTACCGAGAGTCAGAGCATTTTCCTAGTGTGGCAAAAGATGTCCAATGGACAAAACCATCTCTGCTTCTATGCTTAGTGAGACAGCGGCACGCACAATTTAGAGTAGACATGAAGACTTACTTAAAGTGGATCACAGAAGGATGGTGATGCTGCATCACAGGGCAAGGCGCCCATTAACCTAGACCTTGGATTGACGTAGAACTTTTAGTCAATGAAGTGCAGACGGAACTTGAAACTTGGGAAATTTGGGCAGAGACCTCAGAGACAGTCCATGGTTGTTTGAGAGGGATCACTGTACCTGATCAGGTCCCCCAAAAGGACACACGGGCTGCCACAAAATACGTGGAGTTCTGGGAGATGAAGAGGAGCTCCGGGCAGGCTGTCCCTCGAAAAAGCTTAAAGTTTGACACCACATCCAAAGTCAACTTGCAGCCAATGAAAAAGGTGCACTTCACTGTCTCTGTCCCAGTACAAAAATGTGTTGTGTGCTCTGCCGAGCCAGCAGCAGCCACAGGCGAGATGGGCCCATTTCCTGTTGAACGGTGGCCACAGATTTCCTGGCAGTGAGCTCAGGTCGGAGTTTTATACGAGCATGAGATTATACACAGGACTCATTTATAAACAAGGGAGACGAGACTTTGGAATCTCTTGATGGCAGCAATTTTTTTCTCCTTTTTTATTTTCTTTTTTTGTGCCACTTTTAAAATGTCACCTTTGATCTGGAGTTGAAAAATTATTGGTTTGGAAGAGTTGGTTGGATCGCTTGGTCCTCAAAGAACATTCTAACCTGTTGAGAATGCGTCTGCTGAAAATATTCCTTTGCAAAACCCAAGAGGAAATCTCTGGGATCCCCACCCGCCCTGAGCAGCCCCAGCCTCTCATAATGAAGAAATCATTTCTTACAATATTCATTATAAACTAAGGAATGGCTTGAATTATCTCTCTCTGCAGGGTCTTCCCTTGGTCTGGACGGTTCCCTCTAACTAGCTGCACGTAGTGCTCAGACTCAAATTGATAGCCAGGGGCAGTTTTAATTCACTTAAAAATATTCGTATTTCTTTAGCCAACTCCATAGTGAATATTTGGGGACTTAATATATTTAGATGAACAAATAACGAAAATGTTGGTGAAAAGTTACCTGGGCATTGCTATGGATGATAGTCAAGTTAGGGCAGATGCATCTAAGAAATTAACAAAGATATTTCAGCCAGGAATGCTATTTCCCTGTCTGTATCTGTCTGTATTTTTGAGTGTGCACTTTCAGCTGAGGGGATGAAGTTTCTGTTGCCTTCTGGCCCAGCCAGGCGATCATCTGGTTACTGGGGGTGTGAAAAAGCAAATGTGGGTCAGTGCCTGCGCTTCAGGAAAAGCGAGCTGTTTCTCTGATGAGCGTTAACCAGCTAGCCGGGCCGGGAAACAGAAGCAAATGTTTTCACTCCCTCCACCGGATAGCCTGGAAAGATAACTACGCATCAGATACTTACTTAAGTGGAACTTCTGGTGTAGGGTTACTGGAGTCTTTCCTTTTAGTGCCCAAGGGCAAAGAGCATTGTTAATGACGCCTCCACCGGAAAGCAGGTTAAGAGGGCTGACAGAAACTGCCGGCAGGATTACAGCTTAACATTGGGAGTCCTCTGACTCAATGTGTAGATGCCAGTTTATGCATTGTAGCTTCATGGAAAACTGAAATTTAGACATCTGTGGGCGGGAGGAGTGGAATTAATGAATCATGTGTAGGAAAAAAGATGAAATACATCTTTGTTTCTTTGAACTCAATAATACCCAGTGCCTGAAATGCGAATGTGTTAATTACAGAGATTTCAAAGCAAAACCACAGTTTGCAGAGGGTAAGTGTTTTTGCTCAACTGATTAACAATACCTTCAGAGTAGGTGCTACGGTATTTGGAACAAAAGAATGTTTATGGAATTGAATGACAATAATGCGCAAGAAGCCAAATCATAGCAAGCACAACCATAAAAAGTCTCATGTGATTCCTATGATTAAATACAACTGATTATTAGCTGCCCCTCTATTAAGAAGGTGCCATTTTCTCATGGGAGCCAAAATACAGCCTCCAAAATATACCGAGCAGAACATTTTACTGAAGTGCATGCCTAATTTTAGGCAGAAAGAGAACTTTCAATCTCGTTCTTTTTTACAATTAAGCTCCTGTGTTATTTGAACTACTATTTGAACCATGCTAAATTCCTAACGGCTGTAGGATTGTGTGATGGTGAAGAGGTTGGATTTTGGGATCTAAGTTTTTTCTTCTCATTTTTTATGTCTTTCCATATTTGCAAACATGGGAGGGTCAGTGCTTACCCAAAGGATTAAATGAGATAATACACAGAAGCTATTTAGTGTAGTTGCTGGCACATAGTAAAGGTTCAGCAAGTGTCAACGTTTCAAATATTATTAGTTTTCAGATATAGAGATGAAAGTTTCTAACAGAAGAAGGGCGACATTGCTTTCTGTTTGCCTACATTCCTATGCAGGAATATCTGAAGGAAGTCTTGAAACTTTTGTAGAAAGAATGTGTTCTAAGATCATCTGATCCAGCCCATCATTGTATACCACAAGGCACAAAGGCTCAGAAAGGGAAAAGGACTTCCTCAGACTCATTGTAAATTCTTAGAAGACAGACAACGAGGCCTTAAATCCTGGTATGCAGGCAATATGTGTCCATCCCTGCCCGCATCTGAGCGTGGAACTACATGGGACCAGGTCTGGCGGCCTCCAGTGATCAGTCAAGGGGAGCACCGAGCAGAGTTTGTTTTAGTTAGTAAGTGGAGGGAAGGTTAACTCTGCACATTTTACTTAAATCTTTAGGTGAGTCATTGTTTGAGGAGTTCCTTTGTCCCTATACTTGAGTTCAGATTCTGTGTGAGTTCCACGGTATGCAGAATTCTCCATCAGTGTAATTCACATGGGCCTTAGACACGGATGGAAGGAACAGTTCCCTACATGAATGACGGACACTTATCTGATTTGAAAACATCTGTCTAATAAGTCTGCTATTAGATTGACTCGTACGAGTTAAGGTAAACTCTCACTAGGAAGCTCGTAAGATACCCAGAGCTATGTTTTAGGTAAGAATGAATTTTCCTTGAATTTGTTTGTCAACTCTTCTAGCTGGGACCAGTACAAGCCAGTGAACTAAAGAAATAAAACAAATATTTGTGAGCCACACGCAGAGATGTTTCTAAGTAGAGCAGTTCTCCAGAGAGCAGATCCAGGGAAAGGAATTAAAACACTGGAATCTGATAAGTGAAGTGAAGTGGTAAGGAACAGGAAAAGAAAAAAGATCAAGACCAAGAACCATGGTCTGAGTTAGATTTAGCTCAGGAGGACCTAGTCTCTAGGTACCCATTGGTTGGCATGATCCCTTTCATTCACTGTGTAAAGAGTTTGCAAGAGTATATACACACCAAATGTTCAGCAAATCCAATTACAGTTACCGCAAATAGCCACAGATCCCATATTTGGGGAGGTAGAAACAAGATCATGAGCAGATCAAGTCTCACCGAAGTCTCATTGTATCCAATTAATAGGCATTTCACTGCAAGTAATAGCAAATCCAGCCATCAGAGACCTAGTATCTCAAGCAATTTATAAACAGGCCCTCCAGAGCTAATCTGAGAGCTAAACAATGTCAGGGCTTTGAGTAGACTGTCTGGAATTCTTTTCCACTCTCTCTTGTAGTCCCAAGCTGGTTGCTGTGGCTCAAGAGAGTATTTGCCAAAGAAAAATGGGATAATGCTATCCATGAGGACACAGAACGACCATTCCCTAGAGCTGGACCCCCGACAAAATCAGGGTGTGTTGCCAAGAAGGAAGAAAGATGGGGCATCGGGTAGACAATGTTTCCAGGGTGTCACATGGGCCTCCCCAGTCTTGGCTTACGGCCTGAGGTCAGAGGAAGACTGGATGGAGGCCACTGGGGGGTCGTTAAACAGAGTGGGTACAGCAGAGGCAGAAGAAGATATTCTTGCAAGTTAACTGCCCATGATGAGGGGGTAATTTCTACCTGACCAAAATGACAAATTTTCTCCGGTAAGACAAACAAAGTGAAGCCAACTTTTTTGTCTTCTCCTTGCTGATAGTGTTTCGGCGGGTGTGTTGAATTTCAACATCCCCTGGCTATAAAACGCATTGGTGAGCCGTCATGGTAATGAGCGGCCCAGAAATTAATCTGTGACTTACAGCCCAACATACGTCTCTCTGCAGAGCACTTCACCAAACCCTGTGTGATGGATTTGGGTTTAGGAGAGAGAACTGAGGCTTCTGATGATTTTGTGTTTGGCAAAAGTTAAATTTCCCCCAAAGACTTGAAGACCGTGGTTCCCAGAGCAGGCTCCCTTCCCGCGAATGCTCTTGAAATACAACCCTACATCTTTTCCATTTACTTTGGTAACATTCTAACTATTAAAAGTTGCATATAATGCTGGAAAAAGAAAATACGCAAAAGTTACTCCGAGAAAAAAAAATATTCTAACATTTAATTCTTTTTTTCTAGGCATATGCTTCTATTATGAATATTATAAAAAATGAAGCCGAATGTATCCTATATTTATAAAGCACTTTATTCTGGATTACTGTTGAAAATTGTGGGGGTTGGGGTTTAGCTCAGTGGTAGAGTGTTTGCCTAGCAAGTGCAAGGCCCTGAGTTTGATCTCCGGCAACCCTACCGAAAAAAAGAAAAGAAAATTATGTCATGATAATTCTTTTAGTTTACTAAAACATTTCTAGAAAACGTAATATTTAATGGATGCTTAGAATGCCATTTGAAAGCATTTACATATTTAAAAATCTCTTAAAAATGTTGGTACTTTTTCTAGGTTTCACTCTTATAAATTACACTAAGAAAAGTTTCTACACACAAATTTTAACGATATTTCATTATTTCTTTAGGATAATCCATAGCCATGAAATTAGTAGGTCAAAAAGTATGAGTTTTGGGGCTGGGGATTTAGCTCAGTGATTAGAGTGCTTGCCTTGCAAGCACAAGGCCCTGAGTTCGATCCCTGGCACCACACACACAAAAAAAAAGTATGAGTTTTTATGATTTCTAAAAGAATGTAAATATTACACACTTTTGCTACCCTTTAGAGTTGATGTATAATTTATAGATAGCAAAGAACACTATTTTTTATAGCTCAATGAATATTTATATTGATGGCCCCAACTTATGATGTTTTAATGTAATTTTTTGTTTTACTTTATGATGGTCCAAAAGCAATGCACATTCAGGAGAAACTGTAGTTCATATTTTGAATATAAGCTAAGCATTGTGGAGCACGCCTGTAATCCCAGCTACCTGGGAGGCTGAACCAGGAAGATTGCAAGTTCAAGACCAGCATGGGCAACTTATTAAGACTCTGCTCAAAACAAAATAAAAAGAACTGAAGTTCCTTTATTTTGGTCCCCTACCTCCCCCACTCCTCCCTGCTCCTTCCAGCTCTTGATTCCTTCCCCATTTACAAAAGCTCTATTTCCATTTTTTCTTCAATTCTTTTCTTTTGCATTTCCTTTTCTTCTCACCCCTCGATCTTTTGTTTCCTTTGCCATTTGAGAAATCATTATGTACAACAAACATGTACTAATAAAAAATATTTTAAAAGATTTAAAAAAAAGAGTCAAGGTTATAGCTTATCCAGAGAGTACACGTTTACCAAGCATGAGGCCTTGGGTTTGATCTCCAGTACTGCTCCCACCCCCAGACCCCCAAAAAAGACAAAAGGGAAAAACTTTAAATTCTGATCTTTTCAAAGCGGGAAGCGTCTCATACTCCACTTTGTGTCACCAGCTACGACGTTCAGTAGATTCAATGTGTAAATTGCATTTTTCACTTACATTCCCAAGTTGCAGCCGGCTTACAGGGCATAATCTCAGCATCAAGCCAAGGAGCCTCCGTATAGGTGCTTGCTTGCTGTGGAACATTGGAATAGCTATTTGGAATTCTCAATACTGATTACATGTTACAAATTCTATCCTGCAAAGTTTGTACCAATTCACACTCCTTACAGCAGGAAGCATCACAGTTCTCACTACGAGCTCGTGAGCACTGACTCTTAACATGTTAAAGGATCTGAAAATTTAGTAGGCAAAAATAAAATTTTTGTTTGTATGTCATTTCGTTCTTAGCCCTTCGCCACTGAAAACTGCCAGGTTGGTGGCATTATTGTTTTGTAAGAGTTCTTTAAATTAAAGATATGATCCCTTTGGCATTTATTTACATAATCTTTTTAGTTTGTGTGCTTGCTTTTCAATTGTACTTGTATCGTTTACTGACCAAATTATTTAAAAATTCTCAGATGTGTTAATCTTACTTTGTCATGATTTCTTCCATTGTTTCTGTGTTCTAGAATTCCTTGCCCATTTTGAAATAATTTAATCCCCTACATTTACTGTTTAGAAACCAAAGAAAATGTAGGTGATTATTTAAATGATCTGAAGATTGTTTTCTGAAATATGTATTTAGTTTTCCATTCAACCCTATAATCCACCTGTGGATAATTTTAGGAAAGGAGTAAAGAGCGAGTGGTACCAGTGACCCGAGGGCCGCTTTTCATCATTCACTTGGGATTTGTGTTTCAGAGCTTTCTCTTTCATTCCTCTGAATGTCCCCCTTAAATTATTGGAGATTTTTAATGCATTTCAACACCTAATAGGGCAAGTCCCTTCTCACTGGTCATATTTTTGCACACTAGTGTTGGCCATTTATCCTTCTAGGTGAAAACTATTATGTTTTTCTGAAACTGGTTTGCAACAAACCTTCGCGGTTTTGGCTTCCCAAACTGAAACGTTTTCACCTGGTTTCCCAGGCCAGGCAGGTGTGGCCGAGGCAGCACTGCCGGGTGCTCATGTAGTTCTCTGCACCGCGGCCCGTGAGCTGTTGTCTTGGGCCTGGGTGCCGCATGCTGGCTGATGATACATACGCAAAGTGACCTAGGATAAAAAATTCCAGCTGGCACCCCTGCTTCTGTTTTTACAGTGACCTTGGAAGTCACCTGTGTCAAAGTGGCAGCAGCATACGACAGAGAATTCTGGATCCTGGTCAGCCCAAAGCCCATAGCAAGCTTTCTCTGACTATGAAACAGACTTTGGCTGGCAAACCACTGAGATCAAAAGTTTATTTGTTACTGTGTCTCGGGCTCCCTTCCCTGTGAACCTCTTATCCTCACGGCCGTGTGACCACCTTGGACTCCCTCCTCGCGCCCACTCTATTGCCAAGCCCTGCACCTTAACTTTTAATTTGCACCCGAACTCTTGGCAATTCTCACCATTTTTATTGCTAGAACCATAGACCAACAGAGTTGAAACTAGGGTTTTCGCATCTGTGGTGTAGTAGTCAGCTTTCAGCTGCTTTTACAAAATAACCGAGAACAACAATTTAAAAGGGGAAAGGTTTGTTTGGGCTCGTGTTTTCAGTCTGTGGTCAGCTGGCTCATTGCTTTTAGGTGTGTGGCAAGACAGAAACGTCATGGTGGAAGGAAGGCTGTGTGGAGGAAAGTTGTTCTCCTCAGCTGAGGAGAGGGAGAGAGAGGAAGAGAGAGAGAAAGAGAATGCAAGTACCGGCTGGCTTCCTCCTTCTTCCTCGTTTGTTTCCTCTGGACTTCTGCTCTATAGGACAGTGCCACCCACATTCAGGGGCAGTCTCCTCCATCAGTTTTCTGTCCCACATCCCAATCACATCTGGAAACACGGTCATAGCTGCACCTAGATTTGTCTTTTGCTAATTGCCCAGGCAGCTCCCAATCCAATCATGTTGACAGTCAAGCTTAACCATCAAAGAGAGTTTCCATCAAAGTTTTCCCTGAGGAGCAACTAATTTAAGGCCATCAACTTCTTCTTTTTTTTTTTTTTTTTTTTTTGTGGTGCTGGGGATTGAACTCAGGGCCTTGTGCTTGCAAGGCAAGCACTCTAATCACTGAGCTAAATCCCCAGCCCCTAGGCCATCAACTTCTTAATCCTCAGGCTCCTTTTTTTTCTCCAAACACATGCACCTTTGAAGGATGCTGTCTCAGCCTCTTTTCTGATGCTGTAGCAGAAGACCTGAGACTGGAAAATTTAAAAGAAACAGGTCGATTTAGTTCACCATCCTTGGAGTCCAGAAGAACAGCACTAGCATCCTCTTGGATCCTACTGAAGGACTCCTGCTACCCCATCATGGTGGGGAAGCAAGAAGGGGAGACGGCTATATGCCGGAGGGCCAAGGACGTGAGCAACAGAGAGGGCAGAATTTCTAAGAACCTAGCCCCCAACTGAGAGTGAGAATACCTTGGAGACCACATTGCTCCAGTCATGAGTGTGGAGCCCCCACAGCTCAAGCACCTCCCGTGGGCCTAACTGCCAACATTGCGCTGAGGAACTAAGCCCCGATGGGAGTTTGGGGGGGACAAACCATGTTCAAACCACAGTAGATAGAGAGGCCATTGCCAGAGTTCCTATTCCTCTCTCACACCTCTGTTTCCAGTCTCCCTGCTCGCCTGTCACAGGAGAAGAGCTTCCTCAGCTCCATTCCTGAGCTGACCTTGTTCTCTGGCCTTGTGTTGGGAAACTCCTGGGGTTCCTCGGCAGAACGAACGGAAAGGGATTCATCTCAGGACTGGGAAACATGCTTTCACAAGTCAGCGTGTTTCCAATTCTTTGTGCTCAACAAAATTGATGGAAGAACTTGCTAAACTCATACATCACTGGATATACTTTGAAGAGAGATTAGCTTGTCATATTTTGGCATATAACTCAGACAGAGTTCAAAGTACTGACAGTTCTTGCCACAATAAAACTCCTTCCATTTCTACTTACATATTTTTGTGAATAAGTTTTCTCAGCACTTATATCAACAAAAATAAAAAAATAGAGATACAATTGATACCGAGCTCTGCCTCCTCTTAGAAATAAGTAAAATCCACCCAAGGCAGCAGGGGCGCGGGGAGTTCCACACCTCGTAAATCTACCGTGGAGATGTGTTTCTAATAATGCCATTTTCACGTCTAATCATTATTCAATAGCATTCTAATGTCTTTATGCTATTTTGATCAATTGCATGTCAGTAATTATGATTACAATTCAATCAGAAACAATTAGTGGTCAGAGCTTTATAGCCATGGGAATTAAAAAAATTCCAATATGCGCAACTTTTTGATGCAGGCAATTATACCAGGCTAATCAAGAAAAGACCTTTCACCATCAAAATACATTGCATTAGGCTAAAAAAAAAAAATCTATGGAAAATGTGATGAAAATAGGAATTAAAAGATTTAAAAGTAATAAAAGAATCTGTCTTGGAAGAGCCTATTAATATATTTTTAAAGTGAATGAAGCATTAAATGATATTTAATACATCATTATAAGTTTATTGAGATGAACTGAGCGATCTTGAAAATAGTTTTATTTTGAAAATGTCAACATTTACAATGCACAGAATTACATTTTTTGTAATTACTGAGACTGAACTATGCTAGATGTCAGCTAACGAATCTGAGGAGGAGCTCGTGGTTTTTCACCGTCTTCGTAAGGGGCGCAGGAGGAGGGTGTTTCCCACCTTCCGAGCTGCGCGTGCTCCCGTGCTGCCGTCTTGCGGCTCTGCAGCTTCCCGGACTCGCTCGTGTTCATTCTCCTGCTTCCAGCTTGCAGTTCTCCACTCAGCAGTGTGAGCGGGTTTTTGTTTTTTGACCTACATCGACAAAGTTACTGTTCTGCCTGGTCCAATGTCTTCCTGGCAAATACAGACTTCCTGCGACTAGAAGGCCTCTGCAGTCCGGTATCAGGCATCTTTTGCCTCCTTTCTCCTTACTCGGTGTTCCAATCAGACTGGACTCCTTCACCCCAAGCCATCCAAAGTCTGCGCTGCCTCAGTGCCTTTGTACCTGCTGTTCATCGGGGGAGGCATCTTCCTGCCCACCATTCTGGTGTCCCTCAATCAGAGAGGCTATCCATAACATCCCTATTTGAAATTGCTACTTTATTGACTCGCTCTCTCCTTATCTGCTTTGTTTTCCTTTATAGCACACCGGGCCAGCTGTAATTAAGACATATAACACGTCATTTTAAACTATTTCAGTATCTCCATACAACGTCAGTACCATGAAGGTCGAGTCTTGTTGCCTCTTTATCCCTAGATCCTAGAATAAAACTTGGTGTCTACCAGACAGTCAATTCATATTTGTTAATCAATGATTGGCAAAAAATTGCACCATGCACCATGGTGTGCTCCTCTAGTCCCAGCTACTCAGGAGGCTGAGGCAGGAGGATCTCTTGAGTCCAGGAGTTCAAGGTCCACTTGAGCAACATCGAAACCCCATTTCACGAAAACTCAAAGAAAAAACAAAATGCAAAAAAGAAATATAAATAACTGGCTACAATTTATATGTCCATAAACAAAATAGCTATTCAATATAATAACGTATAACCTTATAATCCTTATAATCATGTATAGAATTTTTATCATTAGAGAAAAGGCTAAGAGAATAATGTCTAATAGAAAATAGATGGTGCAAATATCTATATTTATAATCTAAATATCATCCCACAAGAAAAGAATAGCTACAATTGCATAGAGAAGATAATAATTTTGCGGGTATGGGTTATTTTGTGCTATTGTGGTAAAAGTAGTACTTATTTTTTGGAGGGCATTTGGAAGTTTGAGAAAAGTAAAGAAAGAGAAAGGAGCCTATTTGGCGATAATTTGCAAATCATCGTGACAATATTCACATGCTGCTTCGGACGTTCTGGTCTCCACTGAGCCGGGCTCCTGGGAAGACAGCAGGCTACACAGTGGTGGGGATGCTATCTCGGGTCGGTCGGGTGGTGAGTGTGCCCGGGGTGAGTCTGTCCTTAGTCGGGGATTTTCTCAAGGATCCTGGTTACTTCGTTTGTGCATTTGTGGCGGGCTGGCACACAGGTGGAATGACTCTTTGGGTCTCCCTGTATCCTCTTACACTGCGTTTTCCTCCCGCGGCACCTGAGGCCCCTGCTTGGTAGCAGTATAAGCGGGCTCTGGCCCTGGACACAGGCCATACTCACTCTGCTTCAGGTCTGCCGGCAGGAGCCATGTGCTGGGCACTCTCAGCGGACAGAGACTAAGCCTCTCCCGTGGTCACCTTTTTCCAGTGGGAGATCAGCAGCTGGGATACACACTCCCCACTTCCATCCCCCAAGCAGACAGGGCTGAGGAACATTCTGGAAGCCCCCCAGAGGCATCTAGGGAAATGGAGCTCATAGAGGTGTCCCTCCTGATAAGACAACCTTCTCTCTGTGTGTCCTTCTTTCCAGTCTTTCACTGAGGTTAGCGTCCCTGTCCCCATAGACCCTAATAAATAGCTGCATGCAACCCGTCTCAAGCTCCTTTGTTTTTGAGAAACCAACGTAAGAGAAAAGTCATGCAATGGAAGGAACCATAATGAAAATGAAGACCTGCGATTTGCCATGGAGCTCACTCCTTAGGACCCTCCTACTCTAGTGGGAAGCTGTGATGAAGTACATCGAGAAAACCTGTGGATCACAATGCTAAATTGTACGGAGAACAAACGCTGGTCACGGCTGCCTGAGATCAGGATGGAGAAGTTCTTTGGGTCTGTGTGTGAACTTGGAGACGCAGTGATGACACAGAAACATGACAGAGGAGAATATTTACTCTCCATATGTGAGGATCTCTACTGGGTTTCTTAACTCTTGTCCGTGCTTGGGGCAAACACACACCTTAAAAGCAGAGTGTAAGATTATTTTTATCAAATCATATCTTTTCATTTCACTAGCGACGGTTGAGGACCTGACCGTTCCTACGGTAGCATTTTGCCCTTCTCCACTATCATTTTGACATCTCCCCCAGTTCCGTATCGTCATGTGAACCAGGCTTTTTGTGATCCCTAAAACAGTCTGCTGAGTTTGAGGAATTATAGTACTTGGTCCAAATAACCCAGGAAGACGCCACAGGCACTTACGTGTTACAAAAACAGAGCTTCCTAGAATAGCAGGCTTAGAAATTAGAGATGGCAGACATCTAACAGGTCATTGGCAGCCCTGTACAATTTGGTTAAATGCCTAGTATTTTCACAGAATTTCTTTTAACATTCTCTATTTTGCTAACTATTTCAGTCACACCTATTAGGACACTCGATTTACATCTTCTAATTCTGACTCAGTCTGAAAACCACTCTCTTATTTGACCTCATGCCGACTCCTTATTTTTTTATCTTAGTTTGCACAAAATTGTCTAACACATCTCCAAGTTACTCTGCTTGAGCAGCAGTAACAACAGTAATACTCAAGGGTAAATATTTACCTAGAAGGTGGTTCAGCGAAGCAGTAAACAGTGCACCAAAAAGCTGGAAGCGGTCAGAATGTCTAAAAACAAAGGCTTGATTAAAGAAGCTTTTCTACCTCCATGACGTGCAAAACAAGGCTGCCATTCAAAACTATGTAGATGCAAATTTATCAATTTCAAATAATGGCCGCAAAACTCAGAAGCGATAAAGTATATTATAGACTAGTATGCACTCCATTTCCTACGCGTTAGATTGATTTTTCAAATCTGAAGTACTAACAATAACCAATAACTAAGATAAGGTTGCATTTTATTTTAAAATTTCTTTTAATGATATTTCCTGATTTTTCTGTAATAAATATGTACTTTTTTCTCTTCTTTTTTATTGGTATGTGTTTCAATGGGTAATAAACATATTAATCATGAAGTGCTGATACATACACATTTAGCGTCTGAATCTTTTTCACTTGCTCATTCTCTCCTCTCCCTCCTGTCTCCTGCCATCGCCCCTTTCCATCTCCACAAAGCCTTCCTCCATCTTTCCTATCATTTATCTTTCATTTTGCTCTTTAATTACTTATATTTTGGGTTTTTCATATAAGAGAAGCCACGCAGTATTTAACCTTCGATGTCTGATTTGTTTCACTTAATCTTATGATCTCTAGATGCATCTATTTTCCTAAATACACTGCTTCGGGGACAGAAAAGATACTCGTTTGAGAAGAGAAAAATACTCTTTTACTCTTCTTTTCTTTAATACTTGGTAAAAAGGGGTCAAGCTTGATTTCATTCATTCAAAGACAACCACTGAGATAGGAACTTTATAAATCAATATTTACCTTCCTGCTCACCCCAGCAAGTGCTAATAGACACCCCTGGGAAGAATTTTCTGGAGTTGAATTGCAAAGGCCTCAGTAGGGGGCTAGCCTGGGTTCATCAGAAGTGCCTTCCCGTTTTGTAAATTCTGCCAGGTATATGTTCTGATGCTTTGAAGCTCTGCGTGTTATGCTTTTTAAAGCACCTACATCCAGGTGCAGACCAGGCAAATAATTGTCCCCACAAGTTCCCCAAATACAGGCTTGACGTGCTTTAGCCACTTGAAAACTGGATCCCCCACTCCGGGGGAAAAGGAGACAGCTTCCCCTATAAAGTTGCCCCGCGAGATTATAGGATGTCTTGTTCATTCACCTAAACTCTATTTATATCCTTGCGAACAAAGCCACAGAAAGCCACCCAAGTATCAAGGTGTAGGGGACACTAGACATCACACGGGCTATACATAATGCAACTCTTTCCCACAGCAACGGCCCCCACTTTCCAAACCCGCCTGATTACAAGTGTTGTTAAAGGTTACTGAACTAGAAAAACAAACCGTGCTATGCTTGCTGCATTCCTAATTACAGACGGGAGCGCATTCAGAATGATTGTGTTTGTACCTCGACATTTCTCTGAGCCCCAAATCAGGAAGTGGGCTGTTTCTATTTGGCCACTCATAAGAAAGGATTACTGACCATCCAGAAACTGCTCTCAGCTTTCTTTTCTATGCTGAACTAATACAAAACCATTTCTCAAGTATCAGCTTTTTCAGCTCAAGTCTTTAGCAACTGACATGGCATCGTATGAACAAATTCAACACATTCGGCCCGGAGGTGTGTGCTTGCTTCTGATCATATTCCAGCTACAGATGTGGCTGCGGCTGGTAGCAACCGGGAGGATGGAAGGGGGAGCCAGGTTGTTGAGAATGCTCCCACTCGGAGAGGTGGCCTGGAAGTTAAAGTCACTGTCCTTTCCCGGTCATTTTATATTATGCTTTCCATGAACTCTGCCTGTTAAATCTGCAGCCATCTTCTGAAGTGTTCTTTTGTGTTTGCTGTTTTTTAATTTTTTTTTTTTTGCTTGTTTTTGATTTTTGCAAGGCTTGGCATCAAACCCAAGGTCAGGAGCACGCTAGACATGTGTTCTACCACTGAGCTATCTCCCCATCTCTTCAGAGGTTGACTGAAGAAAACAGACTGGGTTGACAAAGTTCATGCTAGGATCCCTAGTGGAGTAAGTCAAAAGTTATTTTGTGAGCCTTCAGTCTAACCTCCTTTACCAATTTGTGCCTCATCATCATTGCCTTTAAAATATCAGGCCATTTGTCCTGGTTCTTGTCCTCACCTAATTGCTGAAAGACAGAGAGAGAGAGAGAGAGAGAGAGAGAGAGAGCGCACGGCATGCCATATTCCTGTTCCCACTAAAGCGAGACATGGAAAGTCGGCAAACACCTGGCCTTGTGCTTACTAGATATTTGCTGTGGAAACAATCTGTTCATATTTAACGAGAAATGACATCATAAAGTATTTTCTGCCATCACTTCGGCCATTTAATCTGAAGAGTTGTGCTTTCTCAGATCCAAATCAAACTTGAAGATTCCAGAAGGGAAATTTCTATATGAAAGACTATCAAACTTCAGAAACAAAAATGATCTTCAGTGTAGGACTTGTGACAATTGCATCCGGACCATCTTGTTTTTGTGCCAAGCCTCCATCTTCACGAAATACTCCACCCCTGCCAAAGGGCCAAGGTGCTATAAAATGCGTTAAAAACGTTATATTTTAACAATGCCGAGCAGCGAAACGGTTTGCTTTTAATGGCCATCTGTATAAAGTCTCTTTTTATTTAGGAAAATCTATTTTAAATTAAATATCATAAGCCCACAAGCCATAGCAAACAATATTTTTTGACCATATGCTCTGCATTAATATGCCAAACATTGCAAACTCTATTTTCTTCACAGAAAGCTGTTCCACACTAATGTGGGTACGGCGAGCCGGAGGGCGGGAGGGGAGGAATTTTCAATAAGGCCACCAAGGACAGAATGATGGCAAGGAACCAAAGAACTGGTTTCTCCAGAATGATCCCTCTTGTGTGTTATCTCAACAGAGATGTATTTCCCTTTTCGGAAATCTTTCATCCATCTCTTTTCCTTGTCTGGAAACTTCATACACAGGGTGCTAGCAAGGCTGGCCACACTTCCGATGACTTTGGAAAGTTGCAGTAATTCCTTTCACCTGTGGTATGCCGTGTGCGGGTGATACGGTATGAAAGCAGGCTCCTTTCATAGATGCCAGGCAGAAACGGAAACTTGGTGTTGATGTTTGCGGCCCTGGCCTGGCGCTCTTCCATTCTCTCCCACAATTTCGTGTGCAGCTCCCTCTACTCCACATCAGAGAGCGGCATGGATATCATCATGGGAGTCTGAGCCCCGTGACCGAGAATTCAGTGAACTGTTGGTACTGGGCGGTGGTAAGAAATTGGGAGATTCTCTTGGGCAGGGGGAGGGGTCTGGCTTCCTTTTGTCTTTGCAAAGGGGGCAGTGATGGTTGGGAGCCGGTCTCATGGGAGTTTCAAATGCTCCCGACCTCTGAGCACAGACATCTGACTGTGTGATCACAGGGCTTGACATCACCTGGTGACAGCGGGCCCAGAACATGGTTCAGGTTGTTGAACGGGGACTCTGTATGGGGACTTAAAAACCCTTCAGTGTGAGACTTGACTTTCTTTATTCTTACCTCCTGTTGTCTCCCCCTCAAGTAACTTCCCATTCTTTTGTCCCTTTCTCTCATTTTACTAAGTTTCCTATCTTTTTTCTCTTTCTCACCTTCCTCTCCTTTTTTCTGGGTCTCTGTCCATGTAGCCTGGGATACAGTTCTAACACAGATCTAAAATGTATCCTTCCAAATCTTGTGACCTGAGGTAGGTCCTGGTTGGAAGATGTGGGTGGCAGGAAATGTGATCTGGAAGGAGACATTCGCTTCTCTTTTCTCTCTGCTTCCTCACCTCCATGGTGTAAGCACCTTCCCTTCACCACGCTCTCTTGTCATGCTGTTTCTACCATGGAGCCAGCCAACCATGGACTGAGTCCTCTAAAAACAGTGAACCAAAATAAATCTCTCTGCCTATAAGTTGTGGGTATTGCGTATTTTTGTCCCAGTGATGAGAGTGACTAATATAATCATTATTATTATTTTAATAGTTAAAATTTTTTGTGAAAATTTCATATCTTACAAACGCAATACAAGTTGCAAATATGATCTTGAAGGCTGATGAAAGATTTGAATATTAGTACACCCATTTTAGAAACAAGAAGATAAATTTTGAGGGAGGAACAAGCCATGTGATTCCAAAGCCAATATACTTTCTCCTGTGCCTGAAGAACAGTCGTGTTCTTTATTTTGGTCTCTTTTCTTATAAACAGCAGCTCGTAGCCCTGTATGGTCACTGGGTTGTTTCGGTTGGGCTGTTTATTCATCTGTGCATCTTCTCTTATGATACTAAGTCACAGATTGTCTCCTGGGCCACGCAGCAGGTGTGTTCAGGAAGACAGACTTTGGAGAAAGAGTTGTGTCTAGTTCCAGGGCAGTGATAATAGCAACCTCTGTGCTTCAAACTCATTCCCCTTGTGTGAGGAGGGGTGTGTGCTTACAGAAAGGACTTAGCTCTTCTTGTTGATTTGCAGACACATGGGACAGTATGTATTAAGTGATTTCACTGGCTTTTGTTGCAATTAGTACCAATTTCCCTACATCCATCTCCAGCCTCACCTCGAGCAGTGGTTAAGGCTGTAATTCCTTCAGTCTCTTTTAAAGACTGTTTCCTAAACTAAAGACTCTTTCTTAAACGAGAGTCTTCAGGTCACTAGTGCTTCTACTGGTCCTTTGATAGAGCTGTACACTAAGGTTTTCTGGTTACAAGTAAAATGAGCAATTGAACTTTGGTTAATTTAGGTGAGAATAAATTAACAAGGTACCAAACAGTTTATAAAAGTGAGCTGAAGCGCTAGGTCATAAACCAAATAGAATCCAGGATCTACAGCTGAGTAACCAACTGTACCCCAACAGGCCGGCATAACACCACAGCCATCATTTACATTGCTTACGATTATCAGTGTGGGCAGAGATCCGAAGGGAACAAGAAGACTCTGTTCCATGTGGCCTTGGGGTGTGGCGTGACTCAGGGTTAGAGAATTCACTTTCAATATGGTTCTCTCACACGGCTGCCAAGTTATTGCTGGCCACCAGCTGGGCGCCTTGGTTTCCTGTGCGCCCCCATGGGCCTTTGGGCTTCCTCAGAGGGTGGAGAAGCTTCACCTCCAAGGAGGGTGTAGCGACCTCATTGCTATGCGCCTAGAACACGATGGGCCAGGAAGATGGGCAGCTGGGTTCCATGTTGACTAGGTTCTGGGGACATGTATCCCCAGATGGGTATCGTGTCACCTTGTGTGACATAGCTTGGGAGTCACAGAGCATAATTTCCATCACACTCATAAGGACATTCACATTCAAGAGGAAGGGGCAGAGTTGACACCACCGTGGAAGTAAGAGGAGAAGTAAGTGTAAGAAGACCAAGTGGGTTGGGAGATACTACTGCAAGCATCTTTGGAAGATAGAATCTGCCGCGGCTTCTTGGAGGAGGTTCCTTGGATAGAAGAGTGGCAGCCTGGAGACCCCACACCTGTGGCTGGCATCGGATGTGAGGGTCGTCTTGTGGGACTGAGAGTCTGATGCTACCACTGGGAAGTGTCAAAACTGAACTGAATTGTAGGACCTCCATTTGCTGCACAGTCAGCCAGCATATTGTTTGGTATGAGAAAAAACAGACACAATCTGTGTCACAAGTGTAAATAGAAATAGTTCATATGCTTCTCTCAGCAACAAATGAAAATTGTGATGTTCTGCCTCTTTACTAGCAGTTGGTGTTGGCAAAGATTAGATTTTTGCTGGATTTATTTAATTTAATGTATATTTTTCTAATAATCTGGAGAATGAACATCTTTTTACATATTAATTGATCTTTTAAATTTCCTTTATTTGTTGAAAATTAATACTCCTTGGCCCTTTTTTTTTTTTTTTTTTTTGAGAAAGGGTCTCACTAGGAACCTGCAGCCATCCTCCTCCCGAGTGCTGGGATTCCAGGCATGTGTCATGACACCCGGAATTCCTTGTTCTTTATGTATCTTGGGCACAAATCCTTATTGGTTAGTGTATTTCAAATATCTTCTCCCTGGCTGTGTCTTGTCTATTTACTTGGGTTAACATGATTTTTTTGCCCTATAGAAGTTTTAATTATGTCAAATCCACTAGCCTTTTAAGACTTGTGCATTATATAACAAGAAATTCTTTTTCTGAATCACCATTCGTTCTTCCAAGGCTCCAACATTTGATCACCTCTTAACCAGTTTCTTTCCTGACCACAGTCTATAAAAACATGCCAACTCTCACAGGAGTCGCCTATACCGCTCTTCTAAAGTGCATTCTTTCTTCCAGTTTCTAGAACCTTGGGTCTGTTCTCAGGTCTCTCACAGTCGCAACTCGCATTTCCCAAGGTGTTTTCTCAGGACTTAGATCTACACACTATCTCACCATGAAAAGGATCTGTGGTCAATTAAGTTTTGGAAGACTTGCCTAGCCCGCAATGAATATTGAGCATGGGAAAAATGCTGAAAGACCCTGAAGAGCTGAAACCTGTTGAACTGGACTTAATTTAATGTTTCTCACTTGACCCTGGCATCTTTGGGGGCAATATTTATTAGCCTCTTACAGAACTAGTATTTTTTTTAAATAAATTTTCTTTGGATCATGATACGCCTTTGATTATAATTTCTAGATATCTGGACAAGTTGATTTGGACAATTTTACCAGCATTCTCCGTGGTTTTATAAAGTTGCAGATTTTTCAATTTCCCCCATTGTGGAAGACTTGTCTCCTAAAAATATTATTCGGAGACACCCTTGGACTGATACTGCTCTCTCTTTCCTTTACTGTAAAACCATCCACGCATCCACACAGAACTTCTTCCTCCTTCCTCTCCAAATCTCTATGTATTCAGCATCTTGCTTGAATCTCTTTGGACTCCCAGTCACCTTCCTGGTGTCCATGCTTATGACAATGCTGTGGAAAGGCTTCACATGTTTTATTCTTTTTAAAATAATAACATACTCTTTTTAAAAATAATGACATAACATATTCTTTTAAAAATAACAACATAAAGTTCTATTCTTTAAGTAGAAGCTAGCTTACACATGGTTACACATGGGTTGTATGTAACAAGTGCTTGTTTGTTAATAAGTGAGTTATTGGACCTTGGGACAGATTTGACTGTAGAAACAATGTTCTGCAACAGAGCTTATCAAAGTGTAATGGACATAAAAATCACCTGGGGATCTTGTTAAAATGCAGATTCTGCTTCAATAGTTCTGGGGCTGGGTACGTGTTTCTGCTTTGCTAAGCTCATAGGTCATGGCAATTCTTCTGGCCTCCAAATCACGATTTGAGTAAAGAGATTCTGTGAAGCTTTCTAATATGCAGACTATTATCTCTATGGAAAAATGAATTAGGTTCTAATTTAGGGAGACTATGTTCCCAACATAGTAGATATAGGGAAAATAATGGTTAAAAAATGTTCGGCTTTCCATTAAAACTGCAAGTCACTCAGTCATTCATAAAATAGTCGAAGAAAGTTTTGGGGGCTGCTTTGTGAACTCATAGCCAGATATCTTAAGCTGTCAGTATTTGCAGCTCACATTCATGTTCGTTCATATCAGTGCGGCCTCTGTGTTGCGTCATTCTGTCCAGCCAGGCCCGTCAACCTCATTGAAACAGGCAGTGTCTCACATGCACAGCACATCCTTGCTACATTTGAGGCTAGTGCCTCTGGCATAGTGTAAGGAGGGATGGATGTGGGGTGCACTCTAGACTATGATATCAGATGCTGGGTGGTTTAATGGCATAGCAGGCTCTCCACTGATTTTAGAGTAACATCCTTCTCACAGACTGCTGTGCCCTCTGCGATCTCGCCCTTGTCTGTCTCTTTGACTTTATCCTCTACTACCCCAGCTATTGCTCATGGTGCCCTGGCCACCAGTGCCTTCTCTCTGTTCCTCAATACCATAATCTTGTCACTTTAAGAGAAAACCCCACCCAGGAGCATTGGCCTTGCTGTTGCATCTGTGTAGAAAGACAGTCTCGGGGGGCTTGTCAGCCGGCCCTCGGTTCAGATGGCAGCAAAGTTCTCCATGTTAAGCACCTCTTTGATTTCATTCATAGCACTCTCCCTGACCTAAAATACTGCATGTGCTCATGCATGTAGGAGAAGTTACGTGCTCCATCTTGCATGTCTCCCTGCCTGGATGATTCGCCCACGCTGTGGGTTTGGGTGGCTAACGGTCCACCTCTGTATCCTTTTCCAAGAGTCACTCATGGCCGAGAAGAGCCATCTGGCCTGGGTGTGACTACCTAAGAGGCTGTGATGGCTCAGACCTCCCTTGACAGGTAGTTTCCAACCAAAGACAGATAGATTCTTGAGTGCACAGTCCTGTCCCAGCACAGAGTCTCCAGCAAGGCAGCTCAGCATGGCCACTCACTGTCCAGGGCTCTCCCTGCTATCGGACATATTCCCTTGTCTCTGCTTGACTTAACATCATCCCCCATGTGGTTCTGCTGTCTACACTGCTCAATAAGCTCCCTGTAAAATTTATTTGAGTCTTCAGTAAATTACCCCAAAACCCCCCACTTCACACCCTGTTTCTAGGAACCTGGCTCTGACAATATTTTAGTTAGCTTATTTAAAATCCATCCTCTTCAGTAGTCTAAGCCCCACTGTAGCAGAGATTTTATTGTTTTCACCACTGTTTTCTCAACACAATCCCCACTACATAGTAGATGCTCATTAAAAATGGGTTGAATAAATATTATATAAATAAATCTGAGTTTTTATAATCAGAGTAACAGCAGGGCAGTATTACTAGAGTTACAATCCACCAATCTACCCTACCACACAAAAGGACAGACTGTGCCATGTTAGAAACAAGTGCACATCCCTTCAAATTTGCTTCTCTTATTTTTATCCTTATGAAATGCAAAACCATAAAAAGCTGGGGATGGGGCAAGGATGTCAGATCCCACCCTGCAATACTCCTCCTTTGAGTATCTGATTACACAAAGTCTTCAAAGAATATGATTAATGTAACTCAGCTATATTCACACCCTGACATTCCTGCCAGCCAAACACATATTTTAGCCTCACCCAGTCCTTTTCAACAAATAAGCTGTTTTGAAAATGATTTCCAGGGTGATGTCTGTTGCCATAGGAATGACATTAAATGAAAAGGACAGAAAATATAGAGGGTGATAAACTGCATGCTTGGATGACACACTTGACTTGGAAGCCTGTGTTCAAATGAGGCAGACATGCCAAGATTTTTATGAAAGACAAAATTAAAATGTATCGCTCTCAAGCTGTAACTGACAAGGTATTGTGTGGAGGCTGTTAACATACTGCTCCGTATATTTATTGTTTGTCATTTTACTGGCCCTGACAAAGGTCTCTCAGAGCTGTAAATCACACCATTAAATCTGCCATGAGCAACAGAGGCCGTTGGAAAGAAGGGAAGAAAAGCGTGGTGTTGAATCTCGGTTGCCGGTACATGCTGGGTGAGCTATCAGGCCTTCCTCCTTTGGGCTGACACTTTTACAAGTGTCAGATTGTTGGCTTTTGACCTCTTGAAAAGAGAAAAAAAAAATAACAAAAGCATGTATCCTTCCTCCCTCCTGCTTCCAATCGCTCCTGATATTATTGTTGGGAAAGATGCCCAGAAATTGCCCCCCATCAAGCCCCAATTTATGCTCTTTTGAGGCCCAAGACCTGACATTATGAGGGGCCCTTTGGAAGGTGCCCTGAAGGATGTGGCTTTGTTGGTTTCTTGAAGGGGTTCTGGAATTGCCACAAGCCTCCCATGAGCCTCTTCTGTATCCCAGCCAAGATCTTTTGGCCCTTCCGCTGGTAAAGGGATCCAGTCTCCAGACACTTGGAACTGTAGACTGCAGTAGGTGTGGGAAGACACATCAAACAGATCCGCGCCACCCCTCTTTTTTAGCCAGATCTCTGAAGACTTTACCTTGCAGCCCCTTCATCCCTCCTTCTGCACCAGGTGTTGGTGTTGCGGAAACTTTGCTTGGAATCTGGCTGGTTAGAGCGCTGTGGTGGGAAGAACTCAGAAAAGCAGGTTAAGATCCGAGTTGGAATCAGCCTCACTGCAATGAGATGTGTGATTTTAGCAAAATTTTCAACTTTCGTAGGTCATGGTCTCCTCATCTGTTCGGGGGAGAAAAAAGATGTTGGGTGACTTATTTCAATTACAGATGATCTTCAACTTACAGTGGTTTCATTTATGATTTTTTGACTTCATGATTGTAGAAAGTGTTGCCCCAGGAGCTACTCTGCATTGTGGGTTGTGATTTTCCCCTATACTAAAGATATGTTGTAAGATGCGCTCTCTGGAGATTCTAGGCAGCAGCTGAGAGTCATAGCTCCCGGTCAGCAAGACAGTCCAGAGGGGAAGCAACCGATGCTGTCCTGCGTGCTATGTTGCTAAGACAGGATGTACAATAGGTTAGGTATGTGCAATGTGTTTGTGACTTCCAATATCTTTAGTGTACAACAGACTTATCAGGACATAACTCCCTCCTAGGGCGCACCTGTGTTGTCTTCCAGTTCCCAATTTTAACTAAAATAAAGGCACTATGAGTGGCTTTCCGGGGCATTCTACAGCCTCTGCGGAGGACTTGCCTGTGTTTTCCAGAATATACAGTAGATCCCTTACTTACAAACATTAGTGTTGTGGGGCTGGGGATTTAGCTCAGTGATTAGAGTGCTTGCCTTGCAAGCACAAGGGCCTGAGTTCGATCCCCGGCACCACAAAAAGAAAAAAAAACAAAACCACAAACATTAGTGTTGTGAACTTTCACAGGTGTACTGTGTAAGAGTCACAGTGTATTATATAAGACTCACTTTGTCAGATTACAAACGAATCTGATTTACAAACTCGTTAGTAAGTCAGGAACTTACTGTATCTAATCAGAGCAAAGTCTAAATGTAGGACAATCAAGCGATGTGTGGTTTTTTCAGTAAAGAACTAGAAAAAAAACTCTAGTGTCTAAAGTTCTGAGTGGGAAGACAAGAATTCAGTCAATGGTTTGGAGTAGGGACGGAGATTTCAGGATTCATTGACTATGGGCGAGTTCCCCACCAATGCGTCTCTGTAATGTGTGTATTTATTTCTATAACATGAATGCGTGTTTCAGGCAGCAGAGTTTAAAAGAGAAGACAGCTTTTGTCTACATACTCATTTCATAGTCTCTTTATCCTGAAACTTTCTATGCTAAGAACCACTTCTGCAGTGTTTGGAGATTGTGTATGAAAATTAGGAAGTGGGCTCTTAAACATTTTTTAAACATGCCTTTGGTTTTGTTTTGTTTTAGGTCAGGTATTATCAGAATGACATCCATGAGTACTTTAAAATCAGAAAACTATGTATGAGTTTGCAATAATCCTGTAATTATAGATTTGAGGGACAGTTAAAATTGCTTATAATTGAGGAAAAGCTGACCAATAAACCATTCTTTCAGGATGGTTTACTGAAAGAAAACCATCCTGAAAACCAGGCCTTTGCTCCCTGTTAGACGTAATCCCCACCCAAACCTTAGAACTGGGAGAAGGTGTTTTACAATGCTCTTGTGATAAGAATGAGCAAAGAGCAAAGGCCCAAGTTGATATTTGGTATTGACCCCTGGGTCTTGGGTCTCCTACAGTTATTACTAATTCACCATTTTTCTGGTAGCATTCATCAGAACTGTTTAACTGAGCAGGTTCTAAGGTCTGCCACAGGTGAAATTGGGGTTCTAGTATGGGCTCTAGCCTTGTGTCTACTCGCAGTGTGACCTTGGGGGAGTCATTTCAACTCTCTGAGCTTCATTTTTCTCAAATGTAAAATGTGGTTGCTATGACTGAATGAGATGAAGCACAAAGGATTTGATTTACTGCATAATAAGAGCATAATCTATCTGAAATATCATTATTTTAACTAGGAGAGTCATTTTCTATGATGTCTGTGATTTTAGAAAAGTCATGCAAATCTTAAATGCTTGATCTTTCCAATCTATTAAAAATGATATATGTGTTGCTATTATCATACAACCGAATTAAAGCAAAATTACCTGTGATCATAGCACTGAAAGTAATTTGAGACTCACAAAGTACGGAGGTAAAACAGAAGATCATTATTTTCTTTTTAGCTTATGTTTCAGAACAGAAAATCTTCAAGAGGAATGGAATAACAGTTTCAGTCATCATGAGCTTGATTACAATTTTTTGAGCACTCTTTATAAATATTAAGAATTAAAAACTGCTTCTACCATTCATAGCATGAATCAACTAACAAAACCTTGAACCTATGGTTTTTTTTCCTTGACAACTGAGAACAATGTATTGAAATTAAAAACCACTCAATTGACAAACATGCTGCATTTGAGGTACTAACATGAGGATTTGATACGAATATATCGTGCAGTGATCACAAATGAATTAATAGAACCATCACATCAAGGTTTAAGTGGAATCTTGTATGTGAAACATTAAAAGTACTGCTTAAGATATTTGGATGAACACACATTCATATTATTCCATTTCTCATTGAAAGTGGTCCTTTAATATTGCCCACACTATTGCTTTGATATTAATCTGTTTAGGATTGTTTTGAGGATGAAATTGCTTCCATAAGTAGAATTAATAAAATGCCAAGAAAAATTTGCCTTGTTTACACTTTAAGAAAATATAGAGTCAAAATTTAGAATATTTCTATGGGAGAAAAACTGGATCACATATTGAATTTCAGGAAAAAAGAAGGCTTAGAATAAAAGAGTGGGTACACTTTGAAGACCTATCCAATTATTATAATCTCTTGATTTTAGAGGCTTAATATAATCTAAGTTTATTTTTCACTTGTTTGAAATCCAACTGGCTGGGGTGTGAGAGTTACCCTGGGCAGGCTGCTACTCAGGGTCATGCGGGGGCCCAGGCTAATAGAGGCTCCAAAGAGACTGAGTGAGTAAACAGTCAGACACACTCTGCCACTGGCTTGAATAGCTACTATGTTTCATTATATTTTTATTCTTAAGACATCTGTATTGCCTCGCAAGCACAAGGCCCTGAGTTCTATCCCCAGCACCCAAAAAAAAAAAAAAAATCTGTAATAGAGTATCTAAATCAGTTTTCCTCCCCAACAGGAGTTCCAGATGTCTCTTCCCAAGCTTTTTCATAATTCCTACTTCTTCTCACTGATGTAGCCCTTGTCTCCTGTGACCATCGAAACCCTTCATTTTATAAACGCGTTCCTCAGGCCTTCTCTTCCATCCTGCCCTATCATTTTGGATGCCTTCCACCCGAGTAGCACCCCTCACAGTAAGAGATACGCCTTTTTTTGTAAAATAACTCCAGGTGTTACATTTAGGCAGTTTTGATGTTATTTCACTGGGACATGAGGGTGAATCTCTAACATGGGCTTTCATGGCTCAATTTTATGAATGAGGAAATAAGCATAGAAATAATACATGGAATGGTCAAGGCCATGCAATTAATAATGGGCAAAAACTATAAACGAGCATACAGCTTTCTAATTTCAAAGAATTTCTACTTTGTTATGCTGCATCTCAGCCTCCACTCTCAATTCTATTTTTTACAAACTGCTTCTTCTATCAGCACAGCCCCTGACTCCGGCTTGGCACCCCGTCTACTGCCGTGTACAAACTCTCTACCTGTCATTTTTCTGTTGAAGAATCCCAGAAGGCACAATGTCCGAGTGCTTCATCAGACCACGCGTCAATCCACTTGGGAGCTCCGACTTCTCTCCTCAGCCCACAGTGTGGCTCGATTCTACAGGTGTCTGCAGTATACTCACTGACATAGTTAATGGCATTTATTGAGTTCACATGGTGTGCCTGCCGTCCTCTCAATGTTTCCCACGCAGTACCTGAATGAATCCTCAAAATCACTCTTTGGAGATAACCGTGATTATCACCTCCACGCTACAGGTGGAACATTGGCAGCTTAATGAAGTATGTCACCTAAGGGACTCCGTAGCTCCCAACCTAGTTTTGGAGTCTAGGCGTTCTCTGTTCCAAGGTGCTCTCTTTCCTTTTCTTTCTTTCTTTCTTTCCTTTTCTTTCTTTCTTTCTTTCTTTCTTTCTTTCTTTCTTTCTTTCTTTCTTTCTTTCTTTCTTTCTTTCTTTCTTTCTTTCTTTCTTTCTTTCTTTCCTTTTCTTTCTTTCTTTCCTTCCTTCCTTCCTTCCTTCCTTCCTTCCTTCCTTCCTTCCTTCTTTCTTTCTTTCTTTCTTTCTTTCTTTCTTTCTTTCTTTCTTTCTTTTTTCCTGTTATTTTTAAATTTATTTTTATTAGCACATGTTTCTGAAATACAACGAATACATTCATCCTAGGGAGCTGGCATGCGTACATACCTCATCTGAATCCATTTTCCTTCCCCTCCAGCCCTTCGCCCTCCACCCCGGCGTCCCCTTCCCATCATGGATTTGCTGCTCTGTGGGGGCTGCTGTGATGGCAGAATTACCCACACGGAGTGAGAAGTGCCCACCCATGCTGGTAACTCTAAATCAAATGCAGTTTCTTCTCCTTATTTTTCCCCAAAGTTCTTCAAACGAACCCTGATTAGGAGGAATTCAAATAGAGCATCACATGGCCTCTTGTTTTCATATGCAACTAAATGCTCAAATTTGTACAAAATTCTTTTTATGGAAAACTGTTTTCCGTATAGTATAATTTTCGATAGTTCTCAATGGAATGGGGAAATTGGATCGGCACATCACCTGCATTTATTTTCTTTTCCCAGGCTGTTTTGAAAGGAGTGTAAAAGATCTTTTTTTTTTAATGTTAATCTTCAAAATTCTTCTGGGCATGTAATACTGAAGTCAGCTTAACTGCAACCAATACTGAGTTTCCATTTTTTAAACAAGCAAACAAAAACAACCGACAAAAATATAATTTACCAGTGTAAATCCCTTTCAGCTGATCGCTTATATATAGAAATATTCTTTGGATGTTTTGCTCTGAGTCACATGAAGTTGCAAGAGCTAAGGTTTGAAGGGATATAGATTTTCTATAGAATGTAAGGAGATTACGTGGCGGGGGTTGGTGGAAACACCCTGTGTAGACTAACCTGGGGTGTCATTTTAAGCTTGTTGCATTTCTAGGGCTTGTGCTTCAATAACCCACCCTGCAGGGTGATACTTGAGAACATACATATTTATATTCATATATATATGTATATATGTACCTAATTACTTAATTTCTTTAAACAATTTGAAGCTGTCAAATGAACACATTAATATACCAAATTATCACATTTCAAAGGTGTCTTGAAAACTTGTGCAAACTCTGGTATGAACATTACATAGATATTTCTCAGTCATTTAAACTAGCAAATTTGGTATTATACAGTTTTCCGTGGGATTTGATTTTTATCTTCTAGTGACTAAAAAAGAAGTCTAACTAGAAGCTCTATACTCATGCATCTCTACTGCTTATAGTCATTATGAAATTTGATTTAAAAACAAACGAGGGCCTTGAAACATTTTCTACTTAAAAACCACCCGTGGTCATATTCATTTTATTTCGAGATTCAACCAGAATCTTCATCAAAGTGTCAAGATTATTTTTCATTATTGTTTTGACACAGGGTCTTGCTAAGTCACTAAATTGCCCAGGCTGGACTTGAACTTGCTATCCTTCTGCCTCAGTCTCCTACAGTGCTGAAATTATAGGTTTGCACCACCATGCCTAGCTTTTGAAAACAATATTAGTATCTCTTATTTGATGGGAATCAGTGAAAGGCGGATAGTTGTTATAAAACACACCAAATGAAATGAGTGCTGGGCAGGTACTTTTACCAAAAAGAAAAAATAAATGCTATCAGAGCAGTATCTCATGCCAGTGTAAATTGCACATGAATCTCGGCCCTTTGTGCAATAATTCTTGTATCAGAAGGAGTTTTGTTTCCATGAGCAGTTTCTCTTCCAGTCCCAAGTAAGATTTGTTTCTACGCTGGCCAAAAGCATTGCCCCCCCCACCGGTGATCTGCAAGGAAATTAGAGGGTCTTGAACTAATAACCTAATGCTTCATGTTTTTTTTACCTGATAGCGACTCTTTGGAGCTTAAACATTTCACAGGCTAAGGTTTTCATGGCCAGACCAAACATGACAGCAAAGTCAGAAGGATCAGGACATGGAAAATAAAAGAGAAGGGACACATCATTTTTTGCATAGTTGTCAACCCTACATGTTTATTGATTATCATTTGTGACTTCTTATCTAAATCTATCTTGATCTAAATACAGTGAATACTATTATTTAGAATACTACTCTAAATTCTACACTCCTTTCCAGCCCTAGACACTGCCAAATGTCTATTTTAAATCTGGGGCCTTGCCGGCAGAATTCCCCAAGGGATGAGGCTTGTCCTGTAGAGGTAAGCAGGTAGACGTGAGAATCAAGGAAGACAGGGGAGATCCTGGGAGGCGCTGACCACGTGTTTCTGGGTGAGAAGGAATCCTGAAAGTATTCAGGCCGAACACATCGCCAGCGTTCTTACCAAGCAGCTCAGTGGGCCTGCTCCTTGTGCAGTAAGGCCCTGGCAAGGGCTGCTCCCAGAAAGGACCTTGGAAATCTGGCCTCCTTTGTCCTGTAATTGGGTGTGTCAGTAAATGCCTGGTGCAGAACTTTAAGGTTCCAGGATAGGAATGGGCTATGGCTTTACAGGAAGGCAGGTGCTAGGCCATTAAACATTCACTGGATCCCAGCACTTTTAATCCCTCTGACCAATTACCTGGAATTTAACTGGAACAAGTAAAGAAAAATGAGGTTCCTACTGAGTGCATGATGTGAATCCCAAATACATACGTGCAGCGCGCTACAACCGGTCATGAAGAATATATTTTTGAGGTGACTATTCTTAATATTGATACTTACCTCACTAACTTCTTAGGAGCATGTAATAAGAATCCAACATTGGATAGAGAGTTGCATATACATAAAGCAATATCTTGGGGATGACACCCAAGCCTAAACATTGAAATTCATTCATGTTTCATCTGTCCCTTTTAGACAAAGTCTGAGGGCAATTTTATACAGTATTTCTGTGCGTCTGTGTTTTGGCTACACCGCGTCCCAGGAGGTCAGGTGTGGAATTTTCCACTTGTGATGTCACATCAGCACTCAAAATGTTCACGTTTTGAGGCACTTCAGATTTCAGATTTCAGATTAGGACTTGTTTTAGTTACTTTTCTCTCGCTGTTGGGACAGAATACTCGACACCCAAAGTTAGGGGAAGAAAGGTTTATTAGCTCACAGTCTGCAGAGGTTTCAGTCTATAGTCCGCTGGGTATGAGGCAGGGCGGCATGGCAGAGGCAGGGCGGACCGGCATGCCAGACCGGCAGCCGACCTGCAGCAAAGTAAAGTGAGTAAATGCAAGGAATGTATGCAAATAAGCAATGCAAACAAGCAGCTAATTAGCCTCTTCCTGTATCTTTTATCTAGGCTACCTGTCTCCAGGGTGGCCCGCACTCCCACCTCCAATCTCAGTCTCACATCCTTGATCCAAGCAGAACGATGCCAAACCGATCAATGGATCAATTTAGTAATCACACACTCTAGATCCAGCTATCTCTTACCACATGAGGCTTTGGGGGCACATCTAGACACAAACCATAACAGGACTGTTCAACCTGTATATGTTTAGGATTGTTTAGAAAGTCAGAATTATCGTGTGGGGAATAGAAAGGATTTAAGATTTGATCTCTGTTCTTGGAGCTTCTATAGGCTTATGTGAGAGATGAGATTATGACTGCTGGAAGAGGTAATTGGAAATAAGTACAAAGCAGTATGTTATCGATTTACAAAATGAATACAACAGATGTCCAGTTCTCCGAGGCATCAGAGAATTGTGCAGACAAGATCACTCAGGTGAGGGAACTTGGAGGCCTGGAAGAATGGTATCGGGACCTAAAGTGTGCGATGCATGGGTGTGGAAATCCTGGAAGAGTAAGTAACTTGAGGAATGGAATCCTTTGCCGTTTCCTTTATGTCAGCAAAGGGAGCAGGTTTCTTTCAAAGGAAGGCTTGAGAATAAATAAAGCACTGTAGTTTTTTTTATCATGGAAAGAAGAAAAAAATAAAGGTAATGGGTTCATTTCTCTCATCAACAGGGCTGCTTATGTTGTAAATCTTGGTAAAATTTTAGGGTAGGGAAATGTATGACTTGGAGACCTATGAGTTTGCTATAAAATAAGTCTTGAAAGGACAGAAGAGAGAAGCCCATAGAAACGCCAGAGTTGGCTGGGATTCCCTAAAGGATGTCATTTGCCCCTCGCACCCAAGTTGGAAGCCAAAATAAGACGGGATTAGTGTGCCGAGTGGAAATAAATGGGGCTCAGCCACAGCCGTACTGGGGAGTACTGATGAGACTCCCACAAGAAAGACTGGGGTCTCCGTTTCCTCTTTCACTCCTCAGGCCATCATGTTGTTCATCTAAAAGAAAGGGCCAAGAAAGAGAAAAGACTAGGAAAACATTGTAAATCTTCTTGGCTTCTAAAAAGAGATGACAGAGCTAGATGGATTGTAGAAGCAAACCTGAAATCTATGAGAAAGAGTACAAAAAGTTTTGTGAGAATCTTTCCTCTGAAACACAAATGCCCACCCAAAAAGCGGGGATGAGTTTGGGGATGAGAATTTCCGTTCTGCCATGGATTACATCCGAGGTTTGGGCTCCCTTTCTGCCCCTCCTTTCTGGAGTTCCTTTTTGGCCTGCTCACTAAGAGGGCAGCGGTGAGAGAGGATCATTGATCACTGGATCAGAAGACATGGATTTTGGGGTTTTTCAACATGGATCTGAATCGAAGGGGTTTATTGGATTGGAGGGTTTTGTTTATTTGCTTGGTGTGTTCATTGAATCCGATATCAAAAGGACAAGAGTAAGGGAATCAAATGTTTCTGAAGGAAATGACAAATAGGAATTGAAGTTACTTTGCCAATGTTCACTCAACTCTGGACCAAAATAACCCAGAGCAAATTTAATTAAGACTGGAAATCCTCTACCCCAGGAGAGGAAGCAAGCTCAGTCAGTTGTAGGATTCAGACTGTGTAATAACTCCAACAAATTATTTTTGAAAAATAAAGATCACAATTTAAATATCACTTAGCTGACTTCATATGTGCCTATAAAATCGTATTAAACTATAGGTCATAAGCATCCAGAAATAACCTAGTATTTAAAAATGAATTTAGAAATTAACATGTTAATAAGAAATTTGAAGCCCGGGTTTTATTTCTAACTCACAGAAACACCTAGAGCAGTGATAACAAACATTTTACAGAGTGCCCGAACTGGAGCCTAAAACTCATTTATTTATTTTTAAGTGCCAACACAGCAATTAAACCCAAATGCTTGGCTGCTGGGGTGATGCTGGGGTGTCTTGGCTCGCATGCCAACAGAGGGGGCTCTGTGTGCCTGCCGTGGCATGCGTGCCATAGGTTCACCACCACTGACCTAGAGTCAAAATTAAAAAGAAAAGAAAATCCCAGTAGAGCTTTAAAAGACAACCTATAATTACTGCCATAATTATAGTTTGTGTTTCTTGAGTGTCATGTACCATTGTAAAAACGGGACTGAGCACTACATAATTTCTTATAGAAACATCTTTAAAATCTTCAAGCCTGAAATACTGAGGAAAAGTAGATGAATCAAGATAGCCAGGTCTTTGCAAGAAACCATGGAGAAGAAGGGCAATCCTGATTAGGTTAGCTTTTGATTTCTGCCCACTGCATTGGGGATTCCATCCATATTCCTGACTCTGGTTCAGATGTTATTAACCACTGCAGTCTTGCCCAGCTTCTTGATTCTAATTTAGGGTGAAAAAAAAAAAAAGATGAAGCAGCCAGAAAGACTGATTAAAATTTAGGAGATTATGTCCAGAGGACAAAACAGACAACAAAAACCCCCTTCTTAACTCTCAAAGAACATTTGCTTTTTCCAGATGAAAATGAAATGCTGATAAGTCCAATGATGCAACATGTCGATAGACCCTTGAAAGAGTCAATTTGTCATCAACCGTATTGCAGAATTTGTTTGAATGGAAATGTGTCTACAATCAATGATAACGACTCCCAGTGGTTCAGGGATGAGGTCTTCCAAAGAAATGAATTTTCTATATGGTTCTATTGGCGCATCTAAATCACAAATTTAATCACTTATGATAGACATGTTTTGAAAATATGCTTTATATTCTTACTACCTTCTGAAAAAGATTATACCGAATATGTTCTCCTAATGATTTGTCATCTTAATAATGAATATCAGGTCTTGACCTGGCTACGATGTTACTGGGATGCTCTGGGAAGCAGTTAGGTGCATTACACCGCTGCTCCAACACTAAAGGGCCCTGTATCGCTGTGGTTTTTATTTCCTAGATTTGCTTTCTGATATTTGCTTTCTCCTCTCCCCTATTTCCCCTTCTGCTCTAATCCTGCCTTTGCTACTTCCCTTCCTGTTTTCTTCTTCTCTCATTCTTCATTTACTCCAGAGCCTCAGGCCAGCAAAGATCTGAGAAGTAGAGACCTGGCAGTGAACAAGACATATTCCATGTCTTTAAGAGGTTTGGGTCTTCAACTTTCAATTGTCGCTGGTTCTAGTTCCCTGTGTATCTCTAGGATTTGTACAGTCACGTTCTGATTTTCTGCCTTAATTATGTTCCATGTACTTCTAAATAAAATAAGATAAATAGCTTCTACATGAAAGCTTGGGAGATCTATGGGGATTTTACGAGCATTAATGATTTAGGAAGATTTTTAGCATCTGTCACAATTTAATACTGGAACCAGTACCATGTGGTGAAAAGAATGTAGACATTTGCCCTGTTCTTTACCAGCAGGGTGACTTCAGCCGACTCCGTTCAGTATTTCAAACCAAGATATAGCATCTGCAAACTGGGAATGTGGTGAGGATTCAGTGATAAAACATATCATTCCCTGGCTCAATGCCTGGCTGTCTCAGTTCATTTTCTGTTACTATAACAAAATAATTGAGTCTGGATACCATGCAAAGAAACTGGGTTTATTTGGCTCATGAGTCCTACGGCTGGAAAATTCAAATCGCATGATGCAAGCATCTGTTAAGACTTTCCTGGCTGCATCACAACACAGTGGAGAAGCAGAAAGGGGAACAGCCACATACAGAAGAAGCTGCACACCTTGATTTGTAAACACCCACTCTCGTGAGAACTACTCTGGTCACAGAAGACCTGATACACTGCCGTAAGATGGCACTAATGCCTACTGGGGGTGATGCCCTTGTGTTAGGATTTATTAGTATCTGTTTCAAAACTATCTATTCCATATTTTTCATATCTCTATCTGTTCTATTGCCAGTCCCATGCTGCCTAAGTTATTTTGGCCATATAATCTAATATGCTCTTTGAAGATCACAATCGTATGTTTTAGCAATGCAGCCTATGGGTCAGGAGAGGTGCCTTGTATTTTGCACATTCTCAGAGAATATGTGTTATTGTTGATATGTTTTGGTTCCTGGAAAAAATAAGTTCTTCAGAAAGTTTTGATGTTCTGAGGCATGTGCAAAGTATGCAATAGACCCAGATCATAATAATTCTCTAAAAGGTATATCGGTTGCCTAGTACTGTGTAACAAGCCAACATTGTAATGTAAAGGCCTAAAATAATAAGGATTAATCAATTCCAGGGATTCTGTGGGTCACTTCGATGGGGCTCTCCTCATGTCTCATGCTCCCCACATCAAGCTTGAGGGTCAGCTACAGTGGTTCACCTCTCTTTCCATGTGGTCATGGAGGCTTTGATGAGGCTGGACCTGATTGTCTTACATGGTGATGGCAACCTTGCAAGAAGGTACTACCTGGAGTTACCCACCAGTTTCTGCTCTCAGCATATTTCCAAAGGTCCCATCAGCTAAGGCAGGTCACATGGCCAAGCCCAAAGTACATGTGAGGGAGAAGCACAAGGCCGTGGACACCGAAGGATGCGATTCATTCAGGAAGGGAGACATTAACATATATGTCAACAGCAATATTTCTTTTTCTTTTTCTGATCCAATCTGGTCACCTGATTGGTCTCTATGTAAATGGAATAGTAAACAGTGGCTTATCTGGAGCATCCAATGAGCTGACTATAAATGTTATTTTTTTTTAGGCAGATTAACCTTCTTTTATGCTTGTCATACATGATTTTATGTACATGTGTTATTTATACACTAGCCTAAAAGGACTAGAGGCTGCTTGCAATGAAAAGCAGATATACAATTAAGCATTAAAAATACTCAAAAGGCTTGAAGGCTAACTTTGTTGTTTTAATTGAATATTAAATTTAACATCGAGCTTCCTAGGAATCAGGGCAAAAAGGGTGAAACATGATAGGTCACGTGCTCTTTATTACTTGCTAAGAGAAAGCACACTGTTTAGGAATGATCATTAGTTTCTTGGCTCTAAATCCATAAGGCATCATAGGACATCACGTATTCCACCGAGCCGTGCTGAGAGTGGAGAAGCACTCTCCACACACCCTGTGATAAAACCAAAGGCATTGCATCACATGAGACTCCATGGAGATGTTTCTGGCCCAGCATTAACAATCTGATGAAGGTATGCAGATTGCTGGTGGGCTAACATTACACAGGCAGAGAACTCTGAAAACCCTAAATTTTCAGTGGAGATGTAGCCCACGGGGAAGCCATCAGAGACACGCAAGACCATTTGCATTCAGACACACCACACAGGTGCTTACTGCTCTTTTAGTTAGAATGCTCCTGCATATAGTTGCAGGGTGTCCCTCTTTTCAGTTCTTTACTTAAATATCTCATCGGAATCTATCGCTGGCCACTCAGTAAAATTAGTGCGTCTAATTTTATTAGACACCTTATATTCCTGCCTTATATTCCTCTACCCTGCTATATTTTCTTCCTGGCTGTTGTTGCCACTTAGCCACTGCAAGAGCAACTGAATATTGTACTGTTGCAAACGGTGCGACTTTATTTTCCTGCGGTGACATTTTCCTGAATGAAGATTCAGCATCAGTTTGGTTGGAGCTCTGGGTGATCACTTTTATAATGGAAATAGAAGGACGTGATTTAAAACCAGGGAAAGTGAGTCCAAATTTCCCTTCCACAGAGTAGCTACTGCCTGTGTAGATTGTGTGTGTGTGCGTGTGTATGTGTGTGTTGAAGGTAAGTACAAGTAGTGAAGCAAGTGAGAAAGGCGCTGTGTTGCAACCACACTTTGATTCCAGTCCCAGCCTTTGCCCCTTGATAGCTTGTGGCTTTTGGAAATCTCTGACCTCAGTTTTCTCAAAGGTGAAATGGGGATATGATCATGCCTATTCGCAAGATGGTTGTGAAAATTTAGTAATGTAGCATGTAGGGAGGGAATACTTTGGAAAATTTTTCTTTCTGGCTGCATATATGTGAAGGAGGCAGGAGGTGACAAAAAAAAGAGATCTGGTTGTTTTGTTTTTTTTTTTCTGAAGGCAATTTATTGGACTACTACAGGGATGTTTATGTTCTTAACTAGGGGTCATGAGACACCAAGACCACTAATGAATAAGAGTGCTAGCTGGGGGAGCTGCAGGCTTTCCCCACTTCTTCCAAGTCCCTTCTCAGACTGAAAAGAAAAAAAAAGGTCCCCTGTAAATTTTATGACTGCAGTGTCAAAAGTCTTCTATCCAAATCACAGTAAATATTCTAATGAAGTCTGGAAAGAAAGCCATTTGTAATGGCTCGGGGCAGAGTATTAAGATAGCCTGTTTCTAGTTAGTCAGTCATTAGAGAGATCTAACATGCATGGGAAATGGTTTCCTGTTCTAAGTGCTTTAAAACCAAGTTTTAGGAAACCCCGTTTCCTGCCGGCTCATTTGGAGACAACAATGTGCCAACCGGTCAGACTTTTTCAGAATGCCAAATGGTGGTCTCCTCAGTTCAGCTGTTTCTACCAGGGAGAATCGGGCTTTGCATCTCAGGGTTCTGGGCAAGGAGCAGACAGCTCCATGATGGGAAGACATCCAGACCTGGGCACCAACAGGTGTTGCCCTGTACTTCCATCTTAAGTGCGCTGGAATTGAATGATTCATGGTAGAAATCAAAATCAGCAGAAGAATCTTCCAACCAATGGATGCATTGGTCTGGGATCAGCCTGATGGGGCTGGTGAGAAAATGGTGGATAAAGTCCTCGTTTGGGGAGGGACAAGGCAGCTGATGGGAAAGGAAATTCTTTTGGCTACCTGATGTGTTGTGCATTAAAATGGGATTTTCCAAAATGAGGAAGTCCCAGAGACTTCAATTAGGATGTAGATGAAAGTATTTGCTAATCAAATCCATTTGTTTCTTTTGGTGTGTGAGATGAGGGTCAATACTGTACTTGGAAGCAGGAAATTGATCAATCCAGAAAGACCACACATTTCCTCACCTCCAGGAGACACCTCCTTTAACAGCTGCTCAAATCAAAGAGTGGCATTCTTCGCGCCAAAACCATCATTGTTACTTCACTGAATGGAGGGCCAAAGCGTCCCCATGGCTGGGCACTCTGCTATTCTGAGAGGGCGTGGCTAGCTCCAAGTAGTTCACGTATACTTTTTGCAGCAGTGCAAGGAGAACGTACTTTCTATTATTTTTTATTATAAATCGCATTTTGAGGCCTAATTCTTCACACCTCACTTCATTCACACCCTCGCCACAAGCTCATTTGAGCAAAAGTTCCTTCCTTATTCTTTGACTTTGGGTTTGGTCCTGACTTTGTTTTGGCCCATGACACACAGTTGGATTTGCACAGTGCCAGGCCTTAAAAGGGCACATGTCTTTCTTCCTGCTTTCTTGTATCTCTGCCCTCACTTTGGAAGAAGCCAGATCTTTTGCTGGTCCTAGAAGAATGACAGACGTGTTTGGCAGTCACACCTACCAACTCTCAGGCTCCAGTGAGAAGCTGCCCTCCTTGGTCAACACTTAGATGCATGAAAATAAATCACCGCTGTTTTTAGGCGCCCATGTTTTGGTCAGTTTGTTACAGCACAGCTACCTGATATATCCCTGTTTTCCAAATAAAGAAAGTAGGATTCAGAGATCTAAGTAATGATTTCTCCAAAGCACAGAACTTATAAGCAATCGAATCAAGATTCAGACCTAGAGACATTTGATTCTTAACTATTATGGTCAACTACCCTTCCCAGGAATCCTCCTGTTAATGACATACCTATTTTCAGGAAGTTTCTTATTTTTCTTTACTTTTAAGACAGGCTCCACTGTCATCTTTTAAACTGGAGAAACTAACGGGTAGAATAGATTTTCCAGACAGGTTCTTACTACTCACAAGTAAGAACAGGCAGAGGGAGGAGGGGCAGGGGGTTAGAATACCATCTTATCAACTGTGCTTAGATCTCATTGAAGGAATCCTCACCGCTCTCTTTGTCATCCTATTTTCCTGGCAGGCCTTAGCCTTGTTTCCTACCTCCCCTTTTCACCCAAGTTGGTTTCTAGGAATACATACTTTCATTTTAAACAAGGGAAACAGGATTTTAGAAAAAGACTTCACCATCTGAAGTAATGGTAGAATTTCAGATAAGCAGTTAGACAATTAGGATGAAAGATTTGGTCTCAAATAATCATTAGTAGCTCTTGGTAGGTTCTAGCGGGATGAAAGAGATGCTATCAGGATCAGAGAGCTTGGGTTGCGGGTCAGGGCACCCGTGCTCCAGACCCATTTGTGGTACTAAGTCATGGTGGGAGTTTGAAAAGCTCCACTGCCTTTCTCTGGACCCTAATTTTCCTGATTGTCAGAGAAAAAGTTATTAGGGAGGCATTATCTTTTCATCTTCTTCCAGCTTTACCCTGCTGGGATTCTCTGCCACTAAGCACCATGCCCCAGAAGATCCAGATGGTGTTGTAAATATCCAGTTGTGTCAAGGTTCCCTCCTTTTAGATCATTGGATCCAAATCTGTTATTTTCATGATGTGCTCTAAGCAATCCAAGATTTCATGTCACTGAGTATAGCATGACTATGATTTGGAAAAAAGGAGGTTTCTCAAAAGTACAATAACCGTCCCAATTATTTATTTTTTACATCTTATTTAAATAAAGATTGTGCATTTAAAGTTGTATTTGATGGAACAACTATCTTTTTTTAAAATTTTCCCTGACAAAAGCTATGAATTATTAATTTCTGTCATTGTGTTCCCTGAACAAATATAATTGCAAGTAAATGTCTGAAGCTAATGAAAAAATTAAGAAAAAAGGATTTCTTTATAAGAATTAATGAAACATTTCCACAAACCTCTTTGAAATCACGACTGCGAAGCTGTGTAACACTTCTTTGGAGCTGCATATCTGGAGCAATGGGGTCTGAGTGCCCCTCTTTCTTTGGCATGAAGGATGAAAACATTTTGTTAGGATTATACCACAGGCAGAAATCAGCACACGCAGGGATTCTAACCTCAGCCCTCTCACATAAAACCTCTTGGTTTTATTTCAGTCACTTTTTCATTCATTCTGAGCTGCTTTTCACCCTGTTCTCTTGGCTGTTGTCATAACCATGAATATTTTTACACTGACATAACACGGCAAGTTACGTTTTAATTTCTTAAAGAGAAAAAGATAAAAACAAAGGTGCACATGGTTTGGATAGCTGGATTAAACTAGTATTTACCCTAGTCTAACACTAGCCTGAATAAAGCAGAGGATGGAATTAATTTCAAGCATCGTATGTGTAAGTCTTCACCAACCCTAGATACAACCAGAAATAATCTTCTGACACCGACTAGTCCCTGACTTTCTTGATGAGATAATCCTCCCTTCCCAAGCTCAACTCCCTTAAACACTCCTATAATCTAAGTGCAGTAGTAAAACCTGGGAATCTAACAGTGGAATACCTGGGTTCTGATTCAAATTCTGTCACTTAAAATTTGTTTGGTGACCCAGGCTGCAAACATGTCCCTGTTCCACCATGAGAACTATTTAAAAGTAAGGACCACAAAACTTGCCTCTTCGTAGGACTGGGATGAAGGTCGAGTGAAATACAATGAAACGCAAATTCACAAAAACTCTTTTGGTTGTTATTTCAAGTTCTTTTTCTCTGAAGAAATCCCAGCAGGTATTTGATAGTAGTAGCTCTGTGTTTCAATAATGTAGTTCTGTGGTTTCTGCATCAAGATGGAGATTGGAAACCAGTTGTCTTTTGGGGGAATCACAGGTAACATGATCTTTCCCAGTATGCTTTGCAATTAAGTGGAGCCATGTGACTGAAACTGGACAATGATCCTCTAAGCCTCCCAGAAGTCCTAGCTTCTCGCTCTGCTCCTCATTTCTCAAGCTGATGTAGATCATAGCACAAAGTCATCAGTCAGACAAACAGTGGGTGTTTGAATCACCATGTAGAGGTTCACTAGCTGAGGATCCAAAAGGACAAACATCTGAGCCACAGATAAAGTTTTATTGTGCTAAGCTTCAGAAATTTAGGGCTGCTTATCACATCAGCTGTGTGAGTTACTCTGACTAATTAGCAAGAGTGGACTGAGTAGACCTAAAACAAACTTGAATACAAATCTATAGGCAATGCACAATAAAACTAGTTGAACCACCTTTTTCTAGGATTATTTCAAAATCTCTGGACTAATTGTCTCCCAAGTTGTATTATATGAAGGGAGGCTTACATTTGGGAAACTCTTCCTTCTGGGATAACTCCTGTAATAGGGCAGATCAAACAGAAATTTCCTGAAAGGAAATCGCCAGCCATGTCCTTGGTCACCTTCTGTAGCGAGAGAAGTACACCAGCACTGAGAGACACATGCACAAAGAGAGCTTGTGTGTGGCTTACGATCCTGAGTTTGGCAATGCAGGATCTTTTATTTTCTCTCTAGTATTGCCAGAGAAACACCAATGACCAAATAGGGGCAAAAAGCATCAGATTTGAATTCTCTGTCTCTGTCTCTGTCTCTGTCTCTCTCCTCTCATGCATCCGTCTCCCAGATCTGAAGACTTTTCGAACATAAAAAAGAGATTAAGTGCAAAGACATATTCCTATAATTTACCTAAATGTGCACATTTCAATCTGTGGATAACAGAGGCTCCAAATTACCCCCAGACCAACACACCATCCTTATTTAAGGAATCCTCTTAACTCTTACCCCAAAGTCTCCATAAATCTGCCTGATATATAGATGTCAGGCATTTTCTGGCAGTTGAAACATGAAACATGACATCAGCTGGGGATTAAGTTACAACCCATAAAGACCATGTTTATTTGCTGGTTCTGTTTAAAAATTTTTTTCCAACTATCATTTTACTCAAATGGCCTCCTATTTTACGAGAAATAAAGTTAGAACTAATAAAGGAAGCTCTTTCTGAGCTCAGCTAGACATGTGGGCTGTAGCCATCTTCATTGTAACTAAATATTTAAATTATTTAGAGACAGTTGTGAACTGTTATTGTTCAATATGTTGACAAAACGGCACCAGGGACTGACATGGAAACTTACGATGCAAAAATAGGAGGAGGACTCTGAGAATTAAAGAAAGACACGTTAAGAGTTAGAGGAAGAAGTCAGAGTGCATGAAAGCAGCCCAGCCTGAAGGTCTGTGATCCTCAGTCCCTTAACGGCCTCGACCTCTCAGGGACTCTGAGCCACCCTAAGAAGAGCTATAGACATGTGGACTCAGAGCTTGCTTCCTATTGCACCACCTTCCATTGCCTGGAGAATGGTATTGGTGTTCCTAACAAGAGACTCTGTGTTTTGGCTTGTATCTAGATGTCCCCTCAAAGTTTCATGAGGTCACAGGTAGGGCTTCTCAGAGGCAGCTGGATCTAGAGTGTGTGATGCTGGGATTAAGCGTGTGATACTGGGCTCAAGGGTGTATGATTAGTAAATTAGTCCATGGATTGGTTTGGCATAGTTCTGGGTGTGGATAATGGGAAGGCTCATCTTGGTTGGGAGTACTACCCACCTTAAAGGCAAATAGCCTGAATGGACTATAATAGACAGAAAGAGGGCTGCTGCTATCACTTGATTCTTTCTTCCTTGCTACTTTGCTGTTTTGCTGCCTTCCTGCCTCTGTCCACCATGAACTGTTTCTCCTCCGCCATTACCCCTGCTTTGGAATCAGCCAACCCTGAACTGAAACCTCTATACACTGTGAGCCAAAACAAACCTTTCATCTTTTTAATTTTGGGTGTCAGATATTTTGTCTCAGCAATGGGAAAAGTAACTAAGATATTCTCTTTCCAAATATCAGCAGATGGTATAAAAGTTTCTTGGTAATAGGAACAGCCATGACAAGAACTAAGTTCTTGTAATTGGAAATTCTGATAATTGATATGCATAAACGACTACCAACTTTCCCCTAAAACCTCTTCCTTCCAAAACAAAAACAAAACCAGCATTCTTCTTCCCAAAAGCCCCCCAGGATATGAATTTTTCAAGAATTCAGATCTCAAAGTTTTACTCAAAGTAGATTTCCAGGAAAATTTGTTGAATTAGATTCTATTCACTTAACAAATCTGGATACAGATGCATGAGGTAGCTGCTTGAATCAGGTTATTTTAGCAGTTTGGGGAAGCCCATTTTTTCTTTAACCGTAGATTTCCTTCTCAGGAAGTCTTCCATTTCTGATTTTCGAAGTTATCCTTTTATTTTATTTTAGAAGCATTAGAAATTCCTCTTCCCAAAATTTGCCTTCCTGAATTCCAACATGATTGCTTTTGTCCTCTTTTTTTCTTGTTTTTCACTTTATTTGAAGTGTCTGTTTCAGTAAAAATGACCCTGTAAGAGATGTTAAAAGGCATTCTTAATATCCTACAGTGCATCAAATGGATTTTCTCCTTGCTTAGATTGATCTGGCATTGGTCTAGCCCTAGGGGTCCGCTTTGGTCCAGGGATGAAGTCTCGGGAAGGGAAGAGGAGAGCCCAGTGCGGGTTTCCTCAATCGCAGAATGCCTTCTACCGCCTGAGCTTGACTCACACACCGTTCCCACCCTGGTGCACTGTCTCTAATACCAGGAAAAACTCCTCAGGTTATCAGGGAGGTATTGTCTCATCATTGATGTGGGGGTCTAGCTTAGCAGTCAGCAAACTATGACCCAGAGGCCAAATCTGACTCATTGCCTGTCTTTATAAGATCCATGAGCTAATAATGGTTTTGACATTTTTAACAGCTTTAAAACATCAAAAGAGATACACTATTTTGTGTTGTGTGAGAATTACATGTATATAGAACTCAGTGTCCATAAAGAAAAATGTGCTGAGAAATCAGCCAGGCTCATTCATCTATATATTTCCTCTCCTTGCTATTGTTTCTATAGTTCTGTGATTCAAGGGCAGAGTTGAATAGTTGCACTGAGACCAGATGTCTGTAAAACCTAAAATCCTTACTATCTAGTCTGTTTTTCGGAAGGAATTTGCCCCAATCCTGCTCTACCTGGGCATTTCATGGCTTAGGGGGTATTTGGGGCTGGGGTGTCCTTATGTTTCTAACTTGAATTTACTGGCATCATCGTTTTAAGCAAATCTTCTTCTCCAAGGTAGACACCATTGTGGAGCATGGGATAAGTGTAACACAATTTATAATTTCCGTCATTTTAAGTCCACAATTCAGTGGCAATAAGTATATATTTTAGTCTGCTTTCTGTGGCTATAGCTGATTGCCACTGATCTGGTAATTTAAAATGTATTTGACTCATGGTTCTGGATGCTGGCATCTGGCGAGGGCCTTCTTGATACCTCATAACAGGGTAGCAGGCATCGGGTGGCCAGAAGGAGCTAGAATGTCAACAGGCGTCTCTCTTCCTCTCAGGAAGCCACTAATGTGACATGGGAGCCCCAATCTCACCACTCCAAAGAAGAACCCCTAGATAGTCAATCTTAATTCCTGCTCAAAGGCCCCACCTTCCAGTACTATTAACATATATATTTGGATATCAAGTTTCTAACACATAAACTTTTGGGAGATACATTCAAATCATATTATTACATTCACAAAATTGTATAGTCATCATCACTATCCATTTCCAGCACATTTTTTTTTCTCAAATAGGAAGTTTGTACTTATTAAGCAATACTCCCAGTCTAATTTCCCTTCAGTCCTTGGTTGGCACCATTCTACTTTCTGTCTCTAGCAAACCGGCTTATTCCAGACATACCATCTCAACAGTGTCATGCCTATGGTCTTTTATATCTGCCTTCTTTCTCTTAGTGCCATGTTATAGCTGGACTAGAATTTCATTCCTCCTTAAGGATGAGTGATAGTCCATTGTATATACTCACCACTGAATATTCTTTTTCAGCCACTAATTCGTTGTGTGAAATACAGTTTTTCGGACTCACTTGGATATAGGGCATCAATGGAGATGGACAAGGAAGGCCACCATTAAGGGCGGTGAGGAAACCACCATTCCTGGATGTGTGAACCTCCATCCACATCTGGATAGAAGCAGGTGGTTTAAGGAATTCTGGACCAAGCCCTCACTTTTATATGTGCCTCTAATAGGGTAGGGAGGGGACAGTTCACAGAACTCTTTGGGCATTTGCCTAGATTTAGAGAAAAATCTAGGCAGCTTAGAAATGTGACCTCTCTTCACAAGAAGTATTTGTGAAATGTCTCATATAGAGATGCCCCTTCACTAACTTCCTCTACCTAAGTTCCTAAAATGTATGAGAAAAATTCATCACGTGAGGTCAATGCATGTCTATGTACATTGGATCCATACTATCAGATCATAGTGTTTTAAATTAAAATGATCTATACAAGAAAAGTGGTGACAAGAAGCACTGTGCTTTAAATGTCTTCTATTGAGTACCTTAGTCCCTTTGCTGAACATGCAGAAATTGTCAAGCTATATTCCATGACATCCAAAAACTGAAGTCAAGTGCCATGACTCACAAGGGGGATACAATGAATTCGTATCAATGCTGTTTATTTTTAATGTTCGAGAAAAATGCGATAACATTTGTTGGATTCTGTGCAAACAGCCTGCTTGAAGTAGTCCATAGTTTCAACATTAGATCATGCTACATTTCTTTTGATAACATCCTATCTTTGGGCAACTGAATTTTCAGTGATGACTGTGTTTGAAAAGCAAGAACCATGTGAAAATCCATGTGGAACAGGAAATGAAGGCAGTGGGCCTAGTCTGATTCCAAATTTAAAATCTGCAAAGCCAAGAGAAAAAAAAAATCTGCAAAGCCCAATAGACAAAGAATTCTATTAGGAAATAATTGCGGATGTTAGAAAATAAAATTGACAATATTTTTTCTGTCAATTTATGTTATTTTAAAAAGCGTCCACTAAATTATTAGGTTATAAATACTTCTTGAGTTGTTTGGACCTGAATACATAATAAAAGGGAATATTAGGTAATTCTTTCGAACTAAGACACTGAAAAAAATCCCCCAGATAGTGATGGAATGGCCCCTATGAATTAAGAAAGTTGATGGCCTTCTGATCTTGTGAATTAAGTGTGTTACTCGTGATGAATACGAAAACTTTTTAAATTAAACAAAAGCAAAAGACAAAGGCTATATGGTATGTAAACAATTCAGTAACAAGCGATGTGGCTGCTGTTTATAATTCAAGGGTAATCAATGTGTTGTCATTGGTATTAATAACAGAGTCAATATGCACAAACTTTTGATATAAGCCTAATTATGAGCGTCTCTTTGCATGAAACTAAAAATATTGAAAACGTAGACATTGGGGAGGTGCCCTTGGATCAAAACTCCTGAAGAAGTCAATAATCTATTATGATTTTCATTTTGCAAAAGTAGTGCTATTATTTCAAAAGGTCTCAGAGATCAATTTGGCACTCAGTATATCTGTGTAATAATGACATCCTAATTAAAAAATCCCAATCTGACTAGTACAAAGGATGATGTTTAAGCTCTAATCAATGAACACCAAGTCCAGAAGTTATAGACGCAATAACCCTTTTTAATGAACTTTTCTGCTTTTCTTAGATTTGGTCTGCTTTTCTCTTTGCAGTTTTGGAAGCTTTTTCTGTTTTGAAACATATCTGAGGAAACGGAGACAATTTGATGCAACAAGCACATAAATGAAAGCAAGAAACATCAAAGAAAAATCTTTGAAATTGTGCGGGTTTCTTTTTAGTTGGAATTTATAATTGCTCCTAATTATAGGACGTATTTTAAATGTTACTTTGAGAGACTGAGGGAGGGAGTGGAGTCCTGTCCACTCCAGCCACATGAGCTATAACCTTGACATTTTAATTAGATATTATTTTGAAATATGTAAAAAGGATTTACGTACTCAGCAAAACATATCATTGATTGTGTAATTTGCCTGAGAATATAAACTGATACACAATTTTAAAAATAATCAACTCCTTATGAGAGCTGTAGAAATTTTTCAGAGGGTGGAAACAACAAAACATGTCACTATTGTGGATACATTCAGGTTTTTGAGTATTTTCCTCAGATAAAGTCTCTTCTTCATAGAAGTCCAACGTCAGTAGCAGCATAAGACTAGGTGGAGGGAGGTGTAGTCAGATGATTTATGGGCCCCACACACCCTTCCTTCAGATAAAAAGAGAGGTCAGAGGAGGGTCAAGAATCTTCTCTTTGAAAGGAATTTCTGGTGCTCTATTACCTGACTTGCAGGAGGATGATTAAAACAATCCTTTAATTCCACTTCTCATGGGATGCCCTGTTCTTTTATGCTTCAATAAATTAACAGTATGGGGGAGAAGTTGTGGGACAGATGAGGCAAAGCCATCTTCCAAGCTCTGTCATCACAGATTAGCGAGGGGTCTGATAAGATGAAACACATCACCCATATCCAGGGGTTGGAAAAGATACTTGGGGACTCCATGGATCTCCACCAAGAGGAGAAGAGGAAGAGGGAAGCACTAAGGAGCTGTGTAAGAAGAAAGGTAAAAGGAACGTGACCCCTTTGGTAAAGCAGATGGCTCATACTGGTCTAAGATCCAAATTCTGAAATTCTCAGGAGGTGGAGCGCCAAGGAGTGTGAGGACAGACTGTCCCCGGGTGCTCCCCACTGGCTTGCTGCTCACAGCCAGGGGACAGGGAGGTGTCACCTGAGGCAGAGGAAGAGACAGGGGAAGGCGCTCCAAGATTGTGGGGTGCTGACATTTCCAAGGACAGTTCCCTGCTTCCTGCCTTCAACTGCTCCTCACCGGTCATTCTCTCCCCCTCCGCCCTGAAGACTGTGGCTAACAAGCAGAAGGAGGCGCTTCTGGGTTACTTCCCGCCACGCCCTTCGGCACTGGGTATCAGTTTCTTGTCACTCACTGATCTCCTGGCTTGAAACTGGACCCCTGGGAGAGGAGGAAGAGGTGCAAAGTGATGGTTGGAGGAGAGAGCAAAAGAGTCCCCCATTCTTGGTGTCCCACCCATATAGGAGCTACCCACCTTCTCAAGCAGGTGAAATCTTCTCTGTTGCGGACAGAGCCACCGGTGAGACATGGGGTAGGGGCACACCCCACGCAAACCCACCCCAACTCTAGGACGCGACTGTATTTCCTCCATGTGTCTCAACCAAATTTCCTGTGGATTTCAGGTCATCTTTTATTTCCAATTATGCTGCTGTTCACATTATCGATTCTCAGGATACAAATGTTGAATGACAAGAGAGGGAGAGGAAGGGGGAGGGGGAGAAGAATTCCATTTCGCCTGAAGGATAAGATACTCGAAATGCCACCCTGCGCAGCATCTCCGAAGCGTTCATCAACGTGGCAGAGACTGGCTCAATTATCTTTGTGTCAGATGATTATCTGAGAGCTTAATTTAATCTCCATTATCCTCCCCCGTCATATTTCAATTAAATCTGCTATCAGAGTGTTAACACATCTTTGAACCTGCTATTTCTTCAGTTAATTTTCCACTAAGAGGTGCTGGAGAGTAACAGATGTCATAATTATGCAATTATTAAGTGTATTTGACACTCATTCTCTCAGGATTTTGTGGTCGGGGTATGAGCGTTGGAAAATTAATCTGATGACAATATGCTTCCGTTGTGATCTGTGACACCACTGCGGGTTGGGGGACGGTCCTCCTGCTGCTCCCGAGGCTGCCACCGAGAAGATGAAGGATTAACTGATGGTGTGTCAAATCTGTTTCAAATTTGTACATCTGGTACATTGGGTGGGTTCATTAGGCAGAGCAGAAGTGTGGAGGCAATTCTGGTTCTTTTTTTCCTCCAACCTTCTTCAAGACCTTAGGAAGCATAAAAAGTACCTCCGGGAGTATTGGCTGGAGTAGAAATTGCAACATTAAAGGCAGGTAATCTTCACTTTAAAATCTTGGGCTTTCAAGGGGATTGGATATCAACTACCTCTATGGCCTTGGTTGTGTCACGTCCTCTGAGCTTGTTTTTATGAGGAATGAGCAAGTTGACTCTGTAGACTACAACCTCTCCCCACTTACCACTCCATAAAATTACAAGCTACTTATTCTCTCTCTGTATATACATATATATAAATATATAGAGAGATGTATAACAAGGTGTTTATTCTTTCTCTCTATATATGTATGTGTGTGTGTGCGTGTGTGTATACATAAATATATATGTACACACATATCACCTATATCTATATCTCTAGCTATTTAAATCCTTAAACTTTTAAAATTTGAAGTCTGAAAAGATGTCTATGTCTATCTTTGGGTCTATAACTCATAGCCGTTAAAACCAAAATTTTATCCTGACTTCGAATTCCAGTTCTGACATTTACTAACTGTGTGACCTTAGGTGAATTGCTTACCCCTTCTGAGCTTCAATTTCCTCCTCTATAAAATGAGGACATAGTATGATGAAATCTACCTCATAAAGTTGTTCAGATGGTCAGATCAAATGTCATGTTTGCCATAGTCTACTTCTAGTCATATACCTGCCTTATAGTCTGTTTCTAGCTGTATACCTTGCTCATATCCAGGAAAAAAACCAAAAGTGCATAGGGAAAATAGGAGTTAGGCCTGGATATGCAGACTGGGTGAATGTAGCTAGCTTTGGAAATTTCTGTGTGATCTCTCACAGGGTTTGACGTAGTCCTAAAGAACACCAGTGTGTCCATGAAAACCGGAGAGCCTTTGGCCTTTGAGGATGGGGAAGTTATAGCCCAGCGGAGACCTGTATGTGTACATATTTCACTGGTAACACAGTGGGCCTGGCCCTCTCTTTCCCCAGCTCAAGCCTTTTCTTCTCTGCACTTGGCCTCTTAAATCCATGAGATTCAGTTTACATGAACTTGCTCCTTGCGTCAACCAATCATTCTTAGATAATCTTCTGCTCTTTATCAAACTGTGTTCCCAGGGTGACCCATGAGGGAATAAAGGTAAGCAGGTCCTGCAACCTAGGTAAAAACAGGTCAAAATAAAAGTGCTGGGGTTAAACAGGTCTTATGACATGAGTAGCTCGGTGTACGGACTGAGACCCTCTGTCCCCAAGAGCTTCTGAACCAATCCCAGGACCCTGTAGAAGACATTTGGGAACTATCACTTCATGTCATGACTTTTTCCCATACAGCATTCCATTGTTTGGGTCTAGAAAATCCATTTGACTAAAACATTTTCGTTGGGCACATAGGGCGTCGTTGATTTTTCTTCAAAAGGGCACAAGAAACCGGATGTTTGGTTTATAAAGTTTTCTTTTATATGGATGGGATATTAGATATATTTCCTTTCTGGAAAGAGTCCCTTTTTCCCCATCATAATGAGATTGACCAGAAAGACCTTGCTGTAGATCCCCATGCTTACCACTGCCATAAAATTAAGTAAAATATATTACTGTTCTCTGTATTTTGGTGTTTGGAGACAGTAGCTCAAGTCAAAGAGGGAATTTATTGATCAATGACTGTGAATTTCAAGGCTAGAGACTTCAGGCATTGCTGGAGCAAGGGCTTAAATTATGTCGCCTGTTCTTTCTCTCAGTTTCTACTTCAGAGAGTAGAAAAAAAAATTTTTTTCTCCATATAATCAGGAAAGAGAGCCACCAGCCACCAGGTTTGGTAATTCAAAAGATCTTTGTTTTGTTTTTAACCTAAGGTCCTGCAATTGATCTATTCTTATAGATCCTGTCTCCTAGACACTCCTCATTTACTCCTGCGCATTCAGTCTTCACCTTCCATGAATGACTTCAGCCAGGCTCTTCTTCCTCTGGCTTCTGACAGTGTTCGACCAGTGGGAGAGAGAACGAGTTCTCCAGGGTGGCCAAGGCACAGAACCACAAACTGAGTGACTTAAAACAAGAGATTTATTGTCTGAGGGATCTGTAGACCGGAAGTCCAAAGTCAAGTTGACAGCAGGGCCACACTCCCTCTGAAACCTTAGGACAGTCCCGACTTGACTCTTCCAGCTCTGGGTGTTTGCCAACAGACCACGGCTTGAGGATACATTACTCCAATCATTGCTTCTGCCCTCATGTGTCTGTCTTCTCCTTGTGTGTGTCTGTCTCTGTGTCTTCTCTTTCCTTGTAAAGACATCTGCACAGCAGAGAAAGAACCTGCCCTGCTCTCATTTATCTTAACTAAGTACATCGGCAGTGACCTTGTTTCCAAATAAAGTCTCATTCTGAATCACTGGCAGTTAAGATTTTCACATAAGGGCCACCTTCCATCCCATAACACGTAGCAGCAGACAGAGGGACAAAGAAGGGAAAGACCAGCATGGCTGTTTTTCCTGGGTTGGAAAGCTGCACACCGCGCTGTTCTCTCCCTGCAGGCCACAGCTCCCGTCAGCGAGCTCTCTCCTACAACTTGTAGGATTCCCGGGCCGCCTTCTCCTTGTCCTCAGGCCTGAGAGTGGTGGCGACTTCCTGACTTGCCTGCCGTGTTACTTCACCTTATTGCTTTTCTGTCATTCCATCCTTCCTTCCGGGGTCCATCCATCCTTCCATCCTACCTTCCTGCTTGAGTGTGAACATACCACCTCCCGCGTGTGGGACTGCAGAGCTGTGTGTGTGGCGTATGACGGTTACAGCTTCCCAGAGCAGCACGTCTTATGTCTTTAGTGGGAGAAAGATCCCAGAGGATGTACAGAATGTGTGGACTCTGATGAAGGAGCTTCGGTGAGGGGCAGGGCCTGAGGTTCTGCATTCTGACAAGCTTATAAGTGATGCTGATGCTGCAGATCTGCAGAGGTCATGACTTTGGGCTAACACAAGGACTTAGTGACAAGGAAGGAAAAAACATCACAGTATACACAACGGCTGGAGATGAGGAGGAACATGGTGGAATCAGGAAAATTAAGTTTCACGATGTCTCTTTTTAGACCGGTGGTGCGAACAGACTCCAACTTCGGACTTGCACATCATTTAGTAGGACAGGGGTCTGGATCACTTCTGGGCAGGGAAGTAAGAAATGATTCTGAATTCAAAATAAAAAATGAGAGAGGGGCATAGCGACACACATTTGTAGTCCTAGCACTCAGGAAGCTGACACAGGACGATCTTGTAAGTCCAGTAGTTCGACACCAGCCAGAGGAACACAAAGGGACCCACCCTATCTCCAGAAAAAAGAGTCGTGCTTATCTGCTTCCTCTGATGTCTTTCCATAATCATCTTAACCATATATCATGAGGTTTTTAAAAGGCACAACATATTACTTTTGAAGAGAGTATTTAGGGCTGGGGATTTAGCTCAGCCTTGCAAGCACATGGCCCCAAGTTCAATCCCCAACTCAAAAAAAAAAAGAAAGAAAAAAGAAAAAAAGAAAAGAGTATTTAGGCTTCTAGGTCATCTCCGAGACCTGGCCTCCCACCCCTCCAGACCTCGGGGACTGTGGCAGAGGCTCAGTAGCCGACCTTATTTCCAGGCCAGGTGGCCTCTCTGCAAACTCGGGGAGCACAGAAGGCCCATCTTCAGGGGTACTGAAATTTTAAGGAGGTGGCACCTAACACATCCTTTTAAATCTCTGCCCAGAGAAAGGACATGACTGGTGTCATCTACTTCTAATGTCAGGGCAAGTCCCTGGGCAACCTCTCGGGGGAGGACCATTTTAGCCACGTCTCCTCACCCTGTTTCTAGAACCAGAGTGGCCCGGTGTTCTTTGCTGAGGTTCCCGGTGCATGCAGAGGCAAGGAAAGGCAAGAAATTAACAGGAAGCTTCTAGAAATTTTTCTAGCACTCTGATCCTAGTGTGACATCTGAGTGCTGAGGTGCACAAAAATATGGGTCTGTGTCTTAGTCACTTTCCCATCTCTGGGACACAAAACCCCGAACAAAAGAATTTAAAGGAGGAGAGGTTAATTTAGGCTCACGGTCCTCAGAGATTTCAGTCCACAGTCAGCTGGCTCCAGGGCAGAAACAGGATGGCAGAGGGGCAGCTCAGAGGAGAGCTACTCACGTCATGGAGGTGAGGAAGCGGAGAGAGAAGGGAGGCGCTGGGGAGCGAGATAGACCCTTGTGTGTCACACCCCCATAGACCCCCTTGTTTCAACCAGACCCCACAACCTAAGAGCAAGTCAGCTGTATCACTCCTGTGACTCAGTCATCTTCCAAAAGCCCTGCCTGTGAAAGCATAAGACTTTTGGGAAAACGTAGTTTATTGAAACCATAACAGTTTTCACTGGACTAGACATAGAAGAAAGCAAGCCTGGTCCTTCGCAGGGCACTCGAGAGGTACTTTTTAGAAGGCCTCCACTCAAGGGAGGGAGTCTAGTATTTCCTCGGTCAAAATGACCTCTAAGGGACCAGGGGTCCTCTTTTCCAGCCTCTGAAGTTAGGCCACGTGTGTGCTCGGAAGACCCCTGAGTCAGGGAGTTGGTACCATGTGTACATCATCCATACCTCAGCCCCCGAATTCTGCAGCCAACCACGCAGCTCTGTGATTCAGACACAGAAAGCAATGACTGTGAAAATGCTGACTGAAGACTGTTAGTAGCAAGTGTTGACAGTGGAAAAATAGACCTTTTCTTGGTGGGCTTTTCTGAAAAATGTCCACCAAGGAAAAGTCTACTTCATCATGGATATGTGCACAGACCTCAGATGGTCCACCTCCCACTCCATCATAGAAGCCCTTTCTCTTCTCCAGTTTTATTCCCCTCTTCCTTTTGCCTGTCTTGATTTTTTTTCCTTTCCATTCTTAGCTTTTTTTTTTTTTTTAACACAATCTAGTGAAAGACTGCCGCGCAGAAGGTTTCATATACAAGAAATTACTATTTTTATGCACTCTCCCTTAGGGGACACTCAAGCACAATCCATACTTTTTTGTGGGCACTTTTTTTCCCTGTAATATGTTTGTAGCCAGAATGTGGAACCAGCTTTGAGAAAATTAAACAGAACAAGAGAAGCCATGTGCCCCACAATTAAAGGAAACACTCCAAGTAGCAATAGGAACCCAACAGGACAGTGTGCCTTGCCAAGCAGAAAATGTGCAGCCGGAAAACCTGCCAAGTGTCCCTGATTTGTAAAGATTTTTTTCCATATTTAGGTAAATTAATGTAATTATTTAATGCCTCCTGCAATGGTAATAGGATTGTGCTTGGGCCCTTTCAACATATGGTGCTGGCACTAGAATCCTCTTGGAGGGAGGAAAGGGGTGGGGGTATCAAGGCCCAGATCACATTTGCTGGTTTTAATGTTGGAGGTCTGCCTGGCCCTCAGCCTGCCCAGAGTGTGAGGAAACTGGGGCAATGGATTAAGGTCCCTTTCACAAGCTGGTGGCACAGCAGGCACATATGCCACCCACTGCCTGGTCCGTGCTCACTCTCCACTGCCCTGCAGGCTCAGTGGGGAAGGTTGGCCTTTGGATTTGGGTCCCATCCAGGAGTAAGCTCTTCCTTAGGATGTGTGAAAGTGACAGAGAGTGGAGGAGACTGAGATCCTTGGCTTTCTCTCAGGTCTCCTCATTTTCAAGGATATCACCTGTCTTAGTCAATTTTCTGTTGCTGTTACAAAATACCTGAGATGGGGTGATTACCAAAGGGTAGAGGTTTACTTCGTCTCCCAGTTCCAGAGGCTGAGGCATCCAAGAGCATGGCATGGATATATGTTCCGCTTCAGCTGGGCACCATGTGTGGCCTCAACTGTGGTGGAAAGCAGGAGGGCAAGCAGGGGTGTCTGGAAGAGAAAGAACATGAGAGGGGCCTTACTTTATGCTCCCAGGGAAACTGATTCGGTCCTGAGAGAGCAAGAACTCACTCACTGGAGAAAGACGTCCATTTGTTTAGGAAGACTCTGTTTCTGTGACCCAACATCTTCTCCCCCTGGGCTCCACCTCCCCACACCAATACCACATTGAGGAGTTCAGCTCTAATACACAGTACAGCTGCATCTGCAGCTCTGCTTTTGGTCTGAAAGAGTCCCTGTGGCTTCTGCTCAGATTCCATGAGTGACATTCCATGACCCCCCTTTGATACAAACGGTCAGGGAAATGTCACGTGCAACTGTACTGTCACAATCACTTTCTTGTCACAGAGACACAATACTCAACACTCAAAATTGTAAGAGAAGAGGTTTATTATGGCTCACAGTTTTAGGGGATTCGGTCCATGGTTATCTGGCTCCAAGGCAGCAACAGTGTGGTGGAAGGGCCTGGTGGAGGAAAGCTGCTCACATCGTGGCAGCAGGAGGCAGAGAGAGGGAAAGATGGGGCAAGTAAGCAAGATACACCCTTCCAGCTCATACCCCTAGTGATCTACCTCTTCTGGCCACATCCCACCTGCCAACAGCATACACAGCCTCTAAAATCACCAAGGATGAATCTACCAGTGGGTACAGTGACTCCATGATCCAACTACCTTCCAAACACAGGAACCTTTGCGAGCCATTTTAGATCCAAACTGTAACATCCACAGGACCTTTGGTGGGTGGGGAGCTAGTTCTAAACACAGTATCCTGATCTCTTCTAGTCAAGCCAGCATAAGCTATTTCTGTCTTCCCAGCAGTGAGTCTGGCCCTTTTATCCAGACTGTTTCTGAAGTCCTCCTGAATTATCCTTGGGAGAGGAGTCCCGGGACCCTCTCAAATACTAAAATCTGTGGATGCTAAAGTTAGTATATAACATGGTCTAACATTTGCATGTAACTTCTCCTAGACTTTAAATCATGTCTAGATTGCTTATAACACCCAACACAATGCAAATGGTAGAAAGGGTTGTTAGACTGTATTGATTAGGGAATAATGTCTGTCCACGTTCACTGAGACACAATCACCATAGGCCCAGCTACCCGGCACGCGCACCAGACAATAATAGATAATGCTCCAGCCGCAAGTACTGGAGGGAGACCGAGGAGCTGTGAATGCGGGGTTACAGATAGACAGTCGCTCCTATTATTCATGTGCATTCAGTGTTGTGCAGTGCAAATGTGACTTTTGCTTTTTAGAGCTCTCTGAAAAAACAAATTTTTTGAGACAGAGTCTAGCTGTGTAGCCCAGGTTGACCTTGAACTCTTCACTTTCCTGCCTCAGATTTCCAAATGCTAGGATTAGAGCCTAATTAAGAAGAAATGTCTTCAATTTGCAGTTGGTTCAATCCCAGGATATGGACCCCACAGATCCAGAGGGTGGGCTGTGCATAGGTATGGTCCTCACCTACTTTTCACTTAGGGCAATCGTTTCCAATTCTCTTCCATGGTCGCAGAGGGAAACTGCACAGACAGATCGCACCATTTGTGATCCGAACTCTGCCAGGTGTTGTCAAGGCAGGCTGTTTAGGGAAAACACCAACAGGGCACGAGGCCATAAAGCTGGCCGGGACTGCGCCACAGGGAGAATGTGGGGACCTGAGCTTGTCTTCGCCGTGCCGCCAGCAGAGATTAGGCCTTTACAGCGCCATGTTTGAGGCTCTGGGACTGTTTATACAAACACGGCAGTCTAACAGCACCTGGCAGCCTGATATAAAATTAATTTTACTGTATCTTATAATCCATATAGAGCATTTATTGCAGAGGGCAGTATTAGATCTTTTCATAAATGCTAGCAGATAATTTTTATCTAATTTCATTGACTGTGGTTAAATGATGTTTTTTTCTTTCTCTACTCACTTTCTTTTGTTCCTAATTATTTACAAGCCTCTGTCCATGAAGCCCACAGAGGGACTCTGGGTGACTGAGTCCTTCCCACTGCTTTCTCTCCTTGGCAGGTGGCTCTAGGTTTCCCTGGAGTAGAAACAATGATAAAACCAGTGTCTAGACTTCTGGATGGATGTGCTGGCCCAGAATCAGCCAGGCCGGGGCCCTTGTCACACCTGGACTTTTCTCTCCGCACTACCCAGATGCAGAAATGATTTGGTGGAAAGAGAAAGGCAGGACTGGATCATATTCTACCTGTGTTTTACTGGCTGTGTGCTCTTGGCCAAGTGACAGTTTCTCCAAATCTCGGTTTAGTCAGTTGTAAAATGAAGATAATAATTCCTTCTCATAGAGTTATCACGAGGTTAACAAGGATAATTTATCACAATACCTGTAGCATAGCACGGACTCGGGTGTCCAGCAGGGTTCAGGAATGTTTTTCCCTGTAACAAGTAGCCCCTATCTCAGGACCTTAAGACAACCTAAGTTTATTTCTCTTTCAAAGTCCAGTGAGGGTGTCTGTTTCTGACAGTGTGGCTCTGCAGAGTGACAGTCTTCCCGTGCTGACTCGGGCATCCAGGATTCCTCCACCTCAAGACTCTTCCAGTTTGTCTGCTGACATCTGGAGGACTCGGCTTCTAGCCACTCAGCTGTAGGAAGAGAAAGAGGTGGGAGAGACCACAGGAGTTCTCCTGGCCCAGACTGGACGTGGTAGATCTGTTGTTTCTGCCTGTATTCCACTGGCTAGAAGCTGCCACAGGCTTCCACATAGATGCAAAGGTAGCAGTGGGGAGATGGGGACTGGTTTATCTGGATGGGATGAAGGAGGATCGGATGGGACTAAACACCAATGGCCTCCGCTACAGCAGTCGGTCCAGGTGAACGTTCATCACTTTTGTCTCTGGATGCTGTTCTCCACTGAGTCAGCACACACGACTCTCCCAATGGCCTCCACTGCCTGCTCTCTTTTAGTTTGTTCCCTGGTATACAGGATCTCCCTCCTCTGTCAGCCTGGCACACACTATGCATCCTGGGGAGGGGGATGGCTCTCTAGGTGACCACAGAGGGGCCAGATGATGTGCCCTTGGAGCCCGAATCTTGAACAGCAGGAAACAAGAAAAACAACTGAGCAGATAAATCCCCTTTCTTTCTGTTGCCCAGAGATGTTCCTCCTTGCAGCCTGGGAGACCTGCTCTGTCACTTTGTGACACATTTGTCCAAGTGGAGTCTTGCACTAATGCATGGTACTGGAGTGCCTCACATCTGCCTTGCATGACACTCTTGCCACGCTGGGCTTGTATATTCCAATAGAGTGTTGCATCCCAATTTTAGCCAGAGATTCTATTTTTCAGATCATCAGGGTGAAGGATGCCATTCTTCCATTATTAGTTTTCTATTCTGTTATGGATTCTTCCACTCTCAAGTTCCTGATTTCTGCTCATACTGACTGTTAGTTCTTTGGCTGATGCTATAATAAAATACCTGGAGTTTGGTATTTATAAATTAAGAAAAATAAGCTATTTAGCTCACAGTTTGGGAGATTCGTGGCCATGAAGCCAGTGTCAGCTTAGCAGTGTGAGGACTCCATTGGTTGGGTCACCACACGGCAGAGAAGTGGAAGGGAAAGGGCCACATCAGAAAAAACCAAGCACAAGGAGACTTGCTTTAGAACAGCTCACTCTCAAAAGAACTAGCAAAGGTCCTTTGAGAATAGACTAATCCTTTCTGAGGACAACACTCTCAGTGCCTTAATCTCATTCCACTAGCTAGGCATCACCTTGTAGAGTTCACCCTCTACACTGCCACACTGGGGACAAGGCCTGTAACACATGAGGTTTAAGGGATACACTCAAACCATGTCCAAACCATGGCCCTGGGGACTTTTAGACCCTTGAATGCCTGGACTCTTCTTTCCGTGTAGGACCCTCTGCACCCTAGGATTTAAAGCGAGCGCTCTAACCGCTGAGCCAAATCTCCAGCCCCACCCTAGGATTTAATTCCACCTCTCTGCATTAATTTTTCTCAGACCTCACACAAACTGACCCCCATTAGGGAAGCCTGACCTATCCTCAGACCCGGACCTGCCTACAGCCCCTGATCGTACGTTTGTAACATTCCACACTCTACCTCCATAGTACTCACTGTAGTCTATATCTATTTGTGAGAGTTTCTGAATGATATCTGTTTTCCCTACTAGACTCGAAGCTCAATGATGCGTGAAACGACATTATCATGTTTTGCTTTTCGCTCTGTTACCAGCACCTAGTATAGCTCCAAGCAAAAGGCAGGAGCTGAAGAAATATTTGCTGAATGTCTCCGACTTCTTCTCCCAGGGCCTCCTTTCCCTCTATGGCTAATGGTAAGGCAGCACAGATAAATTTAAAAGGTTTCAAATACGCTCTGCGATTATGTAATTAGACATCAATTCATTTGTAGACATGATTAATTTACACCTATGTGTTCCTCTTTTGGAGGTATTTGCCATTTAAGCTTGATCATGGAGTATTTCAGGGCCAGATTTGAAAGGCTTCTATAGTGGCAACACGCAAGCATCTTTTTCTGATTTAGATGAAAGGACTTGATTGTGATGCTTTTTAGCAATGAAATATGTGGGGGGGATTTATAAATTCAGGACAGGAATCTTCATGTTGGGGAACTGGATAATACCTGAGATATCAGGGTCTTTATGGCAAGGAATATGGTGGTAGATAACACTGTTTATCTGGATTCCAAAGACTTGCAGAGATCTTTGCTCTGCCCATCCCTGGAGCACCACAGAGCTGTAGGTACATGAGCAATCACTACCCCTACGTTATCGATAAGGAGGATGAGAAAGGAGAGGGAAGTGTTGAACCCAGGAATCGCCCCCAGGCCATGTTCTTCCTGTGGTCTGGTCTTGTGTTGCCGGGGCCTGGAGAGTTCCATACAGAAACAATAGCCTAGGAGCCACAAGTGCCTTCCAACAACATTTTGCCAACACTTACAACAACTTCTTCCCACCTCTTACCTCTGTTTCCAGTTCCAGGTTAGGACATCCATCCTGTGTGACTTTATAGTAGAACACCTGAATATTTAGCAGCCAGCACAGTACCTGGAACATACTTAAGTAACAAAATAGTTTTGTTTTGTTTTGTTTTGTCTTTTTTAATATGTGAACTATGATACTAGTCTCTTCTCTGACTCTCTTACTTAGAAGACCTCTTGTATGTGGGCTATCTGTGATCCAGCATTCAGAAGCTTAATAATAATAGTGTTATTACTGCTAATAAAAAGAAGTCACACTTAACGAGCACTTCCTGTATGCTGAAACTTCTGCTAGAGATTTTATAGTTAAATACTGACTTCCAAATTCCTCTCATTGGCCTGTATAGATGATCAACAACGATTTGTTCCAGGTCAAAGCTACTGAGTGGCAAAACTGGATTTGAACCCTGCTTTTAGTCTGACTGCCGAGCCCATTCTACTATTTTTTATTCCAAAATGCTGTATCTGTTAGAGCTCCCGAGTGAGCCACCGGCAGCCCAGCCATCATACAGGCCGTGAAATCCTGCAGAATGGTCAAGAAAAGCCGCGCTGGACTGCCTGTGGCGTCTGGGTGGTGGCTGCCGGTGGTTCTGGGCTCCCTCACAGGGCTGTGCTAACTTTCCTTCATTCTGTGGATCAGGATGCAAGATGGGCTTTTCTCCCCCACCCCCAACTCAGCCTGCTCCTCCTGGGGCCCGCTCAGCTGACAGCTGTGGGAAGGACAGCGCCTGCTGAAAAAGGGTCCATAATTTCCCTCTGGCAAGGGACTACAGTCCAACTTGGGAGAGGACAATTAGTGTGCTCTCGGCTGGAACAATGGGAGCAGCAACAGATGCTTCTTGTCCCAGGGATGCTGCGAGCGCAGCCTCCTGCTAATAGGAGGCTTTTTCTTCCCTGACGAGCAGGCCTGGCACCCGTGCCAGCGGCGGGCGGGGCGGAGCGGGCTGGCAGTTCGGGTTGGCGGAGGGCGGCACCGTCGGAGCGAAGCAGAAGAGCAAGGACCCGCAGGGGTGCCACCCCACCTTCCTCTTGGGCGCCAAGCTGCAGCCTTTCTTCTCCGAGCGGGCTTGGGCAAACTCAGAAAATCCTGCCAGGCCCTTAGAACCAGAAAACAGAGCGAATCAATATGGGGTTGAATCTCAGCATTGCCACTGATTAGATGCTGACCTTGAAAAAGTCTGTAATTTCTTGGAGTCTCAGTTTCCCCATTCCTAAAACAGGGAAGTAATAGTGTATACATCACAACTTTATTTTGGGAAGTAAAATAAAATAATATATGAAAGACCCCTTTTTTGCCTTACAATGAACTTACTGAAAAAAGGTCTCTAGGGTTAAGCACATATACCACAGACTGCGGGGTGGGGATGTGGCTCATTGGTAAAACACTTGCCTGGCCTGTGCGAGGCCCTGCGTTCAACATCCGCTACTGCCCAAAAGGAGAAGCCGCCTTCTTATCTCCAGGGATTAGAACACAGTCTGTGTTCAATACATGCGTAACTAGTTTTAGAGATATTTCGAGAAAGACTTTTTGAAATCCTCTAGTTTAGTGATGTTCGGATTCTTTATAGATGTTTCGGGAAATCTGAAGAGACTCTGTCAGCTATTTGCTATCCATATGCTAGAATTTAAAAAATTAAACTGCTCGTGGGTTAATAAAATATATTTTAGTTTACTGGGGACTCTAGACATGTTAAATTGTGTTGCCAGGTTAGCATACTTCTTGGAAGACTTGGAATAAGGCTTAATTTGTCATTTGGGTTAAACTGAAGATTTTGAGATTATAAAATGAGCACAACTATTTGCAAGTGGTTGTCTGTGAAATTTTCCTTCATTTGCAATGGAGGCAAGAAGAAAAATGATGATAATAAATTTAACCTGATTCCAATATTTAGCTTACATCAAGGCATACAACCGTTCTTCTTTATATAAGTAAATGCTATAAATAATACATATAGATGCTAATTAATGTTTGCTTTTGTATTTGTTATATATTGAGGATCCTCAGATGGCTGTACTACTTAAAAACAAAGCTAGCACATTGCTGATATATCAGTCAGATTTCTGCTGCTGAGACAAAACATCTTACATGCCCAACCTAAAGGAGGACAGATTTAAATGTCATGCTAGAAGGGCCTGGTGGAGGAAAGCTGCTCAACTCATGGGGGCAGGAAGCAGAGAGCCAGAAGGGAACCTGAGTAAGACAGTGAGGTCACATCTTCATCGGCCCACCGACTGCAGCCAAGCCCCGCCTCCCAGCAGCACACCCAGGGGGTTAATCCCCTGATGAGTCAGTTCGTCGCCCTCATGATCCAGTCACCTTCTGAAAACTCCACCACTGAACGCAGGAGACTTTCGCTGGACATTTCAGGCCAAACCGTTGCAGCGGATTTTCTTCATCTCCCTGCTTTTGAAGAGGTGGTTCCAGGTTCAGGGTAGAAAAGTCTGCACCAGAATCACCAGTGCAGAACCAGGACCAGCACCCAGGACACTCATTCACTTCTCTTTTTCTGTGCACTTTCCTTTTTTCCCTCCTCTGAATCAGTGTGACCAGTTCCGCTCTGACCTCTGGGATGAAAATGAAAAAGATCACAATAAAATCCATTTTACAGTCCGCTAAGGTAATTTTTGCTGATACTGTCTTGTGGCCTCATGGCAATAATTTGACCAAGTAACGGAAGGAAAAAGCTGCAGGTGTGGGGCTCCTAAGCAGCCTGCCCGTCAGCCCCTCGGGCCTCCCAAGTCCAGACTTCAGGGGCCTCTAAGCCCCTGAGCTGCTTCAGTGACTAGCAAGGGATTATTCCTTCCACCCTCCTTTCCTCCCTCAACTATCACTTCAGACCTACCATGGCCAAGCACTGCTCTTTAAACTGGTCTCATTCTAAAAGTGTGACTGTATTACACAGGATAAAGATGTCCATTCCTGCCTCAGCTGGGAATATTCCTCTCTTGACGCCCTTCACACTAGGAAGAAGGTCTTCGCCGTGGCTCAGTGGTGCCATTCGCCCCTGTGGGGGGCAGAGGAGCACTCAGCCTACAGGCGCCGTGACTGGTCTTGGATCCATCCTGGGAGCAGCCTCAGAAGTTTCCACTTCCTGCGTGATCCCGGGTCCATGGCCTGTTGTCGCAAAGCCTGCCTTCAGGACTCCGCCATGGCAGACTTCCTGATTTCGTCTTGGCATAACCCCTTGAGCGAGGTTGCGGGTCTAAAGCCAGGAGGGACAACTCTGCTCCATCTCACTGAGGACTGAAAAGCTCTATATGGCAGCAAGCCAGAGGCACTCATGGCTGTTGGAGGGCTGCAGGCATCCAGTATCTGCTTCCCGTCAATTAAGGATAAGTAAGCATTCGCCCAGGAACTCTCCAGCAGGTGCCACCTTGTGGCCACACTGAGATGCCACTTTGGCTTTCTGAATCATCTGGAGGGAAAATGGCTGCCTTGGCACTTGCTTACTCAACGAAGTCCTAGGGACACAAAACAGCATGGCAGACAAGGCCTCTTTCTGCATGGAACTGACATTCCAATGGGGAAAGAAACAGGGAAAGGAAAGCAATTAGGATGATCAGTTCTATGCATCAACTTGGCCAAGCTGTGGTGTCCAGCTAGTTAATTAAACATTAGTCTAGGTGTTGCTGTTAAGGTATTTTGTAGATGTGGTAGCACCTACTACCTCTTTGTGTAAAAGACATTTTGATCAATGATCTGAGTGGGCCTCAGACAATTAATTGAAAGATCTAATTAGCAAAACTTAGGTGTCCCTAAGAAAGAAGACAATCTACCTATGACATGGAAGGTCAGCTCTTGCCTAAGAATTTTTGGCTTGCTGGTCTACCTTGCAGGTGTTGGACTTGCCAGCCCCCATAATCACACCAGCCAATCGGTTTATTAAAGTAAATGTTTTTACGTATGTATAAAATGACACAGACACATATATTCATAGACACACACAAGTGGAACCTCAGTTTGCGAACGCAATTCTCTCCATGATTCTGGTTGCAAAGTGAACTGGATGAGAACCGAATCAAATTTCTCCACAAGGTCAACACTGAACCTCACCATTGAATTTTATTTGGTTCTTGTCCAAATCAGTTTGTGACCAGAATCACGGAATGAATCAAGTTTGTGAACTGAGGTATACATATATTTCTCTGGCAGAGCCCTAACTGTTAAACCAGTCAGCGGTAGCAATGACAGTAATAACAAAGGATGGTAGGAGGTATGAATGAAACTAAAAGAGTGATGTGATTTAACATAAAGAGAGGGGGCTACGTGGGGTAGGGTTGCAAGGACGCTTCTCTGTGAAAAGACTATTTGAGCTTTTACACATCCTCTGTGAAGATCACATGAGACTTGGTGAGTGAAAAATTTTCAAACCTAGAATATATCTGGCCAAAGGTAAGACAAGACTTTAAGTAAGCAAGGGGATGAAGCAAAGTTGTGCAGGTGGGAGCACAGGCCCTGTAGGATTAAATGTACTCTGATACCTCTAGATCCTTCAGGGGTTTGAATCTCCATTTGCCTAAGTTTTGGCAACTACCCTGAGAAAGTCATTCCATTAATAAGCCAAGACAAAGTAAGTGAAAGAGGCCCTTGCCTTTCTCTTTCATATTATCAGCCTGCAGAGAGCTATGAGCTGGCCTCAATGGACTGGAAGCATTAGAGAGCATATTTGGGGGCCAGAGCATAACAGGGATGCTGTAATGTAAAAGTCTACAGGTATCTCTACATAGATGGATCTAGAAGAGTCAGGAAATGCTGTCAAGAGTGTTTCCCTTTCACCATGTCTCCATTTTTTTTGTATTTGGCTTTATTTTCAGATATCTTTTCCCTTGCAGTAGCAACATGGCCATTAGCAGTTCCAGCAACGATAAGGCAAAGAGTTTTCCTTCCCAGTAACTCCTGGCATCTGTGTTTTACTTGTATCTCTCCGTGCATTTGTGATACATTGCCAAGATTTTCCATAAGAGGACCAGAAAATTTCTAGTCTAGCCATGGATCTTTGTTCGTCTGATGATCCTTGACATCTCTGTTGTCTTGACCCGTGCTCCATCCCTGTTTCACCCCAGTACATGGAAGGATCGTTCAACAATCCACTGTTGACCTGGACGTGACAGGACAGGAAAGTGACAAAGGGTTGTGCAATATAACACAGAGGTGGCTTCAAGCCAAGAGATATAAATGAAGCTGTGCTCCTTGAGCCTGCTGTGATTTCTGAAGATTAATTTGATTTTGCCCCCACACAGGCCTAAGGAAGAGAGGGAAAATGCTTTCACTCTATCACAACTATTCCCCTGTCTGAGAGTCCTCAGCATCTACAATCATGAGAGCTGCTCAAGGAAGTGGAACCTTAGAGGACACTGAGCAAGTCCTTGCTATGTATGAGAGGGGTTTAAATTTGAGCTACCCCGAGTAGCATTAGCTTTTATTTATTTTTTAATTTTACAAAACCATGCGTGTAATATGTATGAAAACAAAGGTTTTACATAAACAAATGGAAACCTTACCAGTAAATGTATGGGACCCTTTAAAATCTCTTCTTTTCTGTCCCACTCTTTTTTTAACTCCACAAAGACAGACACTGCCAACCAGTTTGGGATGTAAACTTCCAAGTCATGTATGATTTGCAAATAGAGAAATTCTGGCTACCTGGAAAATGAATGATATTTTTTATGATCAATTCATTTAACATACATGGTATGCCAGTAAGATTTCCATTGCTACAATAAAATGCAGAAGACAGTCAATTTATAAAGAGAAAGGTTTACTTTGGCTCACAGTTTTGAAGATTTCAGTCCATGGTCAGTCGGCTTCAATGCTCTAGGTCTGGGAAGAGGCAGCATCTCATAGCAGAACACATAATGGAGAACAAGCCCCCTCACATTCCCACCAGGAAACAAAAGCGATGGAGGGGAGGGCAGACTGCCCAATCCCCTTTGGGGCACACCCTCAGTGATCTAAAGACTCCATTGGGCTTCATTTCTTCAAGGTTCCATCACTTCTTCACAGCCCTCACAGGGTCCAAGCCTTTAATACTTGGGCCTTTGGGGAATATCCAAGATCCAAACTGTAGCACAAAGTAGTCAGCTATATACATTATTCTGAAATTTGTTTTTGTCTTCCCCTTCCTGGCTTCATGTTTTAAAGAAGAGCTCCTGTGGATAAATGCTTGTTCATTTCATTATATTTAACTCCTATGCACTTATCCTGGAGAATTTAACCATTCTTGTTGGATAAGCACAGTTTGCCACCCACTTGTTGCCTATTATAAGCCATGTGACAACAAAAATCTTGTACCTACTTTTGTGGCCACATATCTTTCTAGGATACATATTGAGAAATGAATTCCTAGGATATAGAACAACCCACCTCTAATTTTAAAAGGCTTTGTTTGTTTTCTGGTGTCATGAAGCCTGCTCAGGAGCAAGCAGCTATTGACTATAACAAGCAGCTATTTTCTATAACAATATCTTTGTTATAGAAAATATTTGATATAATTGGATACAATGTTGCATTCCTGTAATCCCAGGTACTTGGGAGGCTGAGGCTGGAGGATCGCAAATTTGAGGTCATTCTGTGCAATGCAGTGAGATGCTGCCTCCAAATGAAAGAAAGTCAGAAAAGAAAAGAAAAGAAAAAAGGAAAAGATAAAAAAGAGAAGAGGACTTGGATTATAGTTCAGTGTGAGGCCTGGGGTGAATTCCTAGTATTGCAAAAACAGACTAACAAATGAACAAAAAAATTCTAAAAATAGTTGACTGTAAATACATTTCTGCTGCATTCAGTAGACATCTGTCCTTTCTGTAGCTTCCCATAGATTAATTTTGCTATTCTATTCTAACTTTAAAAATACAAAAGTGTAACAATTTTCTGAAAAATTAGAAGAGACTCAAACAATGCTGCCATTAGCTTGGATAAAATGGAAATACAGGTATTGACTCTCACAGTCAACCACAGACAAGGTCAGCTCTGCTGGTATTTCTCCACACGAACACTTAGTTGCTGTTCCATTTTTAGCTGTAAGGAAACCACTAATAATTTGGCTCACTAAGCAGGCACATGGAACAGCTGATCTAAGAGGATCTTACATTTGATTTCTGGTACACATTTTCCTGTTAACTTTTAACATATGTAGCCTGCAGGCATGCTTCACACAAATCTCCAGCACTCTAAGGAACCAATGATCAGTCAGAGAAACGTGTAAAGATTTGAGAACATGCGCAATTTTCACTTTATATGTTGTCAGTGAGTAACTATTCCAAAGGTACTTTTTTCTCACCACTTGGCTGTAAGAAAATCTTTCTGCGATGGTGTTCTGACAGAGTTACACATTTAATGAACACACTACCTTAAGGAATATTTCTTCAAATTTGATAACTGCTTGACTGGCATTCAGAGACAAGCTAGCTAGAGGTTTTCAGACTGGTGGGAAATAATTCGTAGTTTAATTATTTAGAGAAAGTCACTAATAATCTATTCTACTTTAGCTCAACATTTATTTGAATGTGGGCATGGATTTAACCTTGATCAGTAGAGAAAAAAGTTGGTAGCCAAGCAATCAATGTAAATAACCATCCATTGAAAATATTCACAGAACTGCTTTTTCTCCTTTTTCATCCTTTACAAAATTTACTGCGGTCTTCTTCATTTTCATAGGTTATTTTATTATGTGTTGTTATTATGTCTTATACCCTAATTAAATTCCTTAAAGGGAAAAAACCCTGTCTTTACTTTCTTTAACAACTCATATGGGCCCAATTTTAGGGTTTGAGATTTAGCATGCACTAGATAAATGCTGAGAAAATGCAGAAGATACAACCATTTCCACAAACGAGATCCCTGTACCCCAGATGAAAAACAGAACAGCCACAGAGGCATGAGCAGGATTGAATGCTGTGCTCTGGGAGGTAATAATTTTGACTTGAGTGAAGTTTCTCATGTGAGGTTGAGAATCAAATCAGTTTCACTTTTTGGAGCTAGGGACTCAGATAAGCTATCCCTTTCTATGAAAGGAAGCTGCAAAAGAGCTAGAATTATCTGCTCCCAGGGTTGTAGTTTCCAAAAGCTAATTACCTAGCTCCCAGCCCAGCACAGCAGTTGGGTCCACGACTGGGTCTGAGCCCTAACTCAGAGCGGTGTGGTGTCCCTGCTGATACCTCCTGGTACATGCCTTGACAAATAGAAAAACTGAGAGTAAGCACCTGTAACCGCTACAACAACTTGATTGATATAGCGAAGGTGGGCAAGAAGATTGTTATGTTTTTAGTAATTCATTCTTATTAAATTACAAAAACTTCGATCTTTAAAGACTTAGAAATAAACTGTTCCCCCATCACAGATTGTTTGAAGAGCACTGCACTCAGGTGCATCTGTAAAACCTGCCCTGGAGTTGAAGCATTCTAGGGACCCGGACAGAGAATCATGGACATAAACACAAACACTAAAATGAGAGATTGGCACTCAAAACAAATCTGCAAACTAAAACCTCAAACTCATACAGAAAAAAATTACTAGACAACTAAATCAATATGTGGCAAAGGATTTTTTTCAAGGTGAAGTTTTTAAAAAAATAAGGATACATGAAAGTGTCTTTATAATAATTGTACTTTGAGCCATTAACAGGATCAAGAAATGTACACCATCTGTATAACAAATAAAATACAATTATGAAACAAAGTGGGCATAAAATATAAAAAAAAGAAATGTGAAGAAAACAATTAGAAATTCAGAAAATAAATCTCCATAGGCAGGATAATCTTCGACCGAAAACAATCATTTAAAAAACTGTTGGCATAGAGTTGAGTCACACACTACAAAGACTGCACAAGGCAACAGAGAAGTGAAAACAGTGAAATAGGTAAACAATATGATAAACCAAGACATTCCAAAAGATTCAGAAAAGAATTCTCCAAGTGGTGGCGGGGTGTGTGTGTGTGTATGTGTGTGTGCACGTGAATGAGTGTACATACTGAAGATTCATGAAAACATAATGGTTGAAAGTTTTCTAAATTTGAAAGAAGCCCTCAATTATCAGAGTAGTCACCCTAAAATGGGAAGAGAGCTAATAAATACCAAGCTCCTCCTAGACAAATCATCATGACAGTTTCAGAGTGCTAAAGAAAATAATGGAGTGCTGGGGTTTTTATATCTAACTAAATTATCTATAGTGAAAACAAAATTAAATGTTTCTAGGCATAGAGTTTTGGCAAGTCTTTACTGAAAGAGCTACCTAAGGATGCACTTCACCAAGAGCACAAGTCCAGCAGAAATGAGCAAAAAAAAAAAAAAAATTTTTTTTAAATGTTGGTCAATATCATTAAATATCTGAATTCTAATACAGTATTCCATCCTTTAAAAACTGGAATTAAACTCTAGAAAGTATGAAAAGCAAGTCAGGAAGAAAAACTTACTGGTTGGTAATTAATGAAGACCTTTGGTTTTAACAGAAGAAACAGCGCCACAGAATAATCTTTAGTTTTGCTAGAGAACATGAGTGTTCCATGTGGATGCTCAACATAGGAGAACCACTGAAAAAGTAAGTGACTGATAAATTTCAAATTAACTGAGAAAAATAAAAAAAAAAAATTCAACAGGAAGCAGCAAAATAAGAGAAGAAAGAAAGAAATGCCTCATAAATACAAAAAATTGGTGAGAATTACTCCAATGTTTTTGTTAATCATAAGGGATTAACCTTACCTATTAAAGGGTTGTAATCATCAAATTGAATTAGAAAAACACAACTTAAAATAAAATTACATGGAAATGTTAAAAATCAAGCAATGAAAAAACTTCAGGCAAATATTAAGTAAAAGAAAGTGGTAAAAATATCTTTATCAGACAATACAGAATGGAATACAAAAATACCTTAAAAAGAATAAAGAATAGGAGATGAAAAGAACAATCCAATAATAGAATATAACAGAGAGGAAAAAAAACAATCCAATAATAGGACATAAGAATAGAATAAAACATAGGCTATTTGACAACATATTTAGTTTTAAAACACTAGGAAAATATAAAATACAATGACTTGAAAGAATGTTATTCATAATTAACATTTGAAAAAGTGTTACACATTTATATAATATACATGCTTCTTTTTCATTAGCACCTTTCCGTAGCAAATCATCTCCCTTACATTCATGACTAATGTGAAAGTATACTACTGGGTGGATATATCCTAATATAATGAACTAATACTTTATAATTAGATACTTAGACTTCTAAGTTTTCTTTATTGTAAACAATCCGGTAAATATCCTAGTGCAGGCAACACTTGCACTTTTCCTACTATAAATAACTACAAAAGCATGCATTTTATAATACCTTTGAGACTATCACTACATCATCAATGTAAACTTTTCCCCATGGTGTATAAAGATTCCTATCTTGTTATCCACTCATTAACACTGGACATCTTTCTCCCTCATTAATTAACATAAGAATAATTTCATTTTTTCCAGCCTCTATAAACAAGACAATATATGATTAGCATAAAGAATTTCATACAGTATAGGGAGATCAAAAAAGAAAATAAAGATCACTTATTCCTTATTACCTTTAAAATTCTGACATATGACTTTCTAGAATGTTTTCTTTTTTTATAAAATTGAGATTGTGGTTCTTAAAATTAAAGATCATGCTTGTTAAAATTGAGATTGTTTTCCATGTTAAAATTAAAGTAAAATTTACCCACAGAAAATGCTTCATTTTTAGTGTTGTGTTCTCCAGATTTTTACATATACAAGTATATGTGTTCTGGAAGTCACTTCCACAATGAAGCTATTAGAACAGTCCCATCACATAGCACATTTTCCCTTACTCCTCTGTATTCAACTCCACTTCCCACTGCTAGCCCTTATTATCAACTCTACATTTTTGCTTTTTCTAGAACCCTGTGTCAGTAAAAAATTATATAGTACCTGTAGACTCTGAGCCTGGTTTTACTCATTTAAAATAATGCATTTGAGATTCATCTATGTTCCAGTGTGTATCAGTTTGCTTCATTTCATTACTGTGTAGTATGTATTTCTTTTAAATATTTGCTAATTACGTTGGTAAAACATAAGATGTTTTTCTTTTAAAATTTACCGGTATTTGATTACTGGTGAGATGGAATATTTCTCATAGGTTTATTAGCTGCTACAATTCCTTGTAGTGTGAGTCACTGTCTTCCTTTAAAATAGATCACAAGTCAAGTTTTTCTCATACTCTTCGTAGCTGCCCAGCAATGAGGCGGTTTTTCTGTCTAATATTTGGAGGGCTCATTGACCAAGAAATCTAGTCCCTGCTCTGGTTTACAATGGCACCGTCTATGTGTGATCAAGGGTTGAAATGTAATCCTCTAACGGATAAGCATTAAACCAGGGTTGGCCTTAAATACCGCATTGGTGGTGGCAGGAAGAAGATAATTCTAGTCCCTTCTACCTGAGCAGTAAAGAGAGGGCAAGCTGGGCGGTGAACCCTCACTTCCAAATCATTCTCTGGTCCTTTGATTTGTTCTCAGGGTGAGACCTGTGTCTCCCAACACAGTCCAGAACCTGTACAATGAATAGTAATAGCTTGTACCAATAAATAATCATTAGTCTAGTTTCAGGCAAACAAACTAAGCTCCTTGGTAAAGTCCATCTACCTGCCAGGCTTGCAGAAAAGGGTTAGTTTTCAAGAAGTTTCAGCCATTTTTCTCTTATGAGATTGTACATTCTTGTGGTGTTGGGCAAGAGCTTCAAAACCGTCTGGTCCTGAGTTCAAATACCAACTCTTGACATAGCTTGTGAGACCTGGTACATGTTAGTCGACTTCCTGGAGCCTCAGTTTCTCAGCTTTCTAAGAGACTGTCAATAGTTCTTAATGCTGTAAGACGTCAGTGAGAACCTGGCCGAGGGTGATGACATCCAATGAATGGTAACGGTTGTCCTCATTTGGAGTAAGAGTGAACACCCTGCAAGTGGGATCTAGGGCTTAGAGGTTGGCTTGGCTTTTTGCTTCCCAACCAGAGTCAATCAGAGAAAGAGCAAAGAAAGTGGACAAGCTCCCACTGAAAGTAGGAACTTTAGGGCTGAAGTTTCAATAATTTTATGTCTACTAGGCTTCTACTAGACTCCCAGCGATGCTCCCTAAGCACGTCCCTGACTCAGCTGGACATCAACACATGTCTGCTGCAGGGTCACCCCAAAATGCTTTAGCGTCCATCACCCTTCTTAATGAGGAATCCCCTCTGTGACCCACAAAATGGGGCAGAGGAACCAACACGCATTAAATCCAAAGTAAAACAGGTCCTTTGACATGTGTGCTATAGTTGGAAGAGCATGAGACTTGGAGTCTGAAGGATCAAGTCTACTTACTGCCCTTCAGCTTCAATTTCCTTGTCTCTAAGGAGTGTGATAAAGATTCATGGGCTAAAAGTCAGACACAAACATTTGCTTCTTTTCTTGCTTTCTTCCCTATTATAATTCCTTATTTTGGCTTTGGCTTACACTGTGGGTCTTAGAATCCAGCACATCTCTTCTTTCTCCCTTCTTGTTTCTGCCCTGCTCTGAGACTAGAGTTGCTAGGTTAATGGAAACTCTCCAGGTCATGGACCAAGGAAGATCTGGGCACACACACAACTGACTCCCAATATTTCCTTGATGGCCTGTGCTGATTGCTTGTAGAGATTGTAGGCTACCAATCTCTTGCTGGAGACCTTTCCAAACCCTGCGGCCCAACCTGAAATATCCTTGGTTCCTCCAGCCCTCACCGGGAACACGATCGCTACACAGAACCAGTCAAGTAAATTTTCATTGGTCATGTAGCATGGGACTGAAATGCTACAGACACCTTTATTTCTACCAGGATTTAGCCCTTTCTTTGAGGAAGGCAGGCCTTGGTGGTGCCAGCCTGTGTTTTCCTGGCTCTTTTGTTGATACTCAAGGCACCATCTTTGGAGGCAGTGTGTGCTTTTGTGTGGTGGAGAACCAAGAAGGGTCCAATTTTGCCATCAATCATATTTAATAGCATATGCTATTAATGTAATTTTGTTATTGAAGATTTCTAAATCTATTCAGTGGCTTGCACGAATTATGGTTTTTAAAAGTACATGCATGCAATCAGATATCACCTTTAATTAGAGCCAGAGCAATTAAATGTGGTCATTATAAATGTAATATTATAAAAATTTCATTAAATAACATTTGATGTAGCATTTCTTTGATACAAAGGAAAATGATATTTGAATCAAACAATAATTCTTATTAATTATTTGGTGTCTTACAAAAGATTATCAGCTAGAAAGATGATGTGAAAAATATATAATGGAGGAAGCTTTTGACATTTCGAACAGCTTTCCTCCCCTTGGAGCCCAGCTCGGCCCTGCACTCACGCGGCTCAAAGTTTTAAGATCTACTCATTGCCCAAAGCAAGGCCGTCTGAACTGGTTTTTTGACCTGATTAACAACAAGGCTCCAGGCTCCCCACGGCTTCCTCCAGAGCCAGGGCAGAAGCCTGAGACCTATTTGCAGCAAGTTTTCATTGTGAAATCTATATCTCCTTCATGAAGTGCTTTGCTTTCAGATTGCAAAAAAAAATGTTAATGTGAGTTACACTCAAAAAATGCTTACTTGGGGAAGTTTGTGGGTGGCGAGGAAAAGTAGGGGCAGAAACACTTCAACAGCAGCCTAATCATATTTACATGTCAGGGGGAAAGTCCAGAGTTCTTATCAAGAATCAGAAGGACTTGATTAATTTTTTTTTTTTAGTGATCAAACATTAAAATAGAAGCGTATAAAATAGTCTAAATAAGATGGTACTTCTCTGAATCTGCTTCAGTGCTTAATGTTTTAATGTAACTAAATGCCAACAGATTTTTCCTTCCTTGGAAAAAACTAATGGTCTCAGTTAATGTTCCTTTATTGTATGTTCTCTGGTCATTTTGCGACTTGTCATTTAAGAGCCGAAGAAATAGGCTGTTCTGTATGGGGAGAAGGTTTCAGCAGGTCCCCCAGCCTCTTTGCTACAAGCATGTTGGCTGGGGAAGGATATAGAAAGGAACTACAGAAGGTGAATAACGACTCCTCCAACAATTTAGAATGTTTGAAGTTAATTATCCTACTCTGATGACTGGTTGTCTAGACATTTTAAGTATTTATTTTGTGGTGTCCCCTACAGTTCATAATTAAAGACCTAAAGGAAGGCTCCTGGAGGTTTTTACTGGCCAGACCAGAAATTACCCACACAACATACTGTGCATTGGCCAAACACAGGAAGAGGCTGCATTCCTTTGTTTCCCTGCAGACTGATCGGAGGCAGTAGCTAGAGTAGTGACTGTCTTTAAGGCACGGTGGCATTAACGAACCCAGCCGACATCCACAGGCCCAGCAAAGGATCCCAGCCTGGGATTCGGTCTGTCAGCGGTTCCTCAGAGTGGGACAAATCTGCGAGGGTCACAAGTTCCCTGAGCTTCAGTACCCCTTACTACCCATGCCTCAGAGTCAAGGTCTGAGGAGCTGATGTAAGCATTGCAAAATGTTTAATTCATGTGGTCAGTCATTCGTTCAACCAGAACCTGCTCACTGTCCTCATGTCAAAAGCACTGTGCTAATATTTTTGGAAAAAGCACAGTGATCTGAGTTGGAATCTTGGGGAAGTTGTTGAATCTTTAGAGGATCCAGTTTGTGAAGAGAGAATAATAATATTTATTCTTGCATGATTCTTGGTCTAATACAACAAAATGAGACATAAAATTCACTGAAGACAGCACCTACCTTGCAGCCAAAGCTTAATCGTCATGGGTTTTGAGTATTTGCAAATACCCAATGATATCACGGATGTGGATGGTGTGGAGGTTATGAAATTCTCTCCGCTCATGACGATGTCCCCAGATTCCTGGTTCTTCCTGAAGCCTGAAGTCTCCAGGTTACCCTGTGAAAAGTTTCAGTGAGGCCCTTTGGTTTAGACCTTCCCTCTCACCTGCAAGCCACACAAATCCTCCAAACAGAGTAAAATAACACTGAGGAGAAGTCAGGCATGGTGCTTGGGCTTCTAGGCAGATCCAAATCTCAAGGTGCTGGGAGGATTCAGCTAGATTTCAGTGCAGGCAGCACGTGTGAAATAGGCATCTTGTTACTGTCTGCAGACTGAAGTCTCCGGGCCTGATCCTCCGGCTGCCCTGGCTGCGTCTCCTGGAGATTCGAACTGTCAGATGAATACGCCCAGACACAAAGGCCCCCCCTTAAGAGTTTAAGTAAGTCTGGAGTGAGTATGTAGCGGGCTCAAATTACAGGTTGTGTGTGCATCTGCAAACTTACTAGTTCTTTTTAGTCAGTCACCAGAAAGTGTCACTTCATCTCCAACTTGCTTTTGGCGTTTTTCTGGCTTCCTGTCTGGTAGGGTAGCCTCGGTGCCAGATCGCAACGTTCTAGAGCATCTCGCTATTCCCCCCACGCTATTGCACATTACTCTTCAGACCTTACTGTTTCTTACAGTCGCTGCCTTGCTTCCAGGCCTCGATGCTTTTGGTTGGATAACTAAGCCACTTGGAGAAATTTCTAGAGAAGTAAAAAATGACTATATCACCCTTACATCTATTTGTTATGCCACAAGGCAGGCAGGCGTCAGCAAGAAAGGATTAGCCTTAAAAGGAGGGCTGATGGAAAGTAATGATTGTGTCTCCTCCTCCAAACTTAGAACATGAAGAAGGAGCTAGAAATAAGCGGATGGACAAGAAGACAATCAATGGAATGAGTGAGGAAATGAGATGTCGAAGTTTCCTTCTAAGCTGAAGAGGCCTAATTCGTGGATTTTTGTTGAAATTCCTAGAAAACAGAATCCATAAGGATGGTGAGTTATAAAGAGGAGATAAATTAGAGTTAATGGGAACACCATAGATGAGAGCCTACCTAAGAAGATGGAAGGAGAGATAGAAAGAGGAAAGAAGTTGGGAGAGGAGAGGAAAAGCATACTTTGGACACTGTGTGACCACCTGTTTCCAGCTCTATTTGAGACCATTTATATCCTGGGAGTTTTTGGAACCCACACATTTTCTTTGTTCCAGAATGCTTTTTGATCATTTTCAAACAATAATCCTGATTCATACAATGACAAGTGTTGACATTATTCTTGATTTTCTTTTGAAAATATAGCAGCAGATGACTAAGAGAAAGTGTGGGCCAATAAGTGTTTTATGGTATGTTCCACAGCAATTTATATCCTGCAATAATTTTTAAGGCGCTTGAGGGGTAACTAGAGAAACAATAGTCTTGCCTTAAATTAGGATAAGCTGCTTTAAATGAAGATGCCCCTGGCATGACTGAAGGACATCATGGTGGGGTGAAGAGTAGGAAGAGGAAGGATTAGGGTGCACAGAACAAGGTGGGATGGGGAGGGAAGTTGTGTTTTCATCTCTGTGTGAGCAAATGAATAAATGGATACTTTTTTTTTTGAATGATCTTTCCAAAATTAATATTCATTTCTCACCCTAATATAGGTACCCAGAGACCCCTCTTCTGGCTACAAATTGAAGGAGGACGATTTTTAGAATATTCTTCTCCTAGTCCCCAACTTATGTCCAAATACTCCCCCAGGTAGGAAAAGGTGGATTTTAAACAGCTCTGCTATTTTCCTCTTTGTTTTATCAATACTGCCTCATTTCAGTGTGGGGAGGCCAAATAGCTCTGGCTTCATCCCATGAATTAATGATTCTTCGAATCAATTTAATCTAGAGCCTAATAAATTTTCCTAATGACAAATCAATGTCAAAAATAATGGAAGAAGGAGTGATTCAATGTGTTTGTCCCCCAATCTCTACTTCCCAAAGCGGAGATGTATTACCTGAAGGGCAGATTTAGCATTTTTTCTTTCCACAATGCATGACATTTTTTCCTACTCAGGCTGAATTGTCAAAAGAAGAGTACAGATTTCTTCTACTGTCTACAGTCAGATGCTAGTATCTACAACACTATCCATCCTCATATTTTTTAAAAAACTGAGCAGAGTGAAAATCAGGGAACTAAGTTCTTACTTGCTCAAAAAACGTGTGTATGGCAAAAAAAATTAAAATGTGTGTGTGTGTCTGTGTGTGTGTCTGTGTGTGTGTGTGTGAGATACGTGTGTTTCTGGAAACATTTTTAAACAATGTTTTTGGGTTGCGAGGTGAAGGATGTAATATACTAATATAGTGAACTACGGATGGGAGAAGACGGCCAGGGAATGAACATGGGGAATCCGTGTTTTGTGACTCCAAACTCGAATTCTATTGCTGGAGACGATAAGTAATGATGCCATTAAACTAGCACTGTTTTCATCTCCAGATGCTTAGTTGATAAACCCAAAGAACTAACCAGCCCTTGGTAAGAGCAGGCTATGTGGCCACGACTGAGTCATGTGCCATTAAGTCTCCACCTCAGAACTTGCAAGCATGCTTCGGGATGCAAATTTAACTTGTATTAGCAAGTAGGAGGGAAGATATGTACTGCTGCTCCTGACAGGGACCGCTGATGCTCGGAATCAGAAGAGGGTAGATGGGAAGGAAACGCAAAGGAGAAGGGCCGTGTTTAGGATACTGAGATGCGGGATTTAGGTAGACATCACGAGTAGCACTGAGTTGAACGAAGGTACGTGTAAGATCCAGCTAAACGAGAAGGTGTCCTGGTCACTCTTCCTTGTTCTACTTGGGAAGAGAGTCCTTCCTGCAGACTTATTTCCTTTTTTAGGAGCCCTCTTCCACGCTGACGCTTGAAAATAAGTGTGTTGGGCTGGCAAGGATATCGTGTGTGTGTGTGTGTGTGTGTGTGTGTGTGTGTGTGTGTGTGTGTGTAGGGGTACTGGGGATTGAATCCAGGACCTTCATACTCAGCTTTATCCTCAGCCCCTCATATTTTTATTTTAAAACCAGGTCTTGCTAAGTCATAAAGTTGCACAGGCTAAACTCTCATTTGGATCATCCTGCCCCAGCCTTCCAAAGTGCTGAGATTACAGGTGTGTGTTGCCACACCCAGCTCTGCAAGAACTTTTTTTTTTTTTTTTTAAATTATAAAGCCTTGCTTCAAGGTACTCTACCTGTAAGGTTCAGTGGAATTATGTTCTCTATACATTTATCTTAATTGGACTGGAAGATATGGGCACGAACAAAGACAGGTCAGATTATCTCAAGATTTCCAGTGAAAGCTCTTCTGAAGTTTCTCTGACTTGGACTCAGCTCTTGGCTTCCAGGGTCATGAAACACAGCTTGTATGTCCACCGTAATGGATGTGTTTAATAACACTCACTGTTCTTCTGGGAAAGGGCTCAAACCAGCTTAACCTTTCCCCTCCTGGAGGTGAACATGATCAATTATTTAAGGCAGAGACTTACCTTCACCCTGGGTCATTGTTGAGGATGGAGGTGGAGGAGAGATCCCAGCTTCAGTCTTGGCCTTCTTGAGATGCTGATTCTTCTCTTAGACCTAGAAGGAGAAACAAGTTGGATTTATGAAAAGTTATATCAAGTCCCCACGCCGTGGGATCTAGATTTCAGACAACTTATTAGACTTTCAGATAACTGGTATTAGAAGGAAAACCCGTTGTGTGATTCTGTTGACGACTGACTTGCTGTCGGGCAAGAGAGCCTGATAATGTTGCTGGCCACTCCGTTGGTCCTAGCAGAAGCGGTGAGCTTGTGCAGAGGGGAGACAGAGTCAGGAAATAAAGGGACATGAAACTCGGAAAGACTCACTCAGAAGATTTTCCCTACAACACCAAATTTTAAAGTTTCAGTTCAGCGATCTTATTATTTAACAAATAAAAATTCAAAATCATGATTTGAAAAAAGCAACATCATATGGCTTTCTCTTTTCTAGATCAAATGGAATGAAAATGTCTCATTATTTGAGCTATTCAGCTGTCCCTTGACATACATGTTACTAGAGAGAAACGAATGGCGGACTCAGCCCTGTTAGCAAAGAGCAGGAGGGAGTTTCTTTGCTGTCGCAAGTCAGCAGCACGCAGAAGCATCCTGTCACCCAGAACTGCAAGGAGGGTTCCCTTTTTTGTTTCAAGGTGGGGCGTTCCTGTGAGCTCCAAGAGCAGCAGGAGCATCTCTTTTCATCTCCTCTCAGTAGCCCCAGTGTATTTAGCACAATGCGCATCCTGCAGTGACGAATTCCAGTTACTGAGCACATCGCACACTGCGTGACTGCAGGGCATGTGTACTGAAGCAACGTCCCCTGCCTGGGCTCTCCGAAGAGTGTGCTTTGGGGAATACGCCACCAGCCCTGTCTTCGTGTTTTGAATCCGACCCCACCCACCTCTTGCACCTTGCATGATGCCCAGAGTATAGTAAGTGCTCAAGGCATATGCAGGAATCCCTTTTCAGGGTCCATTAACACTGCGACATTATTTTATCCCCAAAACAATAAGTCTCTGTCTCACAGATGAGGCACATAGGGAACAAAGTCCAGGGTCCTGTCCCGGAATTAGGCTACAACCAGAAGCAGTAGAATAAGGATCCTAATCCCTGTTTCCTAGCATGTGAGCTTTCTGCTCTTCTCCACCCAGGAAAAGTGGAGGGGGGAGCACAAAGTCATTCCGAAGGCAAAGGAAAGAGAGTCACCTAGCCCTACACGCTCCTCTACACATCTCTGAATGCCCAGATGAGAGTCTCTCTACCAGGGTTAGCTTTAAGTCTGCACATTAAGCATTGGATGTGCATCCCAGCTGAAGGACATTCTCCTTTGCATTCTTACTGTTTAAAAGGCTCATCCTCCTATCTGCCTAGGAAAGATCTTTTCCCAGGATAAAGAGATTGGCGGATATGACCACAGGTGGCCTTCTGATGAGTCGTATCTGTGAGACCTTATCTGCATAAAAGACAGTCTTTGTGCAGTGTCTTTCCTCCCCTCACCCATCCATGACCTGCATCCGCAGCCACCTCCCAGTAGCCTCAACCTCCTTTCTCTTGTGGTAGCTTAAAATGCTGTTTAAGTTTCAACTACCTGGCTCTTTGCTTTGCGTCTCATACTTTGGGTGTAGTTCCCATGTTTCTGCACATTAATTCATTTGTATGCTTTGTTTTTTTCTATGAAATCTGTCTGTTGCCAATTTATTTCAAGGGCTAAAATTTTCAAGCCTTCAGAGGGAAAGGGGAACACTTAAAATTTCCCTACACTGATCTGTAAATTGGGTCCTCGGAGCAGGTGTTGGTGCAAGGACACCATAGCCTGGAGTCTACCCCAGTTTAGGGCAGTGGAATATGCAAGAAATGCAGAAAAACGAACATGATTCTGGACCCACAAAGGACAGAAATCCACCGGACCTGGAAATTCATGGGCGGTCAAGTCTGGACTGAGCCTCGGTGGGGCAGGAAGGACAGAAGTCCTCAAGAGAATCTCGGTTCTAATCTATTCTAGTCCTGTCTGTGTTTTCTATGCAGTGGCTTCCTCAAGCACTCTTGAACCGTGGTCCTCCCTAGCACAATAGCCCATAGCTGCCCATTGCCCTGAGGGGCTCACTCTACCTTGGCCTGATTTCCTAGGCCCTTCAGAACATAGCACCCTCCTCTCTGTGCTCCTATCTGCTTGCCATTTCTCTATCCATGTTGGTCTTCTCACTACCCCATATCTGGCTCGTTTGCCTAAATCCCGTACTGTGACATCACTGATCATTGCTTTCTGGAATGCTGTGCTGGGCCACTCCTCCTTTCTAACTCCTGCTCATCTGCTGAAACCCAGATCTAGTCCCACTTCTCTGGTATCCTCACTAGATGTTTCCTTGTGAGTACTTCTTGTCTCATGAGGCAGGCTTAAATTCCTTAATTGTTACGTCCTCTAGCTCCTGTGTCCTGGCTCCTCTTCCCCAGGGGCTAGCAGAGTTTGAGGCTCCAACCAACTCTGTAATCTTTGTTTATTGCATAGCATCCCCCAGGTAATCCTGAATGAAGCTTATTTCTTGAAATGTATGAAAAATAGAGCATGATTTCTTAAGTGGTTTTTATAGGCCTGGCTGCTCGTATCTTTTTAAAAGTGCCTTCTAATCATCCACTATTTGTACTAGGAACTTTACGTGAATTATCTCATTTAATTCTCCCAGCAATCCCGTGAGATCAGGGAACTGAGGCTCAGAGAGGTTAAACAGCTTGCCTGAGATCACACCGGAAGTAGTAAAGGTGGACCTCAAATCCAGGGAAGCATATTTGCATGGTCCTGTGATGGCAGCTTCTACTCCATTCAGGAATTTATTCTTTTTCATTCCAGCCACCTGATGTTGCAGTGGAAATTTATTTTCCCTTGCTACTCTTGGAACCAGGAAGTGGACCCGGCCTGTTCTGTGCCAGTCACTTTGGGGCAGAAGAGCTGGGGTTTCACAAAGGACCCTGCAAGAGCAGCCATGCTTTGCCCCTACCCCTTGCCCAGAGCCCACAGCACCTCTGTGGCTGCAGCACCTTCTTGCATCTTCCATGTCCCCAGTGCCCCTCCTCCACCCTCCACCCCCAGCTCCGCCATTAATGAGAGTCAGGAGGAGTGAGTGTAAGGACTTGAAAAAGTAATTCCTTTCTTATTTATAGGTCTCCACCAGAGGACCAGAGGCAAGGAGTGTGGTCCCTACCCTCAAGCAAGGAGCAAAGCTCTCACAGGGGCTGGGTCCTGGCTGGGCTTGGCCTATGACCCCTTGTGCCTTAATCTCCCCAGCTGTACAATTAGGTAAAAGTCGGGCTGCAATGAAAACCAGATGTTCCATCAGGAGTGAAGTCTCCTGGGCAAACAAATTAAATAATAAATAAATGCTTTCGGTTTTACTAGCAACTGGCCATGCTGTACCTCCTCCCAGGCTCCAATTAGGGTACTCCTGTTGTCTTGTGGAGTTTTAAAACCCAAGCGCGAATACGCGAGAGTCCCGGAAAGCCAAAAAATGCTTACTAGTTTTGATTTTTATTTTTGTTGATTGTTGGCTTTGGTTTGGTTTTACGCAATGTTGCAAGCCTGATTTTGCAAATCATCATGAGTTTAATTTTACATTCTGGTTTAAGGGAGGTACGGTTAACCAGGTTGTAACGCTTTTTTAGTCATTTAGAGAACATTGATCCTGGAAGTGTCTAATGTGCGAAGTACTCTGGGGATTACAGAGACATAGTGCACATTTCTTTCAGTTTGCCTAAAACCCAAACCAAACCCAAGCCAGATTCTACTCCAGCAAAAACAGTATAGAACTTGGATTTCTAACTGCAGCCATTCGTTTGACAATCTCTCTAAAATGTTTACATCTATTTTCCTGCTTTAGCTCGATGTTTATAGACAGCCATATCTGGTCAAGTAAATGACTTGAAAGACCTCAGACACATTACTTTCACTCATTTTTTCACTAGTGAACTCATTTATTCACTCATTCAATAAATATTTGAGCACCTGTTACATACGTATGCGACATTTTTCCTGGCCATGAGGGAGCAGCTGAAATCAATGGCTAAAGTTCTCGCCTGCTTAACAATAGAAGAATGAAAAAAACCAGAATTTTGATATTGGTTTGAGACTTCCTCATTCTTCATTAACCTTTTGAAAAATGCAGGAAAGTATGTATTGACTGACACCAATGTGATACAATTAGTGACTATCCAAAGGCCACATGTAGTCAAAAGGGAGTTGAGCTTTCTGCTGACACAATCTTGGCTGTCGTTTACTGAGTACCTACTATGGGCCAGCATGGAGGTAAGCATTCCATGTTTATCTTCTCTGCTTTAGAGTTGAGGAAACTGGGCCTGTAGCGCTCTACCTTGTCCAAGCTCCTGCTGAGAAACAGGGAAAATGGCCAGGAGAAGTGATACCAGTATCCACCGGTCTTCAGAACCTACCACTTAGCAGACACCGACCTTCACGTTCTGCTCGTTGTTTGGCTCTGTCCTTGCAGTCTCTCTGTAAGATCACACTGCGATGGCCTCTTACAGCAGAGGACACGGAAGCTTCTCAAGGTGAAGTTTGTCTGCCCCGTGTCCCTGAGTTAGTGTGTGTCTGAGCCAGAATTCCTGCTCAGAGTCTCTGATGCCCAGCGCAGTATGCTCTCTCTGCCCTTTGGCAGAGTGAAGGCTGGGACCGTGAAAACCAGCCACGATGACTTTCCTTACCTCCCTTTGACTTGCTTCCCACATTTCACCCCAGAGGGTGAGGACTTTCTCAGGAAGGAGTGGAGGATGCTGAGGCCTAGAGTAGCTGTGACCCTTTCCCAAGGTCTCTTGGCAAGCCAAAGACAGAGATCTTGGCCCTTCCCTGGCTAATGTTCACCAGAGACAGCGAGTGGAAACACACGCCACTTCTGGAAAGCAGAGGGGTGAAGCAACCTTAGGAGTCCCCTGTGCATCTCTCCTTTTTGTGTCCTTCCGTCCAGCTCCAAACTCACAGACAAGTCTGGGTCCAAGGAGGGTTTGCCTGATCAAGACATGGGGTTTTGCATCCTTTACATTTTGCCTTGTTTCTGGTTTTGTATCAGAAGAAACACCTCAGGAGCAACAATGATTTCTGACCAATGCTCACACTCATGTAATCATCATCTCAATCAAAATAGAGAACATTTCATCTCACCAGAAAGTTCTCTTGTGCTCCTTTGCGGTCAAGTTACATCCCGTCTATCCAAGGTAATAGCCAATATTCATCCTCCCTCTCTCTCTCTCTCTCTCTCTCTCTCTCTCTCTCTCTCTCTCTCTCTCTCTCTCCTCTTTATATGATCATCTTTGCTTTCTTGCACAAAATCTTATGGTTACAAATTGCACATATTGTCGTCTTTTTTCCCACTAGTAGTCTTTCCCACTAGTCTTTCCCACTAGTAGTCCCACTAGTAGTTGTCTTTTTTCCCACTAGTTTGTCTCCAGTGTTCTTTTTCAGCAACATAAAGAATTTCCTCATCTTAGGGCTGCACATTTTCCAGGTCTATGAAATCTAAAGATCTAGTTCTACAAGAGCAGAAAGAGTCAGCTTGATTGGTTGCACAGGAGAAAGAATTGTAGAAAGGAGAAGGCGCTGGAGATAAGGGACTCAACAGTCTGCATATGACATGACAGACCCCACGCTAGCACGGCAGACGCCAAGCTCACAATGATGACCGAAGAAAGGATCTGAAAATCACCATCAGTAACACTCGAGGAAGGTGTTGGCGACTGCTTCCACAATTCTTGTCCCAGAGCCACTTCTGAGTTCCCAGGTGACCTTAGCAAGTGGCCGCTCCTTTCTTATCCATTATGTGTCACGGTAAAGTAGACCGGGTCTGTGGGCTGGTTAAATTATTTCTGTGGTTTGATTTCTCCTCTGGCCAGGTTTGGATTAATTAGCACTGATTTCCCCAGAGCTGCTACGTCTGAACTCCAGGCTAACATTTCCAGCCCCAAAGCAAACAGTTCTAAACATCAGGTTTCGAACGAGTTCTGTCTAAAATTTCCTTCCACCTCTTTCTGGGAAGCAATCAAGGGCTCCGTTTTCTAGGAGACTGTAATTTGTTGAAAAGCATTTGATTGTTGTATTGAAAGGTTGCACTGTACATGTAAAAAGGTGTTTATGAGGCTTCATACAGTATAGTTAATAACCAACCAAGACCAGGGTCTTTATAACAGAGACCCGGGCTGTGAGCATCTATATTGTGCCTCGCCGAAGCAGGCGAAATGTCTCATTACGGTGGCTGGTGGTCTGGAGTATAAACCGGAGCGCTTGCTGCATGCCTGCAGCTCAGCCCTCTGTGACGGTAACACTCTCTGCACCTTTCACAGGCTCAGCAGAAACAAACCTCTGTACTCTTTCAGTCCAGCTTTTGAACACCTGCAGATTCTAACCCCAAGCTGCAAGTGGGCTGACAGGAGCCTTCTTCGATGCACTGGAAGCCAAGAGCCACGCAGCGACTAGTAACAAAACCAGTGTCAGTGTTGCTTTACTAGTGCAAAGAAACTCATGGCTGAAGGCCTACGTTGCTTGCCAGGAATTGGGCATGAGCCTCTTAGAAGGTTTTCTAATTTCTACTTTGTCCCTCTCCCAATCCCTGCCTTGAAATGCAGCTAGAGCCCTCTCCTAAACATGCAAGTCTGACCAGGCCTTTTCCTCCTTAAAACCCTCTGCTAGTCTCCCACTGATCTCTGGGACAGAGCCTAGCTTCCTCCTTGTGTATGCGAGTAGCCTGCACATCTACCTTCAGGCCTTCGCTGGCTTCCCTGTGTATAGATGGCCCTTTGGTCCCTGGCCCTATTTCTCACTGACCTCCTTGTGGGTCCAGATTCTCGTGTGAATTTGTGCATAGGCTCTTTCCTCGACATTGAACGATCCCTTCTGTCTCTCAACCTCCCTCAAATCACTTCCTCTTCGCTGTTCAGTAAACTCTCACTCACCCTTCAAGCCCTGGATCAAATTGCACTTCTTCCAGGAAGCCTTCCCTGTCCTCCTGGACCAAGTCAGGTTCCCCTACATGGTTTATTTATCTTCTCTTCTAAAATTATACTTCTGGAACACCTACGATGGCTCTAGAATTGAACTGTACTGTTTTACATGAAATAATTCACTTAAGAAGTACGTACTAAGAATAAATGAGGAGCCCCAAATTCTCCCAGGTTATGGGAGAATTGGTAAAGTGTCTTACCAGCTGGTAAATTGCCCAGCCAGAATTCAATGACTCTAAAGCAAGCTCTTTATTGTGATGTTTTACTCTCCAAATGATAGCTATAAGCCTCAAATATTTCCCCCAAATGTTAAAAAAGAAATGTGGCAAAAATCCAATGAAAGACACAACACTGTAAGAGCAACTGTCTCCTGGTGACAGCTCTGTGTGTGAATTGCTTTCTCCTTTTGGTTTTTCTCCAGTTTCTAAATTTCCTATGGTGAATTTCTGTTCCTCTTGAAATTGAAAGATATTCAGCTTTAAAAGAAACTTAAGAAAGCAAAATGTGCATTGCCTGAAACAACATTGTAACAGTCCTGTAATTATAAAAAGAAAAACTTACCTGTAATATCACCACTCTAAGCAAACCGACTGTTTTCAACTTTATGTTTGCCTCCCAGGGCTCATCTCAAAAATATTTCATCTCCACATAGGTATAATCACAGTACACATTCTTTTTTTGGTATTCTGTTCTTTCCACTTAATATTTTGTCCTGGTGATCATGTAAATAACACTGCAATATTCTTACAAAGTCAAGCTCTCCTATCTTTTTGGAGTCATCAGGGTGATTCTGGCATTAACAAAACCTCCAAGACTAGCAGCTCTCTTTTGCGTACTCATCCTGCCTTGATGAACAGTCTTCCATTCAGGGATTTAGTCGTTTGTGCCACCTATATATTTGAATGTTTACCGTGCACCAGACACTTGCCAGGTACACTTTAACCATACGACACTCAGCTGTGACAGAGAGAAAATCAATCCATTTCTTAAAAACTCTTGGGGATTTAGCTCAGTGGTTAGAGTGCCTCCTGAGTTCGGTCACCGGCACCAAAAAAAAAAAAAAAAAAAATAGAGAGACTGGAAGATGTCAAGAATTAGAGAGTTAACCAGTAAGAAGCCAAGGACTTGGGGCTTCAAGATCTTACCTTCTCATTTGGTGCATTATTAGTGTTAGAATTTTATAGAACTTTATGACTTGTGAAATTTTTTTACATCCATCATCACTTTTAACTATCCAGTAAATGGGTAGCGGGAGTGTCTTGGTTACTTTCTCGTGACTGGAACACAATACCCAACACCCACAAGTTAAAGGAGAGACAGCTTATTTTGGCTCATAGTTTGTAGAGGTTTCAGACCATAGTCTACTTGCTCCAAGACGGTAGCATGGCAGAGGGGCAGGGCAGAGGAAAGCTGTTCACCTCATGGACGCCAGGAAGCAGAGAGAGAAGAGGGAGCTGGGGAGGGAGATCAACCTTTCAGGCCACGCCCCGGTCATCCACCTCTTCTGACCAGAATTGGCCACCTAACAGCTCCCACAATCCAATCACTGTTCAAAGGTGCTACCTATGAGCACATGAGGCTTTTGGAGGAATCTAAATATTAACTCTACCAGGGAGGAACTCTCTCCAAATGAGGAGATAATGATCCCAGGAAGTTATTTGATATGCTTAAATCTCCTTGAAAAATGCGGCCATGATAAATGACCAATAAGCACATCAAAAGATGCTCAACAGCTGAACATGGTGATACATGCTCATAATCCCAGATCCTTGGCTAGAGGCTGAGACAGGAGGATCCCAAATTCTAGGCCTAGGCCAGCCTGGGAAACTTAGCAAGACCCAATCTCCAAAACTAAATAAATAAATGGGGGGAAGAGGACAGAGACACAGACAAACAGAGAGAGACAGAGAGAGAGACAGAGAGGGAGACAAGAGAGCGAGACAAAGAGATAGAGAGAGAATCTCAGCACCATTAGCCATCATGCCTTGTTACTTCATCCAGAGATGCTTCAACTTCAGAGCTCACTGTAGGGTAGACTTGAAGCCTCTAGCTTTTCTCTCTTCCTCCACAGGCGTTGATCCCCAAAGATTCCCCAATAAACCTTCCGCATGCTAAGTAAAAAAAAAAGAAAAATGAAAAATGTGGCCACACCACATCCATTGTGTTCTGACTGGTTTCTTGCATATTAATACGTCTTGGGGGACATTTATACCATAGAACACACTTTGGTTTTTTTTTACAGTTACAGATAATTCTACAGTGTGGAATGTAATTGATTTAAACTCTTTCCTGTTGATGGACATTTTTGTTGTCTCAACTTTTCGTTATTTTAGTTCTGCAATGAAAAGCAATTCTTATAATACATCTTTAAGCACAAGGGCATATTTTTGCAACATGGGCTCTTAGAAATGGACATGGGTCAGAGGGTATGCAAATTACAAATTGACAGTACAATTAAAGTTCTGCCAAAATATGATATAAAAATATTAGCCACCAACTGTGACTGCTCTTGAAATTATTGATCTTTTTCAATCAATAATTATTATTATTGAATCAAAAATTAATTATTGATTCTTTTAATTTTATAATAGCAAATTTATAATATTAGAAAACTGTGATGCTATCTCACTGTAGGATTTGGTCTGCGTTTTCCGGCACATTGTTGAGTTTGAGCATTTTTCATATGCACGGGGGCCGTTTGTGTTCCAGCTAGGACAGACTTCCGGAAGAACTTCCTAACGTCCATGGAGAAGGTCTGGGGCTAGGCAGGCTGAGAGAGGCTTTGCTCAGGGAGCTCATGACTCCTGCCGTCAAATCTCAAGGGTAAGTGGCAGCCAAATACAGAGTAAATTGCAAGATCAGTGATTGAAGAAAGAGAGAGAGAGATCTAAATCATATCGAGTGGTTTATGTTATAACCCACGAAGGCAAAGAAAGCTCTGGACGCTCTTCCTCCATGGTCCCCAGTACATACCACAGGAGCAGCTCCTTCTGGGAGTCATTCTCACCTTGGGTGTGAAGCTATTTTGAGGCAGAAGTTCATATCAGAAGAGTTAAAGCAAATTCAAATTCACCATGAAGTTCATGAACTGGAGTCTCTGGGTACCTCATTTGCACAACAGGAGATCTTCTGAGGCCCGAAGGGGCTGCCCAGAGGTGGAGCCACATAGGCACATGCTTCTGTAAAACTGCAAAATTAAATATTTGATCTCACTAGTTTAATACTGTTGAAAAAAAAAAAAAGACTGTTGTCCACCCTCTCCTTTGTCCATGTGCTGGGTGCCATGAACATTTTTAGGAACTGGTCAAAGGTGTGGTGTGCTGTGGTGGAGATACCCCCATTTGGGCTGTATTTCGTGATATGTATATAGTGTGCAGTAAGTTGTTGCTGGTTCCCCAGTGTAAATGTGGCCCAGGGTCTCTCCTCCTACCCACTGGCTAACTCACCTGTAGTGTGACATGAAGCTGTGAATCTGTAGACTATTTTGATGTAGGAATAGGTCCATGGCACCTGGTACAAGAATCAAGAGGCTCTAAAAGGAGAGGGGAAAAACTTTGAAAGACGCGATGCCAGTAGCTAAGACAGGAAAGATTCTATATTCCTCAGATGTGCGCAATTATAAGCAGAAATTTCTGTTCAATTGATTCCTAGTCAAAATAGAAGTTCTTCCCTGTCAGAATACACTCAGGAAAGCAGAATTTTATTGACTACATAATTATAAACCTCCTATAATTTTTATGAGAATCCCATGAAATATAATTTACCAGAAATATTATGTTGGAAGGGTACACACCTGCTTTCTTCAGTAAGTACATCTCTCTGTGAGCTGTGTGTTTTATGCATTCTGCATTTCATATTATTACTTTTGATCAACCATATTATAGAAAAGATTGAATTATCTTTCTTTTTTCTCTGTAGATAATACTATAAAGTCTTCATCATAAGATACAAAGGACATAATGATCAAATCATAGGAAAAATATTGTAGAGGCGCACCAAGCAATTAATTCATTGAAATGTTATTTCATTTTTCCGCATGTCATAGTTATTTTTTATTAGGCAGATTTTTTAAAAATTCATATTTTGACATGATTTCTTATTCTAACTAAATGATATTCTTCTGCTTTAGTTCATTCCTTTGTATTCTTTTACTTCATAAGGCTTCAAAATGGAATATGTACTGCTGACCCCACAAGCTAAAAGAGAATGGAGGGATGCAATTGGTCTCAATAATCCCTTTAGTCTGAACGGGAAACACAGGAAAAAGTGGGTTTATGTCACCTTTTTGTGTAAAGGCTTATCACTAGTACACATTTAATGACCATTGTAAGGTAGGCACTCTTACTTTTAATGCATAAATAAATGGCCTTTCTCCTCACTCTAAGATTCACTTCAAGGGTCCATTTGGCAATTATGGTAGATCAGATTATTGTGCATAAACTATCCACTGTCTGCCCCACCTAGACTGCTTCGGAGGGATATACTATCTCATCTGCCTGTGGCGAACTTGGGCATGTGACCTGCCTGGCTTCACGGTAGGGGGAATACGTGGCTGCCTGTGGGCCTGTCTGCTGGTGCTACAGGATGAGAGTCATATGGAGTGAATGGAGACCCAACCTGCAGCCTTTGGGCCTCTGGACAGAACAGGACCCTGACCCCAGTCATGTTTCCTGGTTTTCACATTCGATCTAAAATCTGACCAGGAAACTATACCCCTGCTCAAGCAGATACATGGTGAGGGGTAAAACCCACCAGGCAAAGTGAGAAGCAAGAAAAATAGCCTTGCAATGCAACCACTTAGACAAAGTCAAATATAGATTTAACAACTAATTATAGGAGAAAGCTGCAAAGTGCGTTATAAAATCAAGTGTTTGCACAGAAACATTTTTGCTAGAAAGCAAAGTGGTAGCTCATTTGCATGTTTGGTATTGTTAGCATACAAAGGAGCTGAACTGCTAAAATTAAGATAGAGAGTTGTTTGAAAACCTCATTTTAAAATAGAATAAATCACGCCACAGACAGATGTTGAAAAGTGTGTCTGATGTGGAGCGATCTGCCCTCCAGAGCGAGGCTCAGTGGAGGGTTGGCCTTCCCTTGAGAAAGGCCTCCTGAACTGTTCTCTGAACCTCAGGGATCAGGGATTAGGGATGTGGGAAACTCACTCTGCGGCTTCCTGGGAAAGGGTCACAGTTGAGAGTTCACAACCTGAGTCTGGGCCAGGAGAGGAAATGCCAATGCTGGCAGCCCCAGGGACCCAGCGGTCTGTTTGTCTCAGGTAAGTGTCATGGGCTCCACCTGCAGCAGGACCAGGTAAGGGAGTCTGCTAGGGCACAGACGGTCAGGAGGGGTCAGCCCTGAGTGTGTGTGGAAATGCACGCTTTCCCTAGCATACAAATGCTGGTCTCAGCTCTGCCGTACAGTATCTGTTTTAACTTTCACCCACCTTGAATTAAGGTATGATTATTATTATCAAAATCCCATTTCACAGATAGAGATGCAGAGAAGAACAGAAGTTCAAAAATGTCCCCACTGTCCAGTAAGGCAATAAATGAGGCAGCTCTGGGATGAGCCAAGTCTTACTCCAGATTTCAGAGATAGTCAAACATTTTCATCGCAATTTTTAATTCCCTATTATAAAGAAAAAGTATGAGCATTTACATCTATTTATTTATTTAGAAAACACATACATGTACAACAGTATTATCTATTTATGATCATTTTGATGTTGGGGATTAAACCCAGGTTCTTGCACACACAAGAACTCTGTCACTGATCTAGATCCATGTACTTTATATGATGTGCCCCGACCTAGAAATATAAAAACGACGAGGTACGGGACCAAAGAGAAACACCATGATTTTCCTCACACATCAAAATGGATTATTTTGCATGTTCCCGGATGAAAGATTTTCTTTTCTTCTCTGGTTTAGAAGTGGAGCTTCCAGAAGGTGAGCAGATCACTGATTGATGAGATCCTGATGTGATGGCGTTGTCGGGAGGTAACAGAAACTTCGGAGGTGGGGCCTAGTTGAAGGGAGCAGGTCACAGGCGTTGCGACTTTGAGGACGGCTGTCCTGTACAGTGGCACCTCAGCTCAGGAACTTCATTTGTTCTATGATTTTGGAAAAGATGGCCACATTTGTGTGTGTGCAGAAAAGATAGTTGTGGTCCTGTGTGTCACTCAATGCAGAGATTGCAAAGAAAAACAAAATTTTCCCAAATGCTTCTATCTGGAAATAAAATTGTCTGCAAACAAAAGCATTCATGAACTGAGGAACCACCGTGTGTCCTGTCCTTGGCCCTTCTTCTCTCTTTCCCTCTCTCTCCTTCTCTCTCTGGGCTGTGATGACGTAAACCACTTTTATCCTCCACACCCCTCCGCCATGATGTTTCTGCCTCTCCACAGGCCTAAAAGTAACGGCGCCTACAGACTATGGACCAAAACCTCTGAAACTCCAAGCCAAAATAAATCTTTTCTCCTGCAAGCCGTTTTCCTCAGGTATTTGTTCATGGGGACTAACACAAACAACAGTTACTATCTCCCACGAGTAAGGAATTCAGCACATTTAACAGGGTCCTCCAGCTCAAGAGCTCTCACGGAATTTCAGTCAAGTCGGCTGGGACTGCCATGGTCTCAAGGCTGACTGAGGATCCCTCTCCAGGGCCCGCTCCGTGATCTTTGGCAGGGTGCTGTCTCCTCCCAGACTGGACCAGCTCCGCAGGGACTGTGGCTGCGGACTGCCTTCAGCTCCGTCCCTACGGACCCCTTCACAGGGCAGGTCACCACACAGTAGCTGGCTCCGTCCAGCTCAGCCAGTGAAGGAGCAAGGCAGGGAAGTCCTACAAGATAGATGTCTCAGTCCCTCGTAACCAAGCACATCTTAAAAGCGATATCCCATCACCTTAGAGACAAGGCACATGGCCCCAGTGTACTAGGAAGCGGAGGGGCTTCTCCAAGGGTGTGGACTGCAGGAGGTGAGCAGCCCTGGAGTCATCTTTCAAGCGTATCATTAGTACAACACGCTACCTGGCCTCACCTTGCTATTTCTTGAGGGTCTGGGTAGACTACACTTTGCAGTCCTTCACCTTAAGGATGTGGTGGCTTTAACTTGGTCTAGGGGCAGCAGGGAGGTTGGGCTGGGGAGGTGAGTGTGAGAGAGTGAGTTCAGCTACAGAGAGAAAGCACAGTCAAGACAGGGATGTTCGACAGAGAAGCAAGGTGGGAGACTGCTTGCCAGCTGACTAACTGGAGTGAAAGGATCAGCCTAGGGAAAGATAAGGTGGAAAACTGCTCTTGAGTTCCCCAAAGTCTCACGCCCAATACAATAAAGGAGTCCAAAAGAAAGGAGTTATGATGCTTTAGAAAGAAAGGGAGGGAAGAAAGAGGGAAGGAAGAAGAAAGAATGGGAGTGGGGAGGAAAGATCCTGGGGTGCTTGGTGCTCTATGACCAGGAGCCCACCTTCGCATGCTCTGGTTCCCACACCTATTAATGTACCCGAGGACATGCCCCAACTTTCAGATCATCACAATCTCTCTGATGAGAAGAACTGACCATTCCTTAGACCAAACAAATAAAAAAGCCTTTTAGGAACTAGCCACACAGGAAAACAGATACATCAATGACTCTGAAATGTGTGCCATTATCGGGAAACAATGGTAGTGGTGATGTGAGGGGAAGTGGAGACGTGCTCAATAAAACCTTTGCTCAGAGAAACCAAGGAGAGGGAGGATGGAAAAGAAAGCTTCAAGGAAGTAACCAAGGGGCCAAGAACTCAACAAAAAGAGTCATACACAAAGAGAGTGCACAGACTTGTTTTTCTCATCAGAAAGAACACAATACAGAATCCCAACGTCTTCAGCAAGAAAGAATGAGAATTGAATGGTTGGCTACAAGTGCTATTTTGGAGCAAAACTTCAGGAGCTTTGTTATTTGAAAATACAATGGAATGAATTTGAAAACTCTAGCGACACGGAATCTACGGCAGAACTGCAGATCTACTATCATGAAGAAAGACAGTTGAGCCATGTGAGACAGACAAAGTCTTTCTGTCCCATAATGTGTTGGCCGACGGCAGTGAAGACAAAGGTGGAAGAAACACTCGGCTTTGTCACCCCGAAGGCAGCCTTTCTGGCTAGTGCCCTATTACTTCCTCTCTCTGTCAATGATGGCTCCAAGGTGCTCAGGTTTATCATTCTACAATGGCCTTGGAATTGGATTGGAACAAATGAATGTACACATGAGTATGGAGTCAGTCACATTGGCCCAGCCATCAATACTTTAGTTATTTGGCTATGTTAGCATTAGGGGGCTTTAATGTGCCTATCAATGAAAACCCAAGAGAAACTGGTAAAAAATCAAATGTATCGGTTCACCTAGTGAGAAACCACTCTAGTACTAAACTTCAGGCATGCATTTATCGAGAAGCTGTGCCAGTTCTCTGTGAATCTCTCAGATTCTCCCTGCCTTGTGTATTAACCGAGACCTTAGCCTTCTCTCCTTGGTGGTTGCAAGGCTCTGTCAGCAGAAGTGGGAAAAAGATGTCCCACCACGGAGTGCAAAAGCTCCCATTTCCACAAGCGTCTATCACAGCTCTGAGGTCACTCTAAATGACCCACCTTACAGGCCACACCCATTCAAGAACCAATCAGTGTGCAAGGGAGTGATATCACTCTGACCAATTTAGACTAACCAGGATCCACTTCTGGCTCAGTTTCACCCAAGCTATATCTCTCACTGGAGAGGAGGTAATCGCCACAAGTTCCTAGCCTTAATGGCTACTGGTGAGTTTGGAGTGAAGGGACCGCCTTTCTTCTACATTTCCTTTTGCTCTCTTAAGATTGCACATCTTGTTTCCTACTGGTAGAATAGGAATTAAGATCTCCATTTACAGAAAAGAAAGTTGAAGCTTGGAAAGGAAATGTAATATATGAAAGCAGGGTAAATGGCCTTTAGATGATAGATGTCATGTAATTATTATTGCTCATGGTTCCATGACTGATAGTCACTTTACTCTTCTAGCCAAAATGGAATGACAGGTCTACTCTTCTGCTTAACAACAAAAAGGTGAAATATACCAAACAATGATTTTCAAGACACTAGACATAAGGAAATGAAAGACAGAGATCCTTAAGAGATGGAAAAAAACATAGCTCTGTTCTATGATGTCCTAGTTTACTTCTTTGAACAGTTCCCAGGCTGTGGAACAGCAAAATGATACACAGCGGTGGCCCCTTCCTTAAGTGCAAGAAAGGGAGCTGAGAGTACAGAGACCCTCAGAGGCTCGCATTCCCAGGGAAGAATGACTGTGAGAAAGAGGTGCACACAGGGAGACACAGTTCCCTGATAAGTGTTCAGCAGAGCTGTGATTGATGTACATAGACGAGAAAACTACCAAAGGCCAGGGGAAGAACCATTCAAAGGATGAGAGGAAAGTATTCACATAAGGCTGGGAACAATGCACATTCTTACAACTCAGACAAAAAGCTCATGGGGCATTGGGTAGGGTACTCAGGAGGACTTTTACTCAGGAATGGGGAATAATTAACCCTAAGCTAAGTTCTGGTCCTGATTCACCTAATGAGCTGCACATAAATAAAAGCAGGGTTCAAAAGGTACAAACTCTTTCTAAGTAACTTAACTGCACCTAGAGCAAATGTCAAAAGTATTTGTAAGAATGAAAATATATCTAGCACTCAAAGACTGCCAAGTATACATCTAAGAACCCACTGCAGTGCTTCTACAGAGATATGAGACTGGCTAGACCTAGAAATACTGACCATACCAAGTGTTGGTGATAATGTGGAGGAACAGGAACTCTCATGCGGGCTGGTGGGAAAATAGTCACTTTTGGAAAATAATTTGACAGATTTTTCAAAAGGTAAACTTATGCCTATCATATGATCCAGGTACTCTATCCCCAAATATTTACTCTAACAAAAATGAATACATATATTCTGCAACAACTTGTTCATAAAATTCTGAGCAGATTTATTTAAAATCACCAAAAGCTGTAAAAAATCCAAAGCCTATAAATAGAAGAAAGGATAAACAAATTGTGGAATATCTATGGTATTTGATGTTATTCAACAACAGAAAAGAATAAACTATGGCTGCATGCTATGACATTTGTGAATCTTACTAGTTATGAAGAAGGAAAGTATATCAAAGCAAAAAGAGTACATGCTGTATGACTATATTTATATTAAATTATAGAACATGTAAAAGAATATATTGTAGAGTATAGTAACAGAAATGACTGGTGGTTCTCTGGGATTGGGGGATAAGAAGGGAGAAATTATAAAGAGAAAAAGGAAGCTTGGGAGTTATGAATTTGTTCACTCTATTGATTGTGGTGGTAGATTCCTAGGTGTCTAACTGCACCAACGTTTATTAAATTTTATACTTAAATATGTGCAGTTTATTGTATGTCACCCATATCCTAGTAAAGCTGGTTTAAAAAGCTATGTATTAAGAGTCAATACTGTTAATCTGTCAATTCTTCTCAACTTGATCAACCCAATTCAACATAAATTCTATCAAAATCTCAGCACACCATCCTATGGATACAGAAAAATTGATTCTAAAGTTTATATGGGAAAGCAAAAACTCACAACAGCCAACACAATACTGAAAATGAAAAAGTTGAAGGACTGACACAACAAATTTCAAGACTTATTATCAACTCCTAGTAATTAAGACAACCTGATATTATAAAAAGAAAAGACATATAAATCTATGAAACAGAATAGAGTCCCAAAATAGAACCACACTAATAGATTCTAGTGATCCTTGTTAAAATAAAAGAGATAGCATCTTTCAAGAACTGGTGTTGGAACCACTTTGTCTAAAAAAAAACCCAAAAAACAAAAAACACAGATCATACGGCTTTCACAAAATTAAATCAAAATGCATCACAGGGCAGAACAAACAAACAAAAAAACCCCTCAAAACTATAAAACTCCTAGAATGTAACATAGGAGAAAATCCAGGTGACCTGGGATTTGATGATAAATGTGTAGATACAGCACCAAATACACAATCAATGAAAGAAAACATTGAGCAGTTTGATGCTATCACAGCTAAAACTGTGCTTTGCAAAAGAGACTGTTAAGAAAATGGAAATATAAGCCATTAACTGGCAACAGTTTTTTGCAGAGTATATACAAAGAACTTTTAAAACTCAATAATAAAGGAAACAAGCAGCACAATTGAAAAACGAACAAAACATCCTGAGTAGACACTTCACTAAAAAAGATACACAAATGGCAAATAAGCACGCAAAAAAATACTCGACCTTATTTGTCACTAGGGAATTGCAAGTTAAACCAATGAGATAGTAGGGCACATTTATTAGAGCAGTGTCTTAGTTACTTTTCTCTCATTGTTGAGATGAAATACCCGACACCCAAAGTTAGGGGGAGAAAGGTTTATTTAGTTCATAGTTTGTAGAGGTTTCAATGGACAATCAGCTGGGTCTGAGGTAGGGGAGCATGGCAGACAGGCAGAAGGCAGCAAGGCAGGCAAGGGGTGCAAGCAAGGGACCTTAAACAGCTTCTTCCTGTGCCTTATATCTTATCCAGGCTGGTAGGAATCGGGCGGTGCCAAACCAATTGGTGGATTGATTTAGTAATCACACGCCCTTAATCCCAGCATCACACACTCTAGATCCAGCCACCTCTTACCACATGAGGTTTTGGGGGGACATCTGGACACAAACCATAACAACTAGCTTACCCATTAAAATTAGAGTATTGAAATACAAAGCACTGAAAACACCAGATTCTATCAAGGATGTGGAACAACAGAAACTCATTCATTGCTCACAGGAATGCAAGATGGCAAAGCTACTTCGGAAGACAGTGTGGCAATCTCTAACAAAGTAAAGCATAACATTACCATATTGTGCAATGACTGTGCTCCTAGGTATTTACTCATTTAAACTGACAACCTGTGGCCACACACAAAATATATACCTCGATGATTTTAGAAGTTTTGTTCACAATCACTAACACCCACAGGAAACCAAGATATGTGTCAGAGGGTGAGCAAACTGTGGCAAAAAGAAATGAGTTATCAAGTTACATAAAGACATGAAAGAAACTTAAATGCATATTGCTTGGTGAAAGAAGCCACTCTCAAAAGACTATACATTACATAATTCCAACTACAATCAGCCCTCTACAGAATGCACAGGTTTCACACTCACAAATTCAACCAGTCAGGGATAGAAAATATTTGAAGAAATTATGTTTGTACTCAACACATACAAACTTTTTTCTTGTCATTGTTTCCTAAGTAATACAATAACGACTATATATTTACATAGCAAGTACATGTTTTGGGGAGTTATAAAAAATCTAGAGATGATTTAAAGTATGAAGGAAGACATGTGTGGACTATATGCAAATACTACCCATTTTATATTAGAGAATTTAGCGTCCGTAGATTTTGGTATCCAAGGGAATCCTGGAATCCCACCCCCATAGATAATAAAGGATGACTGTATGTAACTTTCTCAAAAAGACGAAGCTATGGAGGCAGTAAAAAGGTCAGTGAGGGAGGAGAGAGAGAGATGGGTAACACACAGATTTCTTCAGGGATATTCCACATAATACTGTGATAGTGGATACATGGCATTATGCATTCGTCAGAACCCAAAGAACTGTACAGCACACAGAGTGAAACTTAAATGTATACATAACTGAAAAGCATCATTTAGGAGGTCAGTGGTCCCAAGAAAATATATAGATTCTGATAAGAGACTCTAATTATAGGACAAATATATGAACCATCATTACTGAGAGGGACAAAGGAAACAATACTTACTAAAGTAACTTTAGAAATGGCTAAGACACAAGACAAAATAACTTCAGATAAGCCCTGTACTGTCACCGACATGGCCGTTTCCCTGGTGCTGGGCTACTAATTCTGAGAATGCCATACATGTATATTGGAACGTTGTAATGGGGATCTACAAAAAGAAGGAAAGGAGATGCAAATGGTCCAGATTGGATCAGAGTTGAAGCTGTCAGTAAAAACGCGTTCATTTTAAAATAGAGATGACTACAGACAGAAATACAGTACTTATAGATAGATGCACACACGTGTGTTGGTAGATACTTACATGTTTATGCCCTTTGTCAGCTGAGGTCTAGAGTCAGTGATATCGCAATTGCAAAAAGCTGGGGATTACACTGAGCATCGAGGTCGGGATTTTCAGTACCATTCTCCAATAACAACCATCAAATTTCTTAAAGCGATGCCTAATTCTAGGATGAGGGTGAAAAATAAGCAAGATGAGTCAAAAGCATCTCACAGGGATACAAAAATAAGGAAGTGTGAGTATAAAGATGACAATATCGTATACTGGGGGATATATCAATGGGGCACAGAAGCTACATGAGCATGTCCAATTGTCAAAGCTGAAAGAATTTGAGCAACAAGAGAAATGAGCTGGTATTAGGTCCTGATCCAAAATACAAAACGAATATCCATGAGTGCATACTTATATAAAAAATACATTAATGAGTACAGAATAGTGCATAAATGAGTACATTCATAAATACAAGAGAGGAATCAAATCACCCATGAAGAATTCCAAATAAATTGTGTAGCTGTTACATCTTCAAGGAGGAGGCACATGACTCTTGGATCCTTAAGTGTGGGCTGCACACAGAGAATTCCTTCCACAGGGAGCAGTGTGGAAACAAGTGGGGTGAGGGGAGTAACTTTGTCATGGAGAAATGTGACACACTGCCTCACCAAGGTCAACATCAGCAGTGAGAAGCCATGCCGAGGTACACACCATCCTGCAGGGCGATTAAGTTGAACTTACCTTGTATCTTGTCCAAAACGCGTATGTTCAATCTCATTATCAGGGAATCGGACAAATTTCAAAGGAGGTATATCATGCAATATGTCTGATCAATATTCCTCAAAACTGTCAAGGTCTTCAAAACAAGGAATATCTAAGAAACTGTCAGTGCTAGGAAGAATCTAAGGAGACATGATAAATAAATGTAGTATGATATCCTGGATGGGATCCGGAATGCAAGGTAAAAACTAAGATCTGATTTTAGCTCATCACGTAACAACCTTGATTCACTAATTTTCTAAGAGGAACCAGCCACGCCTAAAATGTTAAGAATAGGGGAAACAGTACCTCTGTGTGCATGTGAATGTGGGTCCATGCATGCACATGTGTGCATGTGTGTGTAATAGAGGAACACTCTGTACTGTCTGCTCAGTGTTTGTGTCAATGAAAAATTGTTCTAAAATTAAAAAAATTTAGAAACAAAGTTACATGACTTGGTAGGTCCAGACACAGGGCACGGCCCAAGATATCAGCCTGTAAGATCGGGCTGCTTCTCTCCTGTGGATGTTGCCCTGCCCTTTGCCGTTAGTGCCTAGCAAGAAATATTTCAGGCCAGCGCTACCTTGGGATGATCGGGAGACCTGTCACGTAAGTCACTTGGCAACTCTCTTTACGACTTGGCCGATCCAGCCTGTCCCTTCTGTGTCTCTGAGCGCTCAACACTGCTCCCGAGCAGGCGTGGGGGCCGAGGGAGGGTGGAGAGCTGGGCTTACCTCCCATGGAGTTTATGGAAGCCCAGGACCCCACACCATATACAACTTAATCCTCATGTTTATGTCTGGGAATATATTAAATGCCATCTGCCTAACCATTTGCCATGTTATAAATTAAGGCGACATCAACAATACTGTAACACCAAGAGGCTCGCTGCTGTCTTCCAGTCTGATATGAAACGGGCTTTGTTACCAAACTCTTCTTACAAACATGAAAAGAATAGTTGCGAGCCTTCTGGAGGAGCAGATGGTCTCAGAGGCGTCCCGAGGCAGGCTCTCTGTGAAAGCTACAGGGTGTACAATTTCTTTGCTGCAGATTCGGCTGTGCGCGGTTGCTCTTGGGGAGAGCAAGTGGTCTGTGGATGCGTCCGAGCCTTGGCGCCATGAACTCGTGCAGGTGATTTAACATCTTGGAGTCTCAGTTTTCTCACCTGTCAAATGGGAATTACAGCGCCCACCTCATAGAATTGTTATGAATTTTACCTGAGAAAACCCAGTATTCCTCAAACTATTCTTGAATCACGGTAAGGAATATGTTTTATACTGTGTCCTCGGGTGCACATGTGAGCAATCATACAGAATTAACTCATACGTATTAAACAAAACTGACCCTCGGTTCAGATTGTATACTTTGATATTCTCTACTAGTGTGTTCTCTTCTACTTCATGGGCAGTCCAGTAAATTAATTTTCTACCTATTAAAGTCTCACAATCTCCAGATTAAGAAAACACCAAGACAGTTTGTTTAAACACATAAAACATGCTCGGCACATGAAAGCTATGCAATAAATGCTTAGTGCCAGTATTAGTGTTTTGAACATTATTAACTGTGGCAAAGTGACAAGAAGGGCTAGAGTACCAAACGTCATCAAGCATTCTCCCTCCACTCCACAAATACAGCCCATGGGCTGGCTCTTTTCTAACCCTGCAGAGCATCTACCAACAAACACATACACTATTAAGGAAACTCAGACGCTTACAGGAAAAGGAGATTTCTCCTGCTTCAGCTCCTTCTGCTTCTTGCAAAACCGGCTTCTTTCTCTCTTTCCTTTTTTTCTGCTGTTTCTGAGTCCCATCGGGACTGAGGCCCAGGGCCCACAGCAGGAGCCCGCACAGTAGCGTGAGCCATGTTGCTTTCGCTCCTCTCCCCAGGAACTTCCTCCTCCTTAAAAGTACTTCCGGGAATCCTCCTCCCATTCGGCGCTCCCAGTGGAACTGAGTGCCAGGTGCCCACAGCAGGAACTTGCTCATTAACTTGTATTGGATCCCTTCCCTTACCAGGATCACTTCTATTTCTTACTGGCGCTTCCTGGAATCAGCTCAAAAACACACACTTGCGTTCAAATTCTAGTCTGAAGGGCAGCTTCCGGGAGAATCCAGCCTAAGACAGCCCTTTGTGTGGTCAGTACGTCCTTACAGCACTTACCGAGTTGGTCTCCCCAGCTGACACAGCAGTACTGAGTTGTGCACACTTATCAAAGCTACTCTACTCGTGCGGGCTCTGAGGTCAGTGGGAAACATGTAAAAATGAACCACCTATCTTCAACTGAATAGAAACCAACCTCGAGGAATTCCCAGCTTGTTCTCTTGGTCCACTTCCTCTTGCTGTGGGGCGGACCTCCTACCCTACACAGATCGGCATCCTCAAGGGTTCTTCAGTGATGTAAGATGCCTATCTGCCCTTCTTTCTCATTTATTTTCCAATCAAATATACAAAGTGCTCTGAGCTTAAACATGGAATAAATTTATTTGTCTATCTTTTTAAAAACATATTTGATATCCAGTGGGTCTAGACGGCCACCCCCCTTGTATCACTCACGTGAGCACCCACAAAACTCCATTTACTTCAGACAGAACACATCTTTTATTGGGCTCTTGTCTGTGATAATGATGCAGGTGAATTTTATTATCCCTTTCACCCTACTAGTAATGAACAAATTCACTGCGTATTACTTTGGACTTGATCTCTGGCAAAACACTACTGGAACAAACAATTTGATTTGTCAACACCTTTACAAGGGCTCCTCAATCAATGTCACAAATCCAAATTTAAACAGCAAAGTACATTTGACTGCAAGACCCGGACTGATTAGAGCTCCGAGTTCAGAGAATTGCTCCAGACAGGGCAGCAATCAGATTATTAACTCCACTTGAAAATACTCTCTGCTACCCAGGATTAGCATGCATATTTTGATATAGATCGATAAGCAATCTCCTTTCTATAAGAAATGCCTGCAACATTCATTTGGCTGATCAAAGGTAGATATCAGCTGGCTGTGACAGCTTGCTATTGTTTCCCCGCTTTCTTTACAGAAGAGCTCTATTAAAAAAAATTCTCTGGCTCCTTTTCAGCTAATAGTGGAAGCCAAGAGAGAGCCACAAAATCCCATCTCCTCAACACTGAAACACAATTAGTGCGGAGGGACTTGGAGTCTTTTTTTTTTTTTTTTTTTAGCTAACTTAACCCATTTCTACTTCCACTGCATTTACTCACAAGAAATGGCAAGTTTCTTCTTCCTGTTTTGCTCATTTCCTTCCATCTGATTCATTTCCCACTACTGAGGTGGTCCCAGTTTGGGCTGCTAAGTATGGCGCCCACCCTCTGCCACAGCTCTTTCCCTGAGAAGGTGAAGACTCACACCTGAAGACCTCGGTATTGCTGCAACTAGTTAGCCCTGATTTGGATTCTGGGTGGGCACATGGATCTGACTTGTTGCTTTAAAGTTACTGATTCAACCTCCTCACCCCTCTCTGTCTCAGATTCGGTTTCAGTATTTCGAAAAACATTTCTTCTTCATATTCTTTGCCTATTTTACCCATCTCAAGCTCTTTTTCCTTTGCCCAAACCTTTCCTAAACAACTTAGTTTGAAAACCAAATTTACACACCAACTGATTCCTGTCTTCTGTCCGAAGATCTTAATAAACAAAAAGCAAAATGTGTTTTTTCACTGAAGATAGATTACTAAGTGACAAAGAGAAGAGACAGAATAGCTTGCACAACACGATTCAGCTTTTATTTAAAAACTGAAACTATTCTTGGATTTACGTGGGCTTATACATATTGACTGAATAAAGGCATATCATTATATATGCATAAACAGATACATGAACATAAAACCTACCTACATACATACATAGAGCATGCTACAGACATGTAGCTAGTGGTTATAAAAAGTAAACTAATGGAAAGTCTTTAAATTCTGCTTGCCTGTTTCCGTTCTATTTGAATTCGGAAAATCTTTCTTTGTATTAAGTCTTTTTTTGCGGGGATCCTGAGGATCGAACTCCAGGCCTTGAACTTGCTAGGCAAGCACTGTACCACTTGAGCTAAATTCTCAATCCCTGTATTAAGTTTTCATTCAGGAAAACAATTAATTTAAAAGTGAGAATTAGCGATGTCTCCCACGTATTGTCACTGTGTATATGTTCTGATTTGTTCTTAAACTTCTTGCCGTGAGCGCACCAGTGTGTTTGTCTCGCAGTGCGAGGTCCAGGAAAGCCACCGTGGCACATTTCGATGTTTCAGTTCCAGTGTGTATACTCTAAGCCCCGGCCGAGAATATGCCAGCTGCTCAAAACCTACTTGGTGACTGGTGATGTGTTCTTCATTACTTGATTTGTTTTAAAACTTCACTGATCTCTACTGTGGAGGAGTATAGTCTCAATTAGTGAAATTCTGTATTATAGTGTTCATTAAAATAAATGCACTTGGAATTGAATCATTTAACATATACCAGAAACCACACAAAGAGAATAACCAGATATCTGGTGTTGAAGACTGTTATAAAATGCTGAAGTCTCTGCTCCTGAGGACCTCACAGTCTCATGCAACATTGTTAGTCTTATGTGGCAAAATAACCGCATGTGGAAGTGAAGTAAATTGCCCAGTGAACATCAGAACCCAGGGTGTTTACATGCCAGGTCTGTTTTATCAAGACAGTGGGTGTGTGTCCTACAATCCAGAAAGATCTTTGAGGAAGTGAGAGCTAATGATGGTGAGAGAAGGAAAGAAGGACGGGAGGGAGGGAGGAAATATTGACCTTTGATGAGTGGATGCTGTTGACGATCACATCAAGCTGTATTATAAATAGGAAAACAACTTAATTACCACCCAGTAAACACAAGTTGACTGGTACGAAGGGTTTCCAAATAGTCTGTCTATGGAGAGAAAACCAGGGAGGAAACTAATACCATGACCTTTGATTTGTGTAATTCAGACTTGCTTTCATTATGCTCCCTGCTTCCTTGTATTTTGAAAACTCTGTGTTCCTTGTTCTTGGAGACATATCAGGTCTAGTTGCCTCAAGGACCATGAATTTACAAGGGAAAGTGTTTTTCAAAAGGCCTCGCCACACAGACTATAGTGAAATAGGACCTAAATTCTATTGGTAATATTAATGTGTCTTTGACTTTCAAGACACTGACTGACATCTCAGTCTCTGGTGGCCAAAGTGACATCCCCCCCGCCATGGTGTTACCCACAAGGCCCATAGTTGGGAGAGATATGGCAGGCTTCCTCTGCCATGCCAATTAAGTGTGGCCTTCTTAGTGTTGTGTGGTAACTGCTTGCCTGGGGCATTTTCCTAAGCACCTACCCACTACAATCTGTTACATATAATGATTTGGCAAACTTTTTCTCCCCTTGAGGAAGAAAAATGGTTTTCATTTCTAGTCTAATAATCTAGGACTTCTGCAGCAGGAAAAGTGAATCAAACTTTCTGATGCATCCAGTCAAGCTAAAAGCGACATTATGATGGGGTTACTAGGCAGCCAGGGCTAAATCTGATATCTAATCGCTGTTTTTGCCTTGTGTGAATGATTGTGTTGCCCACAGAGGATTCAGACGATGTCAGGCACACTTGACAAAAAAATCTGGTTTTTCTCCTTGTCTTGCCACAGATAAATCAAACATAAAGTTTGTGAGATGTGCAGGGGGTACGCCTTGGCGAGACCAGTTTCTCCTTCAGAAGTGAAAGATTAAATGCAGTTCAGATTATTGGATGGCTGCAAGAATCACAGAATCAAAAACATCCTTCCCCACTGAATGGGATTATTTATTCTCATCCATAGGACAAGGCTTCAGAAGATGGTTGTTGCTTCTTTAGCTATTTCACTGATGGGGCAACCACAATGCTGTCAACACCAGCCTGCAATCGAGTCCCCGCCCTGTGACAATCCCTGCCTTGGAAGTAAAACTCAAGGAAAAGCAGTAAGGTGCTGTCGATTTTCTAATACTCCGTGATTTCTTTATGGAGTGGGGACACACACTATCCTTATGCTACCTTCTTCGATATGAAAATTTACAGGGATTTGTAAATCTGTAAATGAAGGTCATTTTGTACAGTCCCACTATCATGCCCTGGAGACCTTGTTCAAATGTATTTGGGGGCATTTTCCATATACTGTCCCAGTGTCTAAAATTTTCTTAAAGTTTTCTCTACATTAAAAACTACAATGTAAAAAAAATAAAAACTACAATGTATACTAATGTTGGGCACATAACAGGTGTTCACAAATGATAGCTATTACTAGCAAGTTATAGCATATGCTACTGACTTACAATAATGCATTTTTCCTAAATCCTGTCTTTATAATCCAGTGGAAGAAGTTAAAAAACTATACACATAATTTAACATACTGTGATATAAGCAGGATGGACATATGTATAAAGTATTATAGTCAGGCAAAACAGAAAGAACTTTGAAATTGTTGAAGAAGATGATATAAAGGAGGCAGTGTTTCTATTTTCTGCATCTCTATTTATTTTTGTAAATGATGTTGTAATAACCATTTAATTACTTCATGTGATATGCTAACATCTGTGCCAGCTTTAGATCACTTTTGACTAATTGATCTTTTTCCCATTTTGAGTACTATTTTTCTTCATAGCATGCCTGGTGATTTGTTAAAAATTATTGAATACCCGCATTGTGGATTTTACCATACCAGGACCTGGACATTGTTTGTATTTCTCTAAGTATTCTTTAACTTTGTTTGGGATGAAGGTAAGTTACTTGGAAATAGTTTAATCCTCCGGGATCTTGTATTAAGAGTGACAATTTTTGTCTAGGACTAGTTTAAGGCAAGACTCTTTGGAGAATTCAGCCCAAGAGCCCATAAATGATAAGTTTTTCATTCTGTTTGGTGGAAATAGACACTCTTTGTAGCACTGTGTAAGTTTCCAGCACTATTTTCTTAAGTCACTCAGGTAGTTCATTCCTTGGACCCAAGGAGATTTTTTTATAAACATGCCTTGATCAATGTTCTGTTGAATGTTCACAGGAGAGTCTCCAGATTCCTAGAGTCCACCTCTCTGGCACCCTGACCAATACGAAATAGCTCCCTTTCTTCCCTGACTCTCAACGCCATCTTCTCAACTCAGAGGATTTGTTGAGTTCTACCTGTGAACCACTTTTCCTCCAAATAATCTGAACACTTTCTGAAGTCAAGAGCCTGAGATCCTTGTAAGGTTCTCTTAATTTGTTTCCCGTTTCTCAGGGATTGCTGTTCTGGGTTTTCTGATACCCAATCTCTTGATTTCTAGTTATCTGAAGTGGGAGATTATATTCAGTCACCGTTTCACCATCTTAGCTAGAAGCTGACGTCTAAACCCAATTGTGCGTGGTATGTTAAACAAAGAAATTTGATAAATGGCTTGCTTTCCTGGGAGTTATCTTTTATGTAACTGGAGGACCAATGTGAAAAGAGGAATAGAGGGAGAGGGAGAAGGTGAGGGAGAGGGAGGGAAGGAGGGAGAGAGAGAGAGAGAATGAGCCAGTTTACAGAAAGTTGTTGAAGTTGTATTAGCTGTATGTATCCAGAAAATACATTTTGGGCCAGATGTATAGAAATGAGAATGGAAATGAAGGAAAGATAGATTTTAAATTCAGAAGTGTATGCCTTAGAAATTCAAGAATTGATAGCAAAATAATCGTTTGTGGTAGTGGTGTGGGTTTATCAACCAGAGGTGATGACTTACCAGAAAATCAAAAGCCTGTCTAGATTTTAAAATGAAAAGAATTCAGTTCAAAGTGTTACTTAAAATTTTGGAACAACTAGACTAGCGAAGTTGAAAAAGATACTACATAGAGACCGAGAACATGTACCGCCCTGGAATCCAGGGGCCCAAATCCAGCATTCTTATTACCAGAAGCATGAATTTACGTTGTTAACCAGTGACCTGTACTGTTGGCACTAGCAATTCATGGAGCTGCTGTCAAGATACTAATGGAGACTCAGATGTCACCTTTTGCACAAGTGTCACCAGAAGTAGCCAGGCCTCTATTTTCTTTATACTTTCTCACCTGATGAGAATGCCACCCTGGCTGAACCTATCTGGACCCTGGCTGGCAGGAAATTTGGGTGACAGAGTTTAGTGGCTTTCAGTCCGAAGGGGACTGAAAATATGGAAGGATGAGTATGGGTCGAGAGCCCAAAGTACGTATTTGGCATACAGAGTGGGAAAGGAGTTGGGTTAAGTGCACGGCTTCTGACCGTGCTAGAGAAGGGTTCTCAGCAGGCCACCCTTGGGGTCTGCCAGACAAACTTATCACACTTTGTCCAAAGTCCAAGATCATTGCTTGGATTAAAGTGATAAAAATTAGTGTTTGGCTTTGAGAAATGTTGTATTCCCGAGGGGCCAAGACCCCATTACGTCCTTTCCTGGCATAGCAGTTCCCATCATTGTGATTTAATAATGAATTAGGTGAAGCAAAGTCCAAGAGGGTGAAGGGTATATTTGCCAGGATTGCCCCTGTATCTCCAGCCTCTAACATAGAGTTCATACTCAACAAACATTCGTTTAATAAATGCACGAACAAGGATTGAATGACTCCTATTAGGGAGAGTAGATGCACATGTAAGACAAGTAAGATGCAACTCAACCATGAGCACAGGACAGACAAATTTGCAGAACTCTTGGATGGTCAGGTAGATCTGGAGATGAGGAGTGTGGTGAGCTGGGGAATCTAAAACAGCTGGTGGAGGGCATGTCTGTTTGGGCCTGGACTACAGCTGCTTTTGGGAACTCCCACAATGGAGAGAGACTGTGAGGCAGGCACCAGGCCTTTTGGTGTGCACAGTTCTCTGCATTTTCATCTTCCGTGTAGAGGAAGGAGATTTTCTGTCTTCTAGAGGGAAATACAAAAACTTTTTCCCTCTTGGGGAATGAGCTAAGGCTTGGGGTAGACAGGAAGTCTTAGACATGGAGACAATTATGGATATATAATAATAAAGATCATTTAAGAACTGATAATAAATGTTTATTTTTAAAGCACTAAAATGCAAAAACCCCATGCTCTACTAGAGAAAATATAGGCTTAATTAAAAGCAGAACCTTTCCAAAGGGCGATCAGACCTAGTATCCACATAAAACCCCACACTGGGCATAGGAGCCACCAGCAACCCAAAGGCCAACAATAAATGCACCCTGTAAAACCAGAAATAAAATGAGCTCTGTCTAAGGCATGATGCAAAGGGAGGGCCAACCCCCACGGCTATGTAATTGTCCAGCCCTCACCTCATTTAGCCCAATTACCTAGGGAGAAATTAGGAACTGACCTGAAGGTGACCACTCGGGCTTAATGTGCAAACCTAAAGGACAAAAGGCTCACATAAGAGATGAGGGATGGAAGTGTGATACTTGGCAGAGCAGAGGCAGGAGCACCGGGCAGCATTCTGCCCTCACCTTCCCAAGACAGGCAGGATGGCTTTTCTGACTGGCTTGGTGATGGCAATAAAACAATCCTGTACCATTGGCAGGACCTCCTTGGCCAGAACCATCTGCTGGGTTTAGAGTTTTTGAGTCCTGGATGGAATGAGCATGGGCGGGCACAATGAACACTGCCTCCAGAGGCAGAAGGAGGCAAACGAGTGGGAATCGCCAGGACTTAATGTGTGGTCTGGGAGCAGCAGCCACAGGCTCATCCAGGAGCTGGTTAGAAACATCTCAGGCCTGGCTCCGGACCTGCTGGAGCAGAACTGCGTCCTAACCAGATGCCGGCGTGGTCCATGGCACATTCAAGTACAAAAGCATTGGCAATAAGCCTCGGAATCCCCCAAACACGGTGTGCTGCAGCAGCCTCCAGCGCCTGGCTGTGTACAATCTCACCACAAACACCGATATCCCTTTTGGAATCTGTAACATGGACATTCTTATCCCAAAGCTTCCTCTCTCTCCAGAGGGAGTGTCTTGGAACTTGGCTTCAAAAGTAGACATAGTAGGGGTTCGAGAAAAATAACAGCTGTCCCCTCTGAGTGGAGAAAGACTTGCTACAAACAAACTCAGGACAGCTGCCGACACTCTGGAAAGCAGATGAACTCATCTGAAGAGTCAGCCTTGGTAGGACTACAGGTGTCGACACTGAACCAGATTTCTCTCGGGTTTACCAGCCTGTCCCTGGCTGGTTCATGGTTCTGGCAAGTTCTTTGCCCTAGTTTCCTCCCTTTCAAAACAGGGATGTTATCAGATCAATATCTGATTGCAATATAATAGTCAAGACACAAAGCACAGAGAGCGCTGCTCAGTCCAGACTAAATGCTCTGCCATCGTCATTGTTTCATAGCAGTGACGTGTGGGGGTGCAGTGAGATTGCGCGTCTGCAGGAACAATACGCTACTTACTCACTGAGTTGTGAAGAGTGAATAATACACCTGAAATTTGTGAAGTGTTCCTCTTGCTGCTCCAAGAACAGTGAAGGTTGTGTAGCTGTTCACAGCAGTCAATGTGGTTACTGCTGCTGCTGGTGCTGGTAATATTGTCACTACTTGCAGATCATGACCACAACTCCTCTACCTTCACATCTTTCTTGAGCACACAAAATCCCTGCCAGCAGCTGTGCAGAAGGGACCCACAGTAGAGCCTAGGAGCCTGCGTAGGACGAGGTGCTTCTTACCTCACCCAGGCTCCCCTCTGTGCAATAAATCTGCTCAGCTCTTTTGTGGGAGGGATTCCATTTCCTTCCATTAATATTGTCTCCAGCATCCAGTGCAGTGCTCAATAAACGATATATTCTTAATACATTTTGATTAAATAAATGTTGGACAAATTCTTAAGCTAGACCTTATTACCAAGCAGAAAATCTTGACACCATTGTTAGAAGAAAGCACACGTGAGGTGGCATTTAACAAAATTATCATACCTGCTCATGCCCAACGACAGTCACTTTGGGGAGACACCTGTTCTGTCCCATAGCACACATCTGTGGATAGCATCCCATCGCACACATCTGTGGATAGCAACATTAATACTAACGTTATATGAATAATGTTCACTACCCTTAACGGAGCACGAAGTCGTCTACTCTGAGATATACTTTTTGCCTCAGAATTCTTTCCACCCAATCCTTCCCACTGATAATGAAATGGAGCTTCCAAAATGCACCTTATTTAACTTCCTTGCAGTAGTGCATAAGGCACATATATGGAAGTCTCCAGCAGACAGATGACTTGGGTTTGAGTCCCAGTTTGACTACATCATGGCTGTGTGACCCTGGCCCTTTCAACTATCACTTCTCCATGTGGAAAAAAGAGAGGAACTAGTAGTTTTTGGATGCTGTGTCAGAGGTCATGCTCTACATCCATGAAATCTCATTTCCTTCTTGTCCTGACTCTATAGTACAGGACGTTCTCAGGTAGGGACGTGTGACTGATTTGGCCAGTGAAATCCAGGCAAAGAGGCACATGCAACATCAGGCCTGATTTTTATCACTATGCTCCTCCAAAGGCTATGGCCCCTCTCCACAGAGGGCTCCGAGTCCTTAGGACAAGGAGGAATAACTTGATGGAGGCATCCAGGATCCCTGAGTTACTATATGGTAGCCTGCACAGTAAACTCTCCTTGCAATTTGCATGAATGAAAATCAGCTTCCATTTGGTTGAACCACTGGGATTTGGAGCTCACTGTGTGGTTGCCATTACCTATCCCAATTAATGTAAGTGTGGATGCACGATTTCATAGAAACGCCTGCACAGTCCTATTAGGAAGGGATCATTCTTCCACATTTTGCTCTTTCCCTGGTGACAAAACCATTCCAGGAAATTAGGTTACTCATTATGGTCCCAGTATGGGAAGGTAAAAAAGTTTTAAAGAACTTTCTCCAGCAAAGTCCTCCCTCTGTGTCCAGCATCCAGAATCGCTGGGGTAGCCAGTCTATGATGCAAGACGTGGAGCAGATTTGCACGCTCTACGAGCTCCTAGAGGTGGACAGATTTATCAGCCAATGAGAAGGAAAGGTACAGAGGCTTCGATCATGGCAATGAGGGTGGAAGGACCAGGCTGGACAGCTTCACCCTCTGGAGAAGCAGTAGCCCATGTACGTAGAAAGGGAGAGCAGCCCTCCTTGCTTCCTTGGAGGAAACACTGCCCAGGGGGCTTGTACATCTCTGGAGCCCAAGGATTTGGAGGGAAAGCAGAATGGGGAGGGGGTAATGGAATACTTATAATGGCATAGCAATAAACGAGCATATTTTTAAATATCATCCTGATTTAAGACCCCGCCCACTTGTTTCTTTCACAAATTCTACATGTTCCATACATCAGAGGAAAACATTAAAGAAAGATCCTGCTGTAAAATATTAAAGACAAAGGCCTTCTCTAGGGACAGCTGCTCAGCCCTCCCCTGTGCAGCCAGATCTGGGGATTAAGCAGGACATAGGTCTAACATGACAGGGCTTCTTCTCCCCCACCTCTCTGAAGCTGATACAGCCTGTAGCCCAGGCTGAGGGGACAGGAAGGAGACCCTTGGCCCTTAACAGCAGCCCTGGATTCTGGCTTTGTTCCCATTTACCAAGACTAATAAACCCTGCAGAACAGATGGGGCTTTGCAAAAGTGCTGTGCGCATCAAGTCCAGCCCTGCCACAACCTCCCCCACAAGGTGACCTAGTTTGGAGTGGAGAAAACCTTGTTGAGATGTTTAAAAATTTTAAAGATGCTGCTGAAAGGGGGTTTTTCGCTAAAGAGCTGTAACACCACCCCTCACATGTTGATTTTGAGTATCTGGGTATTGTCAACCCTAAAGGAAAAGGAAAGTGGATTTTCTGCTCAAAACCAGAGAACATTATTGAACTCCTTTCTGCAATCAATTGATAATGGGAGTTTATTGACCAACTATTCTGTGCCCAGTGCTTTTAGGCACTATGGAGAATATAAAGACATGGCCCTGCTTTCAAGATGTTTTAAACGTGGAAGGAAAGGTAAAAAAAATATATAATAGCATTCATTCATTCAACTGTTGAATGTGCCATACTATGTATTATGTGCCATACTTGGTATTAGGCATAGGATAGGTATATAAACAGGTAGATGGGAAGTTATGGATAGATGTAACTAGCAAGTGGTAAGCTGATACATTTTGTTTTGTTTTGTTGTTTTTGGTGCCAGGGATGGAACTCAGGGCCTTGTGCTTGCAAGGCAAGCACTGTAACCACTGAGCTAAATACCCAGCCCCAAGCTGATACATTTTTAACTACTAGTTCACAGGGAAGAAAAAATACCCCAAGTGTGTTATATTCCCTGTGGTGTTAATACTCTCAAAGCGGCCAATTTTAAGGTACCAAAATGATACCATTGAACCTTAGAGTTAGCATGTGAGTGCACAACAGACCCCTGTATTAGCCAACGTCAGCTGCTTCTACCGCATAACTGACTATAATTAAAACTAACTAGATTCTGTGTTATGTGCAGTGAATATCTTGTCCAAGGAAGAAAAAGGACAATCCTATCTCATTCTGGAAAGAGCTCCTTGAGCAGGAGGAAAGTGCCCCAAGATTCCACGAGGGTCATGGTTTGCAGAGAAGGAACAAAGGACATTGTAGGCCAAAGACATGGACTACAACAAAGACAGAGAGCTCAGAATGGCTGAGGGATACATGTGTTCCTCAAAGCAGATTGAGCTGGGGAGCTAGACTACGGTAAAATCAGACAGCAGACTCAACAATCAGGCCTTCCTAGTCCATCTTGGCCCAGGAAACAATATGTCAGGGCCACATAAACAAAGCCTACTCTGGCACCACCGATGTGTACTCAATGGTACAGCCAACTTCAGAGCAATCAGAAGGCTTATCACATAATAATTATAATAATAGCAAACACTTATTAAGAGCTAATTGTTACATTTCAGGAATGTACCACCTATTAGCTCATTAATCTACATAATCTAATGAGGTGGTTGCTGCTATTGAGCCCCTTTTCCAGTTGAGGAAACCAAAGCACCAAAACCAGGAAATTTTGTAGACTCTCCTGTTTCTACCAGCTTTCTAAATCCTTCTGTTATTTCTTTTCCTTTGTTTTCTTTTACTTTTTTCTTTGGTATTAGTTCACTTTCCATTGCTATCAGGAACAACCTGAGGCCAGGTGACTTATAAGAAAAAAAAGCCTTATTTTGACTCAAGACCCATGTGAGGTAATGGCCTTCTTCCTAGTGGTCCCCACATGGGAAGAGACGGAAAGTGTGCTTGTGTGTGTGTGTGTGTGTGTGTGTGCGCTTGTGTGTGTCCCCTCTGATTTGTCTCTCTTCTCATAAAGCTGCCAGTATTCAGATGTGGGGGCACCACCCTGATAATGTTATCAAATCCTAATTGCCTCTCAAGAGCTCCCCTTCTAAACACCATCGTCAGATTGAATTTCCAGCCCTCTTACTACTTTACAATGAGCATTATACTCTGACTCAAGTTTTAAAAGGGACAAACCATATTCAAGCCACATCTTTTTCTTCTTTTTGTTCTCTCTAAATTTTTTCTAAAATTTCTCCTACCTATCGCTCAGCAGCTTTAGCAATCATTAATTCATGCCAATCTCATCTATTTACACTCCTATGCTTTCCCACTCCCGAACAATTTTGAAGCAAATCCCAAGCATATACAATTGCATCTGTAAATAATTCTGTATCTCTCAAATACAAGGACTCATTAAACATATATACACACTTACTGTTACTGAGTTTTAAACTAACAGTAATTTTGAATATCATCCAATAATCAATCAGTTATCATAGTCCCCCAGTTATCTCATAAATGCAACATGAAAATGAAATAATTGTTCAAATTAAGATCTATATAACATTCATATATTGCATTTGACTACTTTTTAAGTCTCCCTCATTTTTATATGGAAGAAATTGTATGATGTGTTTTATGATATTTTCCACAATATGTTTTAATCTTTGTCTTTTAATATGTTTCCCTGCTTCTACATTTCTGGTTAAATTAGTGATTTCCAGAAGCTTGATCAGATAATACTACTAGCACTACTAACTACTACTAATAGTGTTATTATTAAAGCACCTAAAATTTGATGTCTTTTTTTTGTGATCTTAATACCATTGATAACCATTGCCTATACCCATTATTTTATTAGGGGCCACAAAATAGTGATATTTTAGTTTTATCATTCTTTGTTCGTTCATTGAATTCAGTTGAAATATTTCAGCAAGGAGAAGCTTCCCTTTACCACTAACTGTTAACTATTTGATTACCTTGATAAATATTTTATAGATTAAAAGCAGAACAAATGCTTAATTCTTTAGCTTTATTGGCTGTTTTTCAAAAGAGTTTGTTTCCAATCCATGTCCAAAGATGAACTTCAAAGGCTTTGTTGTTATTGCTGTTTCTATGTTTGTTTGAATGTTTTTATGTCATGATGAACATGTGGATTTAAACACGCACGGTGTATTTTAGTGAATTGCCTTTGCTATGTTTTCCAAACTACAATTCCCATTTTTGACCAATGAACATCTTCTGAGTTCTTTTGGATTCTGAGGTTTTTTTGCCACCACTTGAAGAAGCGTTTTCTACCTTCTACACTTGTGGAATAATAAGATATTCCACTCTTGCCTTTTCTGGAATTTTCCCAACCTGGAAGCTGCCATTTCTCCTGTAATATTTACAGACTATACTGTAGGCGCTAGAGATGGATGGCAGTGCTTCTTTCTGGGGTAAATGGTGGTGTGAAAACTTCAAGTTGCAGGTCAGCCAGAAATGTTTTCTGTCTGGTCCTAGTTTCTGCTGGTTTGAAGCAAAGATAAAATGCCCGCTAGATGAATTTTCCTATTTACAAACTTGCCACAATTTGTCCCCTTCATTCTTTCCTTCTTTTACTGTTAAGACTTTCACAAAAAAACAAAACAAAAACCAACTAACAAAAATTTTAAAATTTCCCCAGGAAAGTAATTTCGAAAGTCAGATGCGTTAAATTTTATTGTTACTTCAAACCTCCAAAAAAGAAACAGCAACACTTTGAAAATATTAATACTGATGTCTAGAACTATCTCTATTAATTTGGGCTATGGAAGAGGTCTGGAAACATCATTCTCAATTTTCTCCAAAGATTCACTTTAATTTTTTGTCTAATATTCTCTTTAAAAACAACACCCCGTTTTCTAGAGTTTCAGAGTCTCAACCTTTTAGTGAATACTGCTGATATGACGATATCTTCCCATAACACTTTTTAGCTTAGTTTCTAGTTGTAGTAGTGCACTATGCCTGTGTGCTGTGGGAAGGTTGGCGGACTGGCTGCATTATGTCAGTATTTTTAAAACACACATCCTAAGAAAATCTTTCTAATACAAAGCTCCTGTGCTTCGAAGAGGTGAGAAATGTGTTTACTAAAGCGCTTGCTCCTTATTCTTCCTGGGCACCCAGTAGGCCCACAGTTGCCAGCCTCCCTCAAAGTCAGATAGGGCCAAATCATTAAATTCCAGTCAGTGGATTTTGTGAGGATACGATAGCATTTATGTTCAGGGTTCATCCATAAAACTGTCCTCTGTGGGCTCTCCAGTGCTTTCATTTGCTTTTGGCTGGATGGGATAGAGACAATCGTCCCAATCTTGTAGGCAACAGGTTGAAAATAAGATCCCATTTGACTGAATCCCTGAATGTCTGTGCGAACCAGCTGTCTCCTTTCACCAGGAATCCCTGCATTAGTCTACATAAGGAAAAAATACACTTTGAGCATTGTGAGTCAGTATGTACGGCTGTGTCTGCTTGTTGCAGAAGCTGACATTATCTAACTTAATCAAGAGCCTTTGTGACAAAATAGGAAACTGTGAGGGCCAAATGCCCTGGGCTACGCCATCTCTGCTCCAAAATTCACCTTGAAATTAAGTTGGAAATTCATTATCTAGGCACAGATTTTTGACTCATAATATTAAATTGGTTTGGGAAAATGAAACCAAGATTAAGGAATAACAGAATCCTCTAGGAACAGTCATCTGTTGCTGTCCATCCAGGAGGAGTTCAAGGATCCTAGAGGACAGCAGACCGCAAGGACGCACAAGTCTCTTATATAAAACGGTGTATAGCAGAAGATCCTGGACTGTGATGGGGGTTATGTCTCCATAAAACCATCCCAGACTGGAAATATCTTCTGTCAAAATGATTTACTACACGTAACCTATTAAACATCACAGCTTAACAACACAATGCACTGGAAGGCACTGTTTAGCTTTATGACCACGTGGCCAACCAGGAGCTGGGACTTCCTGCCACTGCCCAGCATCACCAAAAGTCATTGTAATACTTCTCACTAGCCCAGGAAAAGATCAAAATTCAAAATTCAAAAAAAAAAATTCAAAATTCCAGGTATAGTTTCCACTGAATGCATGTCAATTCTAACACTGTCATAAAGTAAGAAGTCATAAATTGAACAATCTGTAAGTTGAGAATTACTTATATTTGCATATAACATGTGCACATCGTCCAGTACACACTAAATCATCTCCACACTAGGTATGATATCGACTCCAATGGAAGTTTCATGTAAATTGTGGCTATACGGTATTCTTCAGAGACGAATAACATGAAAAACAGTTTCTTCCTATTCAGCGCAGTTGCACGCCTTTTTAAAATATTTGACTCTTGGTTAGTTGACTCTATGGATGCAGAACTTTGTCCACAGAGAGCTAACTGAATACTACTGCAGTCCAAAAAATGATACTTTAATTTAAAAAACAAAACAAAAAAATGTAAAACAAAAATTGTAAACTCTTCAGTCAGATTTCCTGGGTTTATATGCCAGTTTCAAATTTTACTACCTAGTGAATCAGGCATAACATTTTCTGTCTTCATTTTCTCACTGGAAAATATGGACAAAATTTGGAGCTAACTTACATAAAGCACTTCAGTCAATCCCTGGCACATCATAAGTGCTCAGAAAATAAGCTGCTCTTCTTGAAATTTCATCACTTCATGAATTTATTCTACAAATGTGCATGAGCACATGGTTCCCTGGTCACTTCTGGTGATTGGCTGGAGTTTCTGAGGTGTGAGAGTGAGGTGGAGAGAGATGTAACTAACATCGTTAGACCAAGATGTGGAAGGGAATTCTCGAGTGGCACCTCAAGCAACGTAATTTATGTATCAGTCTTAAATTCCATTATATTCTGACAAGTTTCTCATTCATTCATTCATTCATTCATTCAGCAAATCACAGAATACATGAATGGCATAGAACCAGACATCATGCTGGGGTTGGGTAGAGAGAAAGGTGAGTAAGTATTTCTATTGATTATGGCTATAATATTTTCTAGAAGAGCCAGAAGTCCTCAAAACCTTCCGAAGAAGCATGGAAAGTGCTGAAATGCAGACATCCCATCCGTCACTTCACTTCCTGTCACTCAAAAACATTCTGGCCATTTGTTTCTAGAACTGGTTATTTCAAAGTGCTAAAATCAGGGCTCATGAGGGGACAGGGCAAGGGCCTTAGTGTTTGAAACTGACCAGCTGAAAGAACCAGCCTGGGTTTGAATCCCTCCCAAGGGGGGAATAGAGTTGGCTGCCATACGGGAAGAAGGACCCAGCTTGCCAGTGCTTCTCCAGAGAAACTTCTCCGGAGAAAATCACACAGTGCTTTCTCTGTGTAGGAGAAAATCTTTCAATTATTGTATAAATCATGATTTTTATGTGAAAATGTCCAATTTTTAAACATTCACAAATTCATTTAAAAGTGTGTTTTGACGGGCACGTCCACCAGAACCCAACTGTGGGACAGGGCTGCCACACAGAGTGTCTGCCTGAAACCTCTCACTTGTCTACTTGACAGGAGTAAAGGGGATTTTGGCAGATGGAGAGTGAGAATCACTAGCGGCAAATCTTTTGTTGAAAAGAAAACAAATCAAAACAACAACAAGGAGGAGTCCTGGGCTCTGGGAAGGAAGCCATCACCCTCCTCCTTCCGTAGGAGATGGATGCCAGCGTGGCAGGGCAGCCCAGACACGCAGAGTACTCGGCACCATTGGCACCCATGGAAATAAGCGATTTTCTCAGAGGAAAGAAGCCTTCGAATCCATTTTACCAATACGAATTTTGTCCAAGTGATCACTGGGGACAATACACAGACAGACTGCAATAAAATTAAAAATAACTTTTGAAGGAAGTAGTGTAGTGGAAGGATTCATTACAGAAGTTCAAACAAGGGCCCAGATGTTTCTCTGCTCTTTATGGTGGAGCATACAGAGGCCCGGTAATAAAATGAGGCAGGGAGGGGGTGGAGTGGGGTTTGCGGGTAGGCATACGATACGATCCAAACAGCAGATAAATAACCAAGATATCTTTATGACGATATAGGCACTTGCCTCCTGAGCTAGCAGGACTTTCCCCGCTGATAGACATTTGCAATGATGTTTTAATTAACGTTGGTTGGCTGACTGTGATAAGAAATGAATCATTTGTCTGTCTCTATTTTCTCTGTCCATCTCCCCAGCCCCCATACCCCTTTTGGTCTTTAAGTAAACCTGGAAAATTTGTTCCCTCTGGATGTATGTCTCTCTCTCTAACTTTATTGTTTGAAATCAAAAGTCCCTGGCGATTTCCAGGTTGACTGAAGGTTACACGGAATTGATACAAGAACCTACCCAGAAGTTATGGTTCTTTATAATTTAAGAGAATTACATTTATTCTCAAAGTCTGTCCTAGGCTGTATACAATGTAAAATTTTATTTTATCTTTGAGATAATAAAATTTCCTATAAATCCCAGAACACATTAGCTGTTTTAGACAAGTTTTTAAGTGTCTGAAGGGATGGAGGGCAGAGGAAGAAATTTTTCATTCTCTCGCCCCTCCCTCTCTCTCTCTCTCTCACACACACACACACACACACACACATGATCACACCCTGTTTTAAAATTTCTCACAGCATATATGTCAATACATTTTTTATTTATATATTATCTTACTGGCCTCAGTCATTGGAGCTGATGATGCAAATTTAGAAAGTAAATTCAGGCTTACCAGGATAAAGAGAGGCTAAGGTGAGTTGTACCCTGAAATATTAGAAGATTCATATTAATTTACCTTTATAATGGAAGAAACCGCCTTTCCTTTCTAAGTTTATCTTGTAGAAAGTCCTGGGTGTACTCAATGTAAAACACTGTTTACCAGGAAGTGTTTAAGAATGAGTACATAATAGTGTACACTTTTATAAAGAGGGGAGAGACAGAGGGAAAGGGAGAGAGGGGGAAAAAGAGAGAGGGAGAAGACAAGGAAGAGCGAGGGAGGAAACAAGGAAGAAACGGAAGGAAGGAAGGAGAAGGGAAGGGAAGAAGCCCCTTTCTATGGTCAGCTCAGGAGATACACGATTTGGCCATGGTCTTTCTTGGCCCAGCTTTAAGATTTTAGTCTATTTCTTTCCTTCATTTCCTGGTTAACCTTATGTTTAAGCCCTAATAAAATCCAAATTTATGGGGATCAGGCTTGTCACCAGCCTTTCATTACTGTCAGTTTCTCTTCAATTTCATCTAACTCAGTTTGGGGCATTTAAAAATGTTTTATCACACTTGCTAGAGACATTTCGTGTTGTCACCAGCAAGCCAAATAATGACCATTTTGAAATTAACCGAGACCTAAGAGGAAGATCAGTGCTGGAGATATGGATAGTGTTTTAGCCAGACAGAGAGAGAGGGAGAGAGAGAGAGAGAGAAAGGGTCTTTGCAGGGCCCCAGACCTCGTGTTTTAATCAGGAAAGGCGGGTGGCAGGTCACAAAGATTAGGTTTAACCTTCCTGATATACATCGGATCTCTTGCCCTTTCAACCCTGCAGCAGTGTGAGGAGGCATTCTTTCTGAAACCCATAAATTAGAGACCAAGGTTTCTTTGCAAAGTATAATGACAAGATGACAGAGTCCCCATGAAGCCTAACTCTTTATCCCTCGACATGAGATTTTTATTTATTTTCTTTGGAACATTAAGCCACGATTGGTGGGTCAATGGGAGTCCTGCATTTTTTTTTTTTAATGAAAAAATGCTCTGATCGTGAATGCGTTCTGCTAAGATTTAAGACCCCAAAACCCCCCACATGACTCTCGTTTACATGTTTCAAAATCCACTAAGTAACTTATTTAGGCTCCAAAAGTTGTATACAACGTAAATCCATCCAGGCTTAAGATTTAAAAAAAAAAAAAAAGAAAAAAAGAAAAGAAACAGGAGCTGTAAAGCTGGTTTCTATATTGTTTGGACATAATACTGTTTTCAAGTGAAGTCATAAGGGAATAGGGTACTTAAAATAGGGTGTCACGTTTCAAGGTAATAAATAGCAGATTGATTCTACCTCCCGATTGATCCTGCAGTTTACTTATACACAAGATGGAAAATAAAGTACCTAAGCCACTGTGATTTACTTTGTAGAAATGAGACACTCCGTATTAGCTTAAGTGAATGCAAAGGGCCACGCTGACAATTTATTACAGGCTCAGTCCAAATGCAGTTTGGATAGAGTTGCACTATTGGCACACACGTATCACCATGCTTTTAGCATCTCCACAATTAAACACATTTTAAGCCTCTTTATTTCTTAATGTGCATGATCTTCAAAATAGCGTTGTCATCCAAAAACAGAAATCCTCTCCTTTTCTTGCTTAGCATAGATTCCGTTAAATAATGGGACACCATGCTGTCCCTGTCTATGAAGCAGTAGTTCCCACTGTTTGGAAACCGGGATGTGGTCTAGCTGTTTTCACAATTCCCTTCATCCTTTCCTTGCTTCCAGGAGCGGTGTCTCATAATATGATTATTTTGTAATATGGATTGAAAACATTTTTATTACAAGGATTTTCCAGCATTCTCTTGGGTGCCCTTACACACGATTCTAAGATTAGAAGAGTTGCCCTGGCTCCTGGCCAGCTGGCTCACATGTGAAAGTGTGCTACAGTGCTTTATCCTGGACAAAACAGTGCAAAATGGTAGCAATACTGAAAGTCAATTTTGGTGAGTTCTCACAATGTGTCATAAACTGATAAATCCTTGTCAATTTTTGTCAGTTCTCACAATAGCCCCAACAGTAGGGGCTACTACTATGTACATTTGCAGAATTCAAACTGAAGCTTAAAGGGGTCCAGCAACAGTCACGCCCAGGTCAGTCTGATTCCAGTGACCGTGCTCCTGAGCAGTGTTGTACAACAAGATCAAGAAGAGCACATAACTATCGTCCCAAAGCCTGCAGTGCTAAAGACTAAACGATCAGAGAGCTACTGTCAGGAATTCTCCACTAACCCATCTAGTTGGACCGAGCAACTCACCCCTACCCATGAACTTGGTTTGAGGGCTCATGGTATTGGTTTGAAGTTGCTATTCTTCTGACTGGCTTCCCCTTTCTTTATTTGATAGTATAATAGCACGTTTCAGTTTTGTTTCCAACAGGTACCTTTTATCGTCTTCCTTTAGGCATTAGAAAGACAGGCTTACAGTTGTACAATCCCCAAACAGTACACATGAACCCCTAAAAGAAAAAAAAAATGGAATTATTGTCCAAGATGCCTGAGAGTTTAATTTTTCTTTCTATCAACTTTTTTCTGAGTTAATATGTACCTCAACAGACGGATAAGAATACATGAGCGTGTATCCATGGGTATAAGAAAATAACTTCACATACTAAAAAGTGTCTCACATTGTATTGCAAAGAATACTTTCAAAAAAGACTAAGGAATATAGACAGGAATAATAGTCAGAAAAACATATTAGTTCCAGAGTTATGGCAGAATAGATCACCCACTACACACACACGCGCGTGTGAGCGCGCACACACACACACACACACACACACACACAGATGCCTTTGCAAATTAAAAAAATGGTCCTGAAAAAATGAAGGGAGATATATTTTTTAATAAATTACTGAGCTAAATTCTTCTTTAGATAAAGTATATCTAGGAGGCGGCAAAAGATAAAGAAGGACCAAGAGATGGAAGGTAATACCAAAGTTGTTTGCTTTCTCTTTTTAAAACTTGTAATTATTGTTTTTTTTTGTTCATTTGTTTGCTTGTGTTTGCTGTACTAGGAGATGAACACAGGACTCTTGCACTAAGTTACATGTCCAGCCCATTTATTTTTTATTGTATTTATTTTCTTCTTGGCAGAGTCTCACCCAGGTTAGGCTTGAACTTGCAACTTCATACACAACTGGCTTTTTGCTTTTAAATGGCTCAGAGCCCACAAGGCATGAAAGGCAAAGAGCCACCAAGGCACCTCATCCCTATCGTAAGGTACAACAGAAATACTCTGTACATACACATGCTACTTCAGGAAGTATCCTGGAAACTGGACTGGATTCTGTCCATCTTGAAAACTGATTAAAAAATACATCCAGCCATGAAACTATTCTTATTTTTGTCCAAAAGTCTTTCAAGCTGAGAAATTATTTGAAAATGGTCCTAAGTTCATGGAGATCCTAGAAAACTAACAGAAAAGAAGAAAATATTCTCTAAAGGAGTAGAATTTCAAGAAATAAATATGCCCAGTTCAAATCAAAGCAAAAGCAAAAATAGATAAATCAGACTGCATCAGACTAAAACGTTTCTTCACAACAAAGTAAATAATCAACCAAGTGAAAATACAAACTACAAGATGAGAGAAAATATTTGTAAATCATATGTATAACAGAAGGTTAATTTCCAATTAAATATAGGGAACTTAATAGCGAGAAAATAGAAAATCCAAATAATAAAAGGAGGAAGAAATTTGAACAGTTATTTCTCAAAAAAGGCATTCAAATGACCAACAGGAATATGGAAAAATGCTCAATATCACTAATCATGCTGGAAAAGTGAATTAAAACCACAATGCTGTATCACCTCACATTTTTTAAAAATAGCTATTACTAAAAGGACAGAATATAACAAGTTGGCAAGCATTTGGAGAGAAGGGAAGTTTTCTGCCCTGTTGGTGGGAATACAAATTATGGAAAAGGGGATGGAGGCTTCTCCAAAAAATTAAAACTATTAACTGTCATATGATAGAGCAATTCCACTTCTGACTATAAAGCCAGACAGTAAATCAGTAAATATCTACACTCCACATCCATTGCAGATTTATTCACAATAGCCAAGATATAGAATCAAGCTATCTGTCTGTAACACGTGAAAGAATAAAAAATGTAGTAAATATATACCATGGAATATAATTCAGTCTGAAAAACAGAGTAAATCTTGTGATTTCCAACAATTTTAATGAACCTAGAGGTTATTATGTGAGGTAGAATAAGCCAAGCACAGAAAGAAAAATACCATATGATTTCACTTTTGTGTAGAATCTAAAAAGTTGAACTAATAGAAGGGAGGAGAATGGTGATTACTAAGGACTAGGGGAGGAGAGGAATGGGAAGATGTTGGTGGGACTTACGCGATTTCAGTCAGACAGGCGGGACTAGTTCCGGAGATCTATTACACACTGCGGTCACTGTGGTTAATAATAATAACCATATTTGAAAGCTGTATTTGAAAACTGTTAAGAGAGTAGATTTTAAACACTCTTACTCCCAAAAGTGAAAAGTATATGAGACAATGGATATGTTAATCAGTCTATGATACATATATATTAAAAGATAAAATTGTACCCTACAAACATATACAATAAAAAAAGAAAGTGTAAAGACAACCCACAGAATGGGGAATATAATATGCAAATCATGTATCTGAACAGTAAGGTATTTGTGTCTAGAATATACAGAACGCTAACAACTCAATAAAAAAAATGAATTCGTAAATGAACAAAGGATATGGGCAGACCTTTCTCCGAAGATGACATAAAAATTGCCATTAAGCCCATGAAAAGATTTACAACCTCACTAGCCATCAGATGAATACAAATCAAAACCACGGTGAGGTACCACTTCGCACCCCCACAATGGGTATAATCAAAATAACACTAATAATAAATGTTGACAAAGACATGGAAAAATCTTAACCTTCAAGCACTATTCGAGGAGGGGTATGTAAAACGGCCCGGCCTTTTGAAAACCAGTCTGCCAGCTTTTCAGATGGATGAAAATGTAGTTACTTATGACCCAGTATTTCCAGTCCTAGAAACGCAAAATCAGGACACTCATAATCATCAAAGAAAATGAATCCTTGGTTAGAAATAACTCCTCAAAAACCTCCAGTTCCAGTTGGTTTTCTAATGAGTTCTACTAACGTTTAAAGAACAAATAATTCCAAACAAACACAAAAATTTCCAGAGAGGAATAAAAGGCAAAATGCTCTGCAAAACATTTTATGACACTAGTAAATTGTGATTCCAAAATCGGTGAAGGAGGACACAGCCCAATCTCACTAATGAAAAATAAGTAGCTTGAATAAAATTTTAGCAAGGAGAATCCAATCATATACAAAATAGATAACTCATCATTAAAAACCTGATTTATCCCTCGAATTTAAGAGTGAATTAACATTTAGAAATCATGAGATTAATGTACTATTTTAAGAAATCAAAGGAGAGAAGTTATACCATCGTTTTATCAGATGAAGAAAAAATAGTGTTCAGATACTTATAATTGGCCACTCAGTAAAAATGTGCTCATCTAACTAGAAAAAGGAAGGGAACTGTACCAACTCCCCACAATGAGTGTAATCATATGTACTGTAAACATACTAAGAAAAATTTAAACAGAACTTCTGAATTTGATAAAGTATATATTTTAAAAATTATGGTGAGCCTTTTTCTGAATGTTGTGTGAAAAATACATTCTATTTAGAATCACAATGAGTATTCACTTTGGCAGCACAAATACTAAAATTAGAATCACAAAGAACATGAGTCCAGCCTCTAGCAACAACAGTGCTAGTACATATTACATTAGAAAACCTAGAAAGGAAAGTTAGACAAGTAAAATTTTAAAATATGAATACAGATTACAAAAGAAATTTCAGTGTCACTGCTCTGTGGATGATTTACATCATCAGACTTAGTTTGTCTGTACAGGAAAGCCAAATTGTCCACCAAAAATTATGTAATTAAAGAGTGCAGCAAGGTTACTCATTAAAAATCAAAAAATATAAAGGT
>PVJO010001190.1:0-81636 GCA_004026905.1 Hystrix cristata
CAGGGCATTTTGGGACACAGCATCGTCACACAGGGTGTTTGCTGATTTAAAATGTTGATGGCTGAACCCACATTAGAACTCTCTTGGGCCTTTGGCTCTCATTTTGAGAAGCACTTTCTCCAAGTTATTCTTTTGTCCTCTAGTTAAATAGTAGAAAGTGTATTCATGGTATGATATTTTAAGATGGTCCAAGCGGCAACTTAGAACCTTGTAACATTTTTGAACAAATTTTAAGTGAAGGACTTCATTAAATATTGTCCTCTTCCCCCCAACGAAATCTCAACAGTTTTCTACCAATGAGCATTTGTCTTTGATACAGTTTTAACCTTTATTCGGGATGGTCTTTTGGTTTTAAAATGTTTAAGTAGTAAGACTTACTGTGTGTATTTTATGCAGAATTGCATTACAAATATCTTTTAACCGTGTTCTATTTTTTGCAGTCTTTAAGTGTCACGCCAGTTGTTTTCATATTATATAGAAGTTCTCTCAAAATACTCACCAGGGGAATAAGGCAGTTTACAGTCCGAATGGTTGTAGTTTGGTGCTCTAGGAAATAATTTATTTTGCATAAGCCTGTGGTCAGAACATTCTACGCATGTGCAACCTGGATTAAATCACAATATCTTGCTCAGTGTCGGAATGTTTACTTTATAAATTCATTTTGTTTTAATTTTTGTCACAGAATACTGCCTTAGTCATCGTAATGTGATCTGCATTTGTGTACCTTCTTTTGTCATGTTAAAAGCCTTTAAATAAAACATTTAATAAACATCAAAAAATGAGAAAAAATCAGTTAAAAAAAGAAAAGAAAAAGGGAGGAAAGAAAGAAGTGAGGGAGGAAGTGAGGAGAGAGGAAACAGAAGGAAAATAAAGAGTTTTCTTCGGCTCACGATTCTGGAGGCTGGAAAATCCAAGGCCAGGTGGTCACAAGCGTTAGTGTGAGTTTTGGTGGGGACAAACCATCATCAAACCATAGCTCCATGGCCCCCATTTCTGCCCAAAGCAGGACTCCCCTGTGCACGTTCTCTGCATCAGAGCTCCCCTCTCCACTGGCTCAGGCCTTCTCAGTGGGACGCCACAGTCTGAAGCTTTTTCTACTCAGTTCTCCTCCATCCCTTCTCCTTTTGCAGTCAGACCAGCATCAGGGTCCACCGTCCTCCCTGCTCTTCCCTCCCCACTTACCTGCATGGGCGTTAGGCAGCCGTGTGTGGCTCTCGTCCTCTGACTCCGTCTTTGGCATCCTTTCCCCAGAGGTCACAGGTGACTCGATCGCTGAGCTGTGTGGGCTGAGAAGGAGCAGGGCTCCTCCTCTGTGGTGGCCCAGAGATGCTGTGGATGCAGGGCACACGAATGACAGGAAAGGAGGCTCAGGGGCACGATGGCACAACCATCGGCAGCCCCTTGGAAAACTGGCATTCCCATCAAGGACTGTTGACTGCAGATGATAGAAACTCCACTCAACCCATTTAAGTAAAGAGGGCTTCAAAGGTCTTCCACGTGAAAAGTGGTGCCAGATTTCTGTCATCTTCCTTCTAACAGCTTCTTTCCTATCATCAGAAGATGACCTCTGGCCCTACATGGTGTCAACCTGGCAATCCTAGTATTAATTGGGACATCTTTTTCCTGGTATCAAAATAATAACTCCAGGAAAGACCCTGATTGGTTTTGCTTGGGTCACAAGTCCATTCCTAAACCAGTCACTGTGGCCAAGGTACTTGATATTCAATTGATTGGCTGGAATAGCTTCTACATACCCACTCCTGGGCAGGATGGCATGAAGGTGGTTGTGCTAGGGCTGCATGGAGTAAGGAGAAGTTCTCCCAAAAAACCAGCAGGAGGGCGATGGGAATATAGGTTAAATCAACAAAAGCTTTGATGATCTTTACCTGCTTCATAAATACTGGAAAGGAGAAAGGATGGTGTCAATCTTTCATGTTCATTCTCACAGGGGGAAATAATGATGTTAAAGGAGTTTCCTGATCAGGGGAGGGGAGGAGAACTGTGACAGAAACCTCAAATAGTACAAAGAATGAACAACCGGGATCTCATCTTATTTAAAAGCTTTTGCGCAGGAAAAGAAATCCCCAACAGAATGAAGAGACAAGCCACAGAGTGGGAAAAATATTTTGCCAGCTGTTCCTCAGACAATGGTCTAACATTTAGAATATATAAAGAATTTAAAAAATCAGACTCCACAAATTGAAAGACCCAACCCCAAACCGGGCAGCTGAAATGAATAGACACTTCTCAGATGAAGAAGTACAAATGGCAAACAAATACATGAAAAAAATGTTCAACATCTCTGGTCATTCAAGAGATACAAATTAAAACAACACTGAGATTCCATCTCACTCCAGAAAGAATGGCAATTATTGGGAAATCAACCAGTAACAAATGCTGGCGGGGCTGTGGGGAAAAAGGAACACTTCTCCACTGCTGGTGGGAGTGTAGACTGGTGCAACCACTGAGTGGAGATTCCTCAAAAAACTACAACTAGAGGTCCCGTTTGACCCAGCTATTGCCCTTCTTGGTATTTTTCCAAAAGAATTAAAAGTATCATACCACACCAATATATGTATGCCCATGGTTATAGCAGCACAGTTCACAATAGCTATATCTTGGAAATAGGGCAAATGCCCATCAACCAATTAATGGATAAAGAACGTGTGGGTTTTTAATACAATGGAGTACTTCTCAGCCATAAAAGATAAATTGCAGACATTTCTAGGTAAATGAATGCACCTCAAGAACATACTCTTGAGTGAAATGTCAGACACACATGAGTAAATCTTGTATTGTTTTTCTCATATGAGGAACCAAAAGTATAAATAAGGATCAAAATATCTAATAGGTATTGTGAAATAGAAAGGATTCAAAGAGGAAGGGGAGGGGGAAAAGGGAGGGGGAAAGGAAGAAAGGGAAAAGGAAAAAAGGAGAAAAGATGGAAAGAATGGAAACAAATCTGTTATAAATAAGGAAAGGAGGAGGAGTTGAAGGGAGGAGAAGGAAAGGGGGAAAAGAAGCGAAAATATAGCATGAATGGGTACAAAATCCTTATATGAATATGGTTGTTTTTTGTTTGTTTGTTTGTTTTTTGTGCTGGGGATCGAACTCAGGGCCTTGGGCTTGCAAGGCAAGCACTTTAACCACTGAGCTAAATCCCCAGCCCCCCATGATGAATATGATTACTATATCTAAAATATACCAATAAAATTTATAGTATAAAGAGAAACTGATCAGAAAAGACAAAGAATGTCATGATATATTGGTTAAGGAAACAATTCAACAGGAAGAGATAACAACTGTAAACATATATGCACACCCAACTTCATAAACACTATTGGATAGCCGGGCAGGGTGGTACATGCCTGTAATCCCAGGATTTGGGAGGCTGAGGCAGGAGGATCACTGTGAGTTCGAGGGCAGTTGGGCTACACAGTGAGTTCAAGACCAGCCTGAACTACATAGTGAGACACTATCTCAAAACCAAAAATAAAAAATCAAATAATAAAAAAAATTTAAAAAAAGAAAACATATCTAGTATGGCAACTATAGCTATGAAATCATATGACCGTGGCAACAAACCAACCAACCCAGGTGATTTATAAGCAGGGTAGTAATGTGTGGGATTCTTTATTGCTACTCTGTTTAACACTATTTTTGTGAAATAAAAACGATAAAACATCTGAGTGCCTTAGACTCAAAATGAACACCTTTTTCCCATTTAAATGAATGGAAATGCACATTTTCTTTTACTAGCTTCCCTTAAAGACACAATTTTAGGAATGAACTAAGGCCACAAGATAGGGAATAGAGGTATTTTCATAATCTTAAAGGCTTTTAAATACCTTCCCAGTCTTTTGTACCCATTATTATGCTCAATTCCCATCATCTGTTGCTTTTCTAATTTGTCACCCTTATGTATCTGATCTATTAGAGGTGTTCAATAATTACTGCATTAGAAGTGTAACTGGTTGCAAGTAACAGAAAACTCAACGAAGTGTGGTATAAGACCCTGCCCATAAAACAAAAAGTTAATACAGTACAGAGTTTGTGCAGTGCTTGGGTAGGTCCTAAAGAAGCAGGCTGCTTTTGTTTTTCTGCTTTCTTAGAACAGTGCTCCTCAAGATGTCTGCTGCAGGGCTGGAGATTTAGCTCAGTGGTTAGAGTGCCTGCCTTGCAAGCACAAGGCCCTGAGTTCGATCCCTAGCACCAAAAAAAAAAAAAAAAAAAAAAAAAAAAAAAATGTCCGCTGCATCTCCAGCTACTGCAATTCAGTTCTAACCATGAATCAGGGAGAAGGCAAAGGACACAAACTTTTCTAAAAATTTCCTCTTGCTCTTGGTGTCCCTTGGTGCTTCGTTGTGTATCTTACAGGTCAACTTTTGTCTCTGTCACCCCTGTAAGGGAGCTGGAATGCTGTGTACTTTGCTTTAAATTTAGCCTCTGTGAAGAAAGGGAAGGGAGAGGTGGTTGAAATAGATATTGAGTGAGCATCCTATTTTTTTTTTTGGCGGGGGGGGAGGGCACTGGGGATCGAACTCAGGGCCTTGTACTTGCTAGGCAAGTGCTGTACTAAGAGTTAAATCCCCAATTGTCACGGTGTGTTTAACTTTGTTTGATCTGCAAAGAATGCTGGCACATTTTAAACTCTTTTTTCTTTTCCTTCCTATAGCTACTTTCTGGAGGGTGAGGGTGATCCTGAGCAACACATTTCATCCCTTCCTTGAGGATACTAGTTCTGTTGTCACTATTTCCTCCACTCTTCCTTTTGAGGAGTCTTATTTCCTGTGTGCCTTCTGCTTTTTTCAGACAACCGTGCCTTTGGCACAACTCAACATAGTGATTCCTGCCCTTCCGATTATCCAAGGTCAATCTCAAGGCCAGGGCTTCCAGGAAGAATTCTACCATTCCTCCCTCCTCTCTCAGTCCAGGTTTTCTCCTTTACACTCCCAAGGTACTTCTCTAATAGTATTATTTTGTTTGTTGAAGCCAAAATATTGAAAGTGGTAGTGTTTGCAAAGTGTCTGGTGCATTCCACGTGCTAAATTAGTATCTCTTGCTATTAGTGTCTTAGTTCCTGTATCAGACTCAGCTCTTTAAAGGGAAGCTCAGAATCTGATGTCCAATTCATCTTTTTAACCCACACCTGGTTTAGCTAGGGCATTGTTCATACGTAATACTGTGCCCATTTAACAAGGAGCCGCAGTAGGGCATCATTTCAAAGGAAGAGAGGTTGGTGGGACGTGCGAAATTTCTAGAACCTGAGTGGCATCTGGAATCTTGCAGAGAGGCCCCTCACTCCTTTGCACCGATGGCTGGTAGATCTGGACCGTTTTAAAATTCAAAGGGACATAGGTGGAGAGCCTGTCTTGCTGCGTCTCGATGTGGTAGATACGTCCGTCACTTCACTCCCTCCCCTTCTTCTCTCCGTCCGTCCCTCCCTGCCTCCCTCCCTCCCTGTCTCCCTCGCTGCCTCCCTCCCTCTCTCTGGGAGCCCAAAAGGAAGGAAGGAATGTGCTTTCGCGCGGCTTTCTGGGATAGCTGCGCACGCGCAGCTTCCGGCTCCATGTCTCGGGAATTATTTGACTCTACCATTTCGGTTCCCGCAGAAGTCGCTAATCCGGCGCACTGCGCACGCGCAGTGACCCACTCAGCTGGGGAGTTATTTGACGCCGCCGCCCCTGGCAGTCGGAAGTTGCTTGAGCAGAGCCTAGCCGGCCGGCCTGACCGGCCTTCGTCTTCCGCGGGCGCCCTGGGAGAGACACCGACGGGTGGAGGGACTGACCGCTTGAGGACGGACAGACGGCCGGCCGGGGTAGTGAAAACGCAGGCCCTATGGCGCCGGTCGCGTGAGGCAGAAGGCCGAGTGCGGCCGGCGGCGGCGGCGCCCGCCCCAGCGATGCGGGTCCCGCCCGTCGCCTCAGGTAACCGGGCGCTCGGCCCCCCGGCGGCCGGACCCTCTGCGCCTCTTACCACCTCTCCCCTCTCCTCCTCTCCCGCGGTGGTGGGTCGGCCGAGGCTGGTTCCTCGGCTCTGGGCGCTCCGGGAGCCTGGCCTTCGGAAGCGCATCCCCGAATTTCGAAGGGGTTCAGGGAGGCGAGAGACTTCTGTCGGCTCTGTGCAAACTCTGGCTAGCCTTGGGTGGCTGCCCCGGCCGGGCGCAGCACTCTCCTGGTAGTCTGGGGGAGGGGGCGGGTCTGGGGCGGAGGAGAGAACTCTGCGAAGAATTTGGTCCAGATGAAAGGTTGGTAAGAGTTGCTGCCGCCCAGTGGGGAGGATGCTGCCCATTGCACAGTGACACTTACAGGAGGACGAGTTAGTGATGAGAGTAAACAGCGAACCCGTATTAAGTGCTGTCCGCCAGGCCTTGTGCCGGGCAATACATTCAGTACTTCAAATTTCACAATAACCTTGTAAGTTTGTTTTATTAACCCCATTTTACTGACGAGGCAACTGAGGTCCTGAGCGGTAAGATGACAAGTGTCCAAGGTCATATAGCTGGTAGTTTGTCCCCCGATATTCTGCAGCCTATCTCCAGAGTCCAAGTTCTTAACAATTAAGTCATTGGCTCTCCAACTTCACTGCACGGTAGAATCATCTGGGGAGCCTCTAAAGATTCCTAATGCCAACATAGCGCCCCAGACCATTTAAATCAGAATGTCTACGAGGTGGAAGCCAGATATCTATATTTTTTGACGATCACCTAATGATACTGGTGTGCAGCAAAGTTTGGGAATGGTGATAGTAGATATTCTGTACTTAAAAAGGCGTGTGAGTGCTTCTCCAGTTCGAGGGTGCAGGAGCAATGGGCAGTTGTTAAAATTGCAAGTTCCAACCACAATTTTTTTTTTTTTTTTTTGGCGGTGCTGGGGATTGAACTCAGGGCCTTGGGCTTGCTAGTCTACCATTTGACTTAAATCCTCGCCTTTTTTTTTTTTTTTTTTTTTTTTTTTTTTTTTTTTTGGTGAAACAGGGTCTCACTAGGTAATTCAGGCTAGCCTTGAACTCAGTGTGTAGCCCAGGCTGCCCTCGAACTCACAATGATCCTCTTGTGCTAGGATTACAGGCATACGCCACTGTGCCTGGCCCATGTTTTCTCTGTTTTTAGGCTAAGGCTAGTTACAGAAATTGATCGGACTATTCATGTAAAATTCAAATATTCAAAAAACTTGCCCTTGTTTTTCTGATCAGATAAGGACAGAGTATCAGGTTCTGGCTTCAGCACATGGAAGAAACTAAATCTTTAAACTTGAGGTTTAAGTGTCTATTTGACCCTAAAAAAATTCCACATGTTTACTTAAAAGACGGAAAGTGACTCTAATCATGATAGCCTGAGTCCTAGGAGTAGATTCCATTTGATTTGTAGTGCCCATTGTTGTTAGCAACTGTGTTCCCTGACATGAACAAAGCCCATTTTGGACAGAATGCATATTTCCTTTCATACAAGGTGATTAAAGTTTTAAAATTAGTCTTTGGAGTTTAACATTTTATAGATGAAGAAACTAAATGTATTGCCGAAGACTACATGGTTAGCTTCTAGCACATCCAGGACTAGAAAATAAGTCTTCTCCCTCTGGGTTCATTGTCCCCTTCCATGCTATTTCCCCTCCCTACCATGTGAGAAGATGTGTTGTTTGTTGTTAAGGGTGTGTGTGTGTGTGTGTGTGTGTGTGTGTGCGCGCACGTGCGTGTATTTTTATTTGGGTGGGGAAAGTAGACAAAGTTGTCTGCTATATTTGAGATATCCATTTAGATGTATAGGGACTGCTTGATTTTTTTGTTTGTTTGTTTGTTTGTTTTTTGTGGTGCTGGGGATTGAACTCAGGGCCTTGTGCTTGCAAGGCAAGCACTCTAACTGCTGAGCTAAATCCCCAGCCCCTGCTTGATGTTTGACCTGCACTTTGATAATACAGTTTAAGAATACAAAGATAGTAAGACATGGCTCCTGTCCTCAAGAAGTCTGTGGTGTTAGCCAGGCATAGTAGTGCACACTTGTAATTCCAGTGCTCTGGGAGCCTGAGGTTGAAAGATCACAAGGTCAAGTCTAACCTGGGCAGCTTAGTGAGACTCTGTCTCAAAAATAAAATAAAAATATAAAAGGAAAAAAAGGTCTGGGGATGTAGCTCAGTCTGAAAGCCCTGAGCTCAATTCTCAGGACCACAAGAAAATAAAAAAGTCTAGTGGTTGGTCAGAGTTTTAATTAAAAATAAAGATACAGTATCTAAAGTTAAACTGTGAAATAGAATTTTCTGTAATGATGAAAGCATACCTATATCTAGTTTGTTCAGTGTGGTAGTGACTAACCATACTGTCGAATAGGTAAAATGTGACCATTGTAAATAAGGAACTGACTTTTAAATGAAATTTAAATAGTTACCTGTCCCTATAAATACTGTATTGGACAGAGCAGGTTTGAAACATGAAAGATAAAACTATGGTGGGGTTTCGGCAGGATATTAAAATTCTGGGGGGAGAAGACTGTGGAAAACAATTGTTTCCACCTTTGGGGAGAAATACAGGCAGAACCTGTCTTTCTTTCCTGTAATTCAGGTGTTTGATAGAATCCTTAACTGTTAGAATCTGGTGCATAGGTGAACACATTGCATTTTTTGCCAGCTTGATTAATGTTTGCCTTGTGGGGTCAGTGGGACTACCACAGAATTATAAGCAGTGATCCTTTTGCCTTTATTAGTCATAAAGTTATATGGATGAGCTTAAGTACACCTCTGTGCCTTAAAATCCAGTACAGTTTATTTGCTCATTATTTTGGTCCCCTGCACCCTGTTTTTCCCAAGAAAACTGAGCATGCCTTATAATGTGTATCTTCCAATTGTATATTTCAAAGTATGTTGACGCAGATTGCTTTACTTTATCCTTCTCCCAAGTCACTTTGGATAGCACTGCAGGTATTCTCTCTGTTTTACAGATGAGGAAACTATAAAAAATAAATGCTAAGTGACTTGTCCAGGGTCATGTGGTAAGGTATGCAGTCAGACAAAAGGAAGAAGCACTGGACTTCGAGGCAAGAGGAAGAATTTCTTGTTCCAGCTCTACTGTTACCTGATGTAACCCTGAGAAATTCATAGCCTTACTTTATTTCCTTACCTAGCGGCTAGTGATGGCTTATCTTTTTTTTTTTTTTTTTTTTTTGTGGTGCCGGGGATTGAACTCAGGGCCTTGTGCTTGCAAGGCAGGCACTCTAATCACTGAGCTAAATCCCCAGCCCCAATGTCTTATCTTATTTAACCCTCCAGGTTAGTTATTGGAATAAAGTCAAGTAACATGTAAAAGTTCTTTCAAAATGATCAATTATATAAAGGCACATTATCATCAAGCCAAAATCTCTAGTAGTTTTGTATTGTGCTACTTTTATAATAGCTCGTCAGTTGCCATATTAAATACTACTGTGCCATGGTGTCTCATTGATTTCTCTGTCTTCCTTACTATGAAATCCACTCATGGGCAGCCACTATGCCCTATTTAGATCTGCATACGTAAATCCTAGGAGAAATCCTGACATGTAGATGTGTTTAGTGTTTTTTTTTTTTAAGTGAAATAAGATGTATTGATTTATTTCACAAAAATTTTAAAAATTATTCTCTGTAATTAGATTTGAAGGTCTTTGGGAACAGGGGTGTGTGTTTACTACTCTCTGTTTGGTGCATAGAAGGCATGTAATAAATATTGGTTGAATTAGTTGATGTAATTAATGTCAAGTTATGGTCTTAGTGTGCCTACCAGTGTATTGATTATTTTGGAATTTGTCATTTAGACTAAACTTGTATGTTACTCTGCAGTGATGCCTTTAAGCCATAAGCTGTCATCTAGCATACAGTCACCTGTAATAGAAACCTCTAGAGAGAATACCTAAAAGATGGGTACCTGTTAGAGTGGGAAGGAAATTATGTGATCTGCAGGGGAGCATTGTCATCTCCTTCCATCATATTTACTTCTGGGGCAGTAAAGGTGCAGACATCTCTGTTAGCAGCTCAGGTTGATAGCAGATAGCCAAAGGGAGGAGATTTATCATAGTTTCAGTCATATCTTAGGGTAGCGAGCAACTCTCCTTTCTCCCAGTATATTAGCCACATTGGAGTTTGCCGTTCTGCTGTCCCTTTAGTCTGTCTTGAACACTTCTGTCAAATTAATCAAAATTCAGTTACTGTTGTGTTATTCTTATGATAAAGTTAAACTTTCATATTCTGCCTTTTATCTTTTCTGCATTGACTTTTATTTAAGGACTTGTGACTAACAGCTGTCTCTGACCTAACCCCTGCCACTTCTACAAAAGCAACTGCATATGAAATGGGGCTTTCCATTTGATATGGAGGAGTTGTTTTGTTGCAGCCAAGGGACCTGGAGAACAGTAGCTTTGAATCTCAGACCATGGGCACTGGAAGGAAGGGGGGGAATAGAGCAGGAAGTCCAGTTGAAATGGGCAAGATGCTAGTAAGGTAGGTGAGGAGGTTGGAGAGGTCCCCACTCCAGTCTCTGTTGGGCTTCCCTTGCCTCCGACACCCCGCCCCCCCGCCCAGCACCAACCAGGGCCCCAAAGTTGGAGGTAGGCTGGGAGAGCTAGATTAGATAAGGGAGCAAGTCAAAGACTTGTGGAAGACTGGGGCTATAGCTTTGTGGTACAACACTTGCCTAGTACTCTGCTCCTAACAACAACTACCAGTACCCCTAAACAAAACAACAACTATCAAAAAAGACTTTGAATCATGTGAGGCTAGTTCAGGCCTTTCAGGTCTAGCAACCCTGTAGAACCCCATGTCTACTGGCACGCCACCATAGCCATGTGTGCAGCCACACATTTAGTTTCTGGCACATTTTTTGTTACCTGAAGCAAATCTCCTTCCTCTTACACATTTTCGTATTTTCTTCTACCTTCCCCTTCTTACTCTCTTTTCCACTCAATTTTCTTACTTCTGTCACAATTATAAGTGGTGTCCAATTTATTCCCTGTTTCTTTTGTCTTCCCTAATCTTACCCTGTTTTCAAGCTCATTCTTTTTTCTGTTAGTACATGTTTGCAGTACATAATGATAACATTCATCATGATGAGTTGGTACATGTATATTTTAATTTTTCGTCTTCTTGTTTTTTGTCTTTTTTCTTTTTCAAGCTCATTCTTTCAATCCGAAGTATTCTTTGAGGGTTGGGAATTTAGCTCAGTGGTAGGATGCTTGCCTAGCCCTGAGTTTGATCCCCAGCACCAAAAAAAAAAAAAAAAAAAAAAATTATTCTTTTTCTTCTGGGCTTCTATAATTGTCTTTAGTTTTTAAATTCTTATTTATTTATTTATTTATTTATCCTGGGGATTGAACTCAGGGCCTTGTGCTTGCTAGGCAAGCACTCTACCCCTGAGCTAAATCTCCATCCTGTTTGGTTTTTTGAAGTAGGGTCTTGCTGTGTAGTTCAGGCTGGCCTTGAACTCATGGTGATCATCCTGCCTCAGCTTCCCAAGTGCTGGAATTATAGATATGTACCACCATGCTTGGCCTATAGCTTTTTTTAAAAAGTCACACTTAACACTTTAATGTTCTAACTCATTTTGTGTGTGTGTGTGTGTGTGTGTGTGTGTGTGTGTGTATCTCCCCAGCTAAACTACAAACTCACTGAAAACAGGAACCAAGTCCTTTAGTCATCTCCTTCATGGTCTTAACAGTGTTTATTGTACATGGCAGATGATTAATAACTATTGAATAAGTCATCTTGGTGGGTTTCTGTCCTGTCTGAATGTTCATATGTATAATCAGGATGCTGACATATACTTACCAATTCTAAGACATGAAGACTTACTAATAAGAATTTATTATATCAAATTGTACCAACAGTTCTACCACTCAGTTAAAATGACTCTCATTTCTCTGTGATCCTTCTAATCTGAACTGTGTTTATCTAGCTGTAATCATGATATATTTTCTTCTTTGTTTTAATGGCTATCACTTACTGATTTCTTACTGTGGACTAGCGCATGTTCCAGATTTCCTACATATGTGATTCTGTAATCAACACAGCACTGAGTGGGCCATAGTTAGCCTTTTTGTACAGGTGAAAATAAGACAAAAGGTAGAGTAACATATTTTTGTACCCAGACTGTAGATAGTGGAGTTGGGATTTGAATCTAAGAAGCCTAGTTCCAGAGTCTTCTTTAACTACGCACATTATTTTCAGGCTTCTGTGTAATCTCACTGTTTAATGGCCACATACTAGTGTATGGCTTTACTATGTCCTAATTACAAAGTTATCCTGTTATTAGCGGGTAAATAAATTATACTCACATCCGCATCGTATCTATAATACCACAGTGAACATCTGTGCATTTTTTCCTTTTGAGTTGTTTTGTAGGGATAAATGCAAGTGACATCACCAGTTCATATCACCAGGTATCCTGCAGTGTATTGGCAGAACGTTTGCTTCTTCCTTGATGGAATAGTTTTTAAAAATGGCATATCATCCTGAGGTGCCTTGCAGGAATGCCAGTTTATTGGCAGGATGGAGCTACGGACAACCCATGGTAAATGGATCAAGGCATAACAGGGTTCTGCCATGATGCTCTCCTGAAAGGTTGATGTAGAGATGTACATTCTTGCTCAAGAGGGCTTGAGCTATGAAGCAACTGGCTCCTGAAATTAATGCTGTTCTTTTGAGATTTGTGTCCTTGGACAGCCTAAGCTGCAACCGCAAGAGGAGGTTTTTGTTTGTATATTTTAAGAATAGGCTGGCCACTGACAAAATAGCTCAATGGTATTTACCCTACTATATCTTACTACACCACACTCTGCCCTCATCCTTTTTCTGTTAATAGCAGTAAGAGTGAAGAGAAGTGGAAGTTATTGGGCCTCCACAGTTCGGTTTTTTTGCGATAGGATCTCACTCTATAGTTCAGGTTGGACTTGACTCACTTGGGAGCCTAGGCTGGCCTCAAACTTGCGGTGATCCTCCTGCCTCAGCCTCCTGAGTGCTAGAATTACAGGCATGCCCACCACACCCAGGAATAGTTGGGTGTTTTGAACTCAGCCACTACATCAATGTCGGTGAGGGTGACTTTCAGGGCCCTCAGTATGCCTTCCAGTGTAGTTGTATCTAAGTGTTTTTTACTGAAATACTGGTATTATTTTCAAGGCAGTAATAGCTCATGCATCCATGTAAGCCTCATTCTTCTTCCTCTATAAGGATCATGCTAATTCTGTTACCAAAACTAGTATATACTTTTATCTCTGGTCAGAGGCATAAACTAAACTGTAGATGAGTTCTTTTTAAGCCCACACTTTTTTTTTTTTAACCTGAATTTAGTTGCCAATATTTAAAGAGTAGCAAACTTCACAGAAATGTGAAAGTTTCCTGTGTTCCTTCAAAGATGGATTGTCTGGCAGTGTTGGTCCATGTTTGAAGGTGCTAGTCAGTGAGGGCTGAGTAGTAGCTGTGCTCTTTTTTTTTTTTTTTTTTGGGTGCTGGGATTTGAACTCAGAGCCTTGTGCTTGCTAGGCAAGCACTTTAACCACTGAGCTAAATCCCAGCCCCTTAGCTGTGCTCTTAACAGAGCCCGTGTACTCTGGCTCGTCATGATGCTGCCTGCCCACTTCACTGCTTTACTACGTTTGCTTCTTACAGTGGTAGTTCTCAGTTGTCTCTGCTTTTTAATCCTCAAATTAGTTGACAATGTATAACTTACCAACACACAGAATTTTAAAAGTCAGTGAAATTCTTTAACTATAACAAATGAAAAACAAATTACTGCCTTTCCAGTATGATTACTACTTCATTAAATTACTTAGGCACCACTAGGCAAAAGGCACAGTGAAATAGTCGGGCACTTCTGTGTACACATTGAGAAGTGAGACAACATTATGACACTTTTTCTTACATTTGACATGTTGAACTGAGGGCTAAATAATTACACATGTAGTCCCTCTGATCGTTTTCCTGACAACAGTGTGTGATATTAGCAACTCATACCATGAGTGTCCAGACCATGGTGATGTGATTTTCTTAGAGTGGTGAGCAGTCTCGGAATGCTAAGATTGTAAACAGAAGAAAGTACAGTCTTTCCTTGATTTACATGATTAACAGAATTGCATTACCAGAAAATGCAAATATTGTATTAAAATGCAAATATTGAAAAGCAAAATATATTTTGTATTTATATGTAAAATGGAGTTGAATTTTTAGGTTTCAACACTTCATAATGCAATAAACTTGTGGCAGATATCTGAAAGTCATGTTGAAGTATAGGATAATTGTCCATTGTGCAGGACTATCTCTTACATTGCAGGATGTCTAAATTTCCTGACTGCCCGTAAATACAACGGTCCACCCCAATCATTGTTAACTAAAGCACACTTAATGTTTCCACAGTGTCCCCTAGAGGTCAGTTTTTATATTGAAAGTCATTACCCCCAATTTTTTTTTGAGACAAGATCTCTCTATGTAGCCCAGACAGGCCTTGAACTCACTATATAGCCAAGCTGGCCTCGAACTTGCGGCGATTCTCCTACCTCAGCCTCCCAGGTGTTGGAATTACAGGCATGCACTACCATGCCTGGCCTATAATGTAGTCTTTGTCCAAATGTTTTTTGTCTGTTTGTATATTGTTTAGGGTGGCCCTGAACTATGTAGCCCAGGCTGGCTTCGAACTCATGGGGATCATTCTGCCTCAGCTAGTTCACCTTTTATATCCTTTCTATCTTAAATATTTCTTCAAAACATTTGTTTCATTTTACATTTACTCATTTTACATTGATTGATTGATTGATTGGGTGCTGGGGATCGAACTCAGGGTCTTGCACTTGCTAGGCAAGCGCTCTAGCACTCATTTTACGTTTAGAGGATGAAAATTTCTTACATTTAGCAACTTTAAGAAATTTTAAGAAAGGATTTAGGAGCTATTATACCTATTTTAATTGATTTTTCATACTGTTTTTGAAAGTATGGTGCTGCTTTCTTCAGAATTGGAATGGTGGCAGCTGTTTCTTAGAAATGCATATTCCCAGGCTCCAGCTCTAACTTATAGAACCAAGATTTCCAGAGATAGGGCCTGGACTCTGCTTTTTCAATTAGAAAATTTATGTGTATGATGGAGTTTGAAAACTAGTTTTTTTAATTAATTTTTTTGTTTTTACCTTTTAAAACTTTCTTTTTTTTTTTTTTTTTGGCTAGGCATAGCGATGCCTACCTGTTAGCTAAACAGCAGACAATCATAAGTTTGAGTCCAGCCTGGGCGATTTATCGAGACCCTGCCTCAAAATAAAAATTTGTAAAAGGATTGGAAATGTTGCTTACTGGTAGAGGGCACTCAGTTCAGTTCCCAATACTGTAGAAAACAAACTAAAACAAAAAACTTTTTTGCCTCCAGTATGTGTTGTTTGGAACAGATATTAATATGAATGAAATAGTCTTTTTTGGAGAGGAGTGCTGGGGATCAAAATCAGGGGCTTGTGCTTGCTAGGCAAAAATAGTCTTCATATTTGGAATTGATACTTTATTTTTACTAATACTAATTACCTTAAAGCAAGTTGACATTTTTTTTAAGTTGACATTTTTCAATTTTTATTTGTATATGACCTAAAATTATGGACATAATTTTAGTAGAATAAAGAGAACACCTGCTGATGCCTTATTCCCATTGGTAAACCTTGACGTTCTCAGTGCTTATTTACTATCCACCTTATGTCAGGGACTACTCCCAAGATACGAGGAGTGAGGTTTCCATTCAAAAAAGGCGGATGTTCTTGTGGCAAAAGTTTCTGTACATGGCTAATGAACTATCCTAATGTGAAGCTTTATCTGAGTAGTGTGTGATAGGCACTCAGAGCTAGGAGGAGCTTGTTTGAGGAGTTAAGAAAAATTTTAGCAAAGGGACAATATTTGAGCTGGTCCTTGTCAGATGAGTCCTTTATTAGGTGGATCTAGGCGGAGTATGGCTTTTGGGTCACTGGTAGTAGCATGAACACTTATATAGGGTATAAAAGAAATTGTTGCCTTTGAGCAGTCATCAGTAGTTCTTTATGGCCAGAGCTTGGGATGTTTGTGGGAAAGTAGCAATAAAAGTTTAGGCTGGGAAAATGGTGTATTAGAATTTCAGTTAAAATTCTAGCAAGGTTTTATTTATTGTTGAGTCTTTTGAGTTAGATAAAATCATAAATTTTATATAGAAAAACATCTGGAATAATCAGTAAAGTTTTGAATGTTTTAGTACCTTTCCAGGTACTAAAACGTTCAATAAACCCTCTGAAATGAAACCATTGTATCACTGGCGTAGTTGAACAGAATAAATTCATAGATTGTAATATAATTGAGAATTTAATGTAGGACGAAATTGGTAGTTTAGTGGGATAAGGATGAATTTTTTTTTTTTTTGAGACAGGGCCTCACTGTGTAGACCAGGCTGGCCTTGAACTTGCAGCAGCCCTCTTGCCTTAGCCTCCTGAGTGCTGGGAAGGGATGCATTGTTAATAGATAATTGCACAACTGACTGTATCTAGAAGAAAATAAAATGGGACCTTTCCTATGCCATTTGCAGAAGTAAATTCCAGATAAATATAAAGTTTAAGTGTGAAGAATTAAATACTTCATCTTACAGGAATATTTAGGAGACTCTTTATACTCATCAGGATTATTGTATTAGTCAGCTTTCCACTGATATACACAACTGAAAGAAGGAAAAGTTTATTGTGGCTCACAATTTCAAAGGTTTCAGTCCATGCGTAGCTGGCTTTAAGGCAGAGGCACTATGGTGGAAGGGCATGATAGAGGAAAGCTGCCCTCTTCAAGGCATCTGGGAAGCAGAGATGGAAAGAGCCAGAGAAAGAAATACCCTTCAAAGGCCTACCCCTAGCCAGCTAATTCCACTAACCAAGCGCATGTCCTCCCAGCCCATTCATCTTTTAACTCATCCATGTGTTAAGCCTTTAATGAGATTAGTGTCCTTACAATCCAGCCACCTCTCCAGGCATTTCTTAATTCAATCAAGTTGTTGATCAAGATTACCATCACAGTTATGTTTTCAAACTTTTAGACCAAGATCCATAATTAGAAATGTGCATTTTGACCCATAACATAGGCATATTAAAAAAACCCATTTTACAGCATATTGGTTACTTTTACTGTGTGGGATGCTCTTATTCCATTAAAAACAGAAGTATTACCCATCACAATTATGTATGAGTGTATGTATGTATGTGTGTTTTATGAGTACACGTTTATAGTACATGCAGTTTACAGTCATCTTGGAGAGTGGTACGTGTACATAGTACAGCTTGGTTCTTTTTTTTTTTTATAAATCCCCTTTCCTTTTCCCTCCCTCCTTTTCTAAATCCCCTTTCCCCATTTTGGTTCTTGTTGATAGTAATCTTATCTCATGTTTATGACATACAATGTTTACATTCGTTGAGGTTATTAGGTTCCTGTACATGGCATATCTTTATTCTGCTTACTTCTCCTTCCCTTCTCTCACCTATGTACTCTTGGACACCTTCCCATTTGCAAGAGATCTATCCCCTTGTCTCCTTCTATCCATCCTTTACTGTGCTCTTTGTTTGTACTTTGCCTTATTCAAATGAGAGATACTAATATGGTATTTAAGCTTGTGTGTGTGATTTATTGCACTCACGATTTTCCTGGTGCAGGGCTGGGGATTTGACTCAGTGGTTAGAGTGCTTGCCTAGCAAACACAAGGCCCCAAGTTCGATCCCCAGTACCAAAAAAAAAAAAGATTTTTCTGGTGCATTCATTTTCCTATCAATGTCTCAAATTTGTCCTCCTTTATAGCCAGGTAGTACTCTATTCCATTATGTATAGATACCGTATTTTCTTTTCTTTTTTTTTGTTTGAGACAGGGTCTTGCTGTGTAGTTCTGGCTGGCCTGAACTCAGTGTGTAGCCCAGACCGGCCTCAAACTCACAGTGGTCCTCCTATCTCAGTCTCCCAAGTGCTGGGATTATAGGCATGCACCACCATGCCTGCGTGAAGTTGGTTATTCTGAGTTTTTTGGTGGAATTCTTTGAGTCTTCTATGTAGAATATCATCTGAAAATAATAATAATTTGAGTTCTTCCTTCCCTATATGTATCCCTTTTATTTCTTTCTCTTGCCTGATTGCTCCGGCTAATATTTCAAGTACTGTGTTGAATAGAAGTGGTGATAGTGGGCACCCTTGTTTTGTTCCTGATGTTAGAGGGAATGCTTGTAGTATTTTCTCATTTAATATGATGTTGGCTATTGGTTTGTCATAAATAGCTTCTTTTGGGGGAGGGGTGCTGGGGATTGAACTCAGGGCCTTGTGCTTGCTGGACAAGTGCTCTACCACTTCAACTAAATCCCCAACCCACATAAATAGCTTTTATCAAATTCACATGTGGTCCTTCTATATCTATTTTTTTTTCAGAGTTCTTACCATGAAGGAGTGTTGGATTTTATTGAAAGCCTTTTTTGTACCTATTGATGTGATCATGTGGGGTTTTTTTGTTGTTGTTGTTTTGTTTTGGGTTTTTTTTGGGGGGGGGTGCTGGGAATGGAACTCAGGGCCTTGCGCTTGCTAGGCAAGCGCTCTACCACTTGAGCTAAATCCCCAACCCCGATCATGTGGGTTTTGACCTTGTTTCTGTTTATGTGATGTATTACATTTATTGATTTGCATGTGTTGACTGTCTTTTCATCTCTGGGATGAAACCTACTTGTTTATGATGTATGATCTTTTTGCTGATGAGCTGCATTCTGTTCACTAATATATTGTTGAGGATTTTTGCATCTATGTTCATTAAGGAGACTGGCCTGTAGTTTTCTTTTCTAGTTGAGTCTTTATTCAGTTTTGGAATCATAGAGTGATGCTGGCTTCTGTAAATGAGTTTGGAAGCACTCTGTCCCTTTCAATTTCTTTGAAGAGATTGTGGAGTATAGGTTCTTGCCATAGAGTTTAGAAACTTCAGCATGTTATTTTTTTCTTTATTTCTCTATTAAGTTGAGCAGTTTAATCTTTTTACTCAGAGAAACATTTTATGACTTCTTTCTTATGTATCCTGATTTCCATTACTACTCTTGCACTTTGGACCCATTAATAAGTAAAGTCAGGGTTATTTGAACATAAGCACGTGATACCATGCCAGTTGATCTGACAAGCACGATAGGTTCTAAGTGACCAACAGATGTATAGTATATATAACATGCGTACACCAAACAAGAGGATGATTCATGGCCCAGGTGGATGGGCTGGAGTGGGTCAGACTTATTATGCTACTCAGAATGACACATAATTTAATACTTAGGAATTGTTCATTTCTGGGATTTTCCATTTAATATGTTTGGACTTCAGTTGACTACAGGTAACCAACTGAAAAGTGAAACCTTAGATAAGAGGGGACAACAGTACGCAAAAACTGTTGATTGAAAAATCTGAGTCTTAGTGTAAATACTTTGTTTTGTTTTCTTTTCCTTCTTAAGGCACTCCATTCTCTCATTTAAAAATTTTTCCTCTTATGGAACCATTGAATGGGAGAAGGTTCCTCATGGTATGAGGGTTCCATATCTGATCATTTTAATCCCCTGCAGAATGGCCATCCTGCTCAGTTTCGCTCCAGGACCTCTGAGGGTTCTTTTGGTAGGTCATCAGACGGCTGCTTCTCTTATTCAGTCTCACCAGGAAAACTTTTTCAGACATTCCTAAAAGATTTAGATATATTTTTTCTGTTTTCTAGAGGCAGTAGGTTTGCAGTCTTTTTTATTTTGCCACCTTTCAATAATTTAACCTGCATCTCTGTTTTTTCTTTTCAGGTGCCATTTGGATAGTACTTTAGTGGCACAATGTACTCAGAGTGGAGATCACTGCATTTGGTGATTCAGAATGATCAGGGACATACCAGTGTGCTGCACAGCTATCCAGAGAATGTTGGGAGAGAGGTAGCAAATGCAGTGGTCCGTCCTCTTGGGCAGGCGTTAGGTACCTCTTCAGTGGCTGGTAATGAGAGTTTGTTAAAAACTGACAAAGAAGTAAGTGTTCTTTAATTTATTCTATTATGTGAAAGTATAAATTCGTTATTGAAGAATTATTTAATGTTGTCTTTTTAATTGATTTCTACCTACTGTAGTGTGATTTCTCAGTTTTTATCTCATTTGGGTTGAGAACTGGGAGTTCGTGGGGGTTGTTAGGAATGGGTCTTATCCTTTTGCTGCTGGGACTTCTTATTAGCCATGTCTAATTCTTCCCTTGAGCTAAGTGCCCTAAACACAGACTTATCAGATCCTTTCTCCTGAGCTGTAGGCTCTTTTCTGATTCCATGTACGGATGTGTTTGGAAGCCCTCATTCCTGCTCCTAGATAGCCCCTGACCAGAAACACATATTATGTCAATTTTTCCGGCTATATGGGTGCTGAATTTGAGCTTTCCCATATCTCTATCCCTGCCTACCCTTGCCTGGCTTCCAGATTTAAGGGTACCACAGAGCATGTAGGCCCTTGTGGTTGTAAGTCCAGGTGCTTTGGAATAGGGGTTGCAGTTGCTGTTTCTAAAGATAAGGGGCTCTTGAAGTAGCTTGCTTTGGAGCTGGTCCTCTTGCTTAGGATCAAGAGCCTGAGCTGAACCAGTGATGGGCCAAATTGCTTAAACTTGCTAAACTTCAGTTTTCTTAGGTGTAAACTGTGGCTAGTTTACCATCTCACACAGGGTTATTGTGATGGTTAGGTAATATTTATGAAAGTGTTTGTAAACTGCAAGGACTGTACAGGTGTCAACTCTCTTCATAGTAACCCCATTAATAAAGGAATGAAGCTTGTCCAGCATGACTTCATCTTTTTGAGCAGGCCGAGTGGAATGGATTTGTAAGCATTCACTGACTCTGGTTAGTGATTTGTCTCAGAGTTTTAGCTGGAATTCACTTAAACTTTCCCATCGCCAGTGACTAGAATGTAGTTTCATCCTCTTTTTCAAAATGTGATATTTCTCCTTTTTCATAGCACCTTGTCTACTCTGTGATTCCAAGTAGTGGTTCAGCAGTGTCTTGGCCAATTTCTCTTCAGGCTTTAGTAGGTGATTCAGGTGGTTCAAGAGTCTGGCACTTGTTTGGACAGCTAAGTGCCTTGTTAAGATGTTACCCAATGTTGGTCCCTTCTCACCTGTGTGTGTTCCCTCCTATCCGCTTTAAGTATTGTTTTCTTTGGCAGAGAACACAGTTGTAAAATAATAAGAGTCCAACGATTAATCTTCCTGTCATTTGTTCCTATTGTATAATTTGGAGATGGAATGTAATTGAATTTATATATCTGATTTCTTAAGTGATATACATTCCTATATGCAAATTACACAGAGAAAAATCTACAGTTTTCTGTTTTTGCACCTTTGTGAAAAATTGAAATGATCTTTCATTTCAGAGTGAGTGTAATGATGTCTAAGGGATAAAAACAAATATAATCTTTTTTTTTTTTATTTACCAAGAACATGTGTTGGTACATTGTATGCATAGTGAACACATTCATCATAGTTAATTTAACAAATATAGTCTTACTATGTAAAAATAAGTGATTTATTTTCTTCTGCAGTCTTTTGCTTGGGAAATGTTATACATATATCTGATACATGCAAAGTGCATTCCTAGAATAAACTTGATACATATTTTGAGATGAATATACTGTACAGTTTAGAGGTTTTTGGCAATAAAAGATGTTACCATTTTAAATTAGTCTACTGAGATTTAGATGGAATATATAATAATTTCATATGGTTTTTTTGTTTGTTTAGGTAAAATGGACAATGGAAGTAATTTGCTATGGACTGACCCTTCCATTGGATGGAGAGACTGTAAAATATTGTGTTGATGTATATACAGACTGGATTATGGCTTTAGTATTGCCGAAAGATTCTATCCCATTGCCAGTTATTAAGGAACCTAATCTTTATGTTCAAAGTATACTAAAACATCTGCAAAATCTTTTTGTACCAAGGTAAATTATATCTTTTTGTTTAGCCTGTTACTAGGATGATAATGAATATTTATGCATGTTACTTATATAGGAGTTGATTTCATTGTTAGTCCTTTGAACAGTGTCTTATTCAGTTAAAGAGTATATTAATATGAATAAGAGAGATGGGCTTATATAATATTTTCCAAGAGTTTTTAATAAATGTGTATTCATTTTAAAGGCTTTTGGCTTTGCTTCCAGGATCTGATAGCTGCTAGATAGTAAAATATGATGATATTGTTCCCTTCTGCTTAAAAAAACACTTTTGCCCATCATAATTCTTTTTTTTTGGGTGCTTGATAGGCAAGTGCTTTAACCACTGAGCTAAATCCCCAGCCATCATAATTCTTGTTTCCAATTAAGATACAAGCAGCTGAGCTTTTTACTTTAAAATGAATGAATTTTCTAGAAGAGAATGATGACAGAAATAGGAAAATCTAAACTGGGCATGGTGATACATGCCTGTAATCCCGGTAGTTTGGGAGGCTGAGGCAGGAGGATCACAACTTTGAGCCCAACCTAGCAACATTGCAGGACCCTGTCTCAAAATAAAAAATGTAAAAGGGCTGGGAATATAACTCATTGCAAAGGCCCTGGGTTCAGTCCTCAGTACTACATGCATGCACACACAAGCACACTCAAAAGGAGAAAAAAGGAAAGAAAACTTGAAATTATGGGCAAATTTATGGTGGGCCAAAATATTACTCTGGAGAGTTTGTTACTAGTTTTTTTTCCCCCATCTTCTGAGGTAAAAGTCTTCAATATTATAATGTGGGATATTTGCCTACTTGTACTAAAATATTTTTTCTGATTGTAAAAGAATATCCTGGACTGGGGATGTAGCTCAATGGTAGAATATTTACTTAGCATGCACAAGGCCCTGAATATCACCCCCCAATACTCCCCTGGCATTTATCTTTTATAATAAATTTTGGAGCCAGGCATTGTAACACACACCCATAATGCCAGCACTTGGGAGGCTGAGACAGGAGGATTGCCATGAGTTCAAAGCCAGCTGGGTTACATAGTGAGACCCTTTCTCAAAAAACAAAAAACAAATAAATAAATAAACACTTGGAAATAAGGAGAAGTGTGGAGAAGAAAGCATTAGTTTTGTGCCTATTTATGAGGATCTATTTTTAGCTATTTTTATGGCTGTGAAAAGAGTAATAACTTTTTCTCCTTTTGGAAAGCTGGTTAGAGCTTTTGGTCTGTTAGATGGTTAAGGACTTTGAATCACTCAAAAACCAGCTCTCTAAATTGTGATTTTCTAAATTTAGAAGGAAGTTTGCTTTGGGATACCCAAATTTAAAAAGTAAAGTCTTGGGGTTGGGGATTTAGCTCAGTGGTAAAGCACTTGCTTAGCAAACACAAGGCTCTGAGTTCGATCCTCAGCACCACAAAAAAGCTAAGTCTCCATTAAGAACTCTGGTCTGTAGAATCAGGTGTGAACTCCTTTTCTCACACAAAATGCCAGGTGTAATCTGGCCCCTAAACAGATTAGCTGCTGCTAATGCTCTGTGAGCCTTACTCTTTAGTCAGACTCATTAACATTCTCTAAGACTCTTTAGATACCTTTCCCACCATCTGTCCTTTGGTTTTCTTCTTTTTCCTCTCCATTGTCTATTTGTCTGCAGCTCACTCTTACTGGTTCATCTCAAATTCTGCTTTGTAAGTAAGTGTAACCTGACCTTGTATGGTAGGTCCATGCTGACCACACCTGCTCTGAACCTGTATCACTCCTATGTATTACTCTTTGCAGTACTGGGGGGTGAACCCAGGGATCTCTAAACTACATCCCCAGCTGCCCCTCCCAAAGTTCTTTTGGAGACAGAGTCACTAAGTTGCCTGGGCTGGGCTTGAATTGCTGTCCTGCCTTGGTCTCATGCCTAGCTTTACCTAATTTTTTTTTTTTTTTAAGTAAAAGAAGATGATTTATTTGAAGTTGGAGGAAGAGAGAGATGGCAGACAGCTCCCCGGAAGGAGTAGGGAGAATTCAGAAGTGGATTGCTCCCCCCTCTTTTTTTTTAAGAAACATAACTACTTTATAAATTGTTTTGCTGTTTGATAATTAGCTTGTTTTTTTCAAAAGTGTATGCATAGAGGTTAGTAAATTTTGAAAGGGTATTGAATTAATATTAGAATTCTGGCCAATGATGGTATGTAGAGATTAGCTGATTTTGGGGGGGGCGATGCTAGAGATTAAACCCAGGGCCTTCACGCTGAACTACATCCCCAGCCTCCTAGCCCTATTAAAAAACTTTTTTTTAGATGGAGTCTTATTAAGTCATCCATGCTGGGTTTGGATTTGTAATCATCCTGTCTCAGGCTCCCAGAGTGCAGGGATTACAAGTTTGCACCACCATGCCTGGCAAGCTGAATAATTTCAGTGCTAAAAATTAGGAGTTATGATCTAATTTCCTACTATTAGGCTTTTCAGTTGAATTTTTTTTTTTTTTTTTTTTTGGTGTTGGGAATTGAACTCAGGGCCTTGCTCTTGCTAGGCAAGCACGCTAACCACTGTACTAAATCCCAAACCCCAGCTTTTCAGTTTTTTGATTCAGAGTGTTTGTGAAATTGTTATCTAAATTTACTTACCTAGTTGCTTTTATATAAACTGACTCAGCTGAAACTGCCTTTTCCAGTTCTCTAGAAATTAAATGAGAGTGAGCGTAACCTTTCTCTTTTGCCCATCACTTTAAATTTTTTTCCTAATTAAAATCTTCTAAACTTGATTTTTAATTGCTCAAATATATATGCTTTAAGAAACAATGTTGTTCTAAAGCAGTGTTCCGCAAACTTTTTGTAAAGAACTAGATAGTAAATATTTTCAGCTTTGTAGGCCATATGGTGTTACAACTACTCAATTCTGCTGGTGTAGCAGGAAAGCAACCGTAGACTACTACCTAAATGAAGGAACGTGGATGTGTTCCAATAGAACTTTACTCATAAAAGCAGGGGGTAGATTAGATTTGACCTATTGGCCATAATTGTCTGGTCCTTGTTCCAAAGCAGTGTCTCAGAAGAGCACAGTTGTTTTTGAGATTCTTAGAGGGAAAGGAAAATCCCTGGTATTTAGATTTTCTGTTCTTGGTTTTGATTTGTTTTGACAGGATCTCACTATGTATCCCAGGCTGGCCTTGAACTCTCTGTGACCCTCCTGCCTCAGCCTCCTGAGTGCTGAGATTACAGGGATGCACCACCATGCCCAGCTTTTTTGTGCATTTTTATGTAAAGGTTACTTTGTTTCTCCTGGCTTTAGAAACTTGGACTCTGCTTCTGAATTTAGTCCTTTTGAGTGAGGCTAAAGTACCAGAGGAGCATTTGTCTCCTGCTGTTATGCAGATACCTGCAAATACTATATAAGCTTCAGTGACCATTGGAGCATGCGGTATCACTGCTGCTTGGTTAGAGTATCAGCCCCAGGACTACTAGTGGTGTTTTTATTTCTCATTCTAGGCTTCCACTACTGTGGCTAGATAAGGTTTGGGGTTATTGCGTAGTTTTCTGTTCTTCCTCAAGCCAGAGCAACAGACATGAGCCTGCATCTCCTGGCTTTACATGGGCTGGATTTGCCTCCAGGGGAGTGTGGGGCACCTCCTGCTTTTGGCTTTTCTGAAGTGACTGTCTCATCATTTTGTTTTGGCTCTGACTTCTTTAGGTAAATTTAGTGGTTTTGATTGGAACTCCAGAATAAGTGAGCAGCTTTTTGGATTATGGCCCAGAAACTGGGACTCTGTATTGTAAAGTTGGGCTGGGAGTTCTGGAGTCACATCCTTTATTTTCCAGAATTTGTTGAGGAGGGCTGAGATTCCCTACTCTGATCCAGATGTATTTCTACCAGTTTTCTCGGGGCGGGGGTAGTTTTTGAGAAAGGGTCTTGCTTTGTAGTTCAGGCTGGCTTCAAACTCAAAGCAGTCCTCCTGCCTCAGCCTCCCAAGTGCTGGGATTACAGGTATGAACCACCACATCTGGCTTCTCCCAATTCTTCGCAACAAGTCACAATATATAGAAACTTGACCTTAAGGTTTATTTTAGTAATATAGATGCTATCCTCGATTTCACGTAAGCAATCTGGAAGCCAGCAGACTTTACTACTAATGTAGTGGGTTCTCTCCTATTCTCAACATTCTCAGATGGTTCACCTTGGGAAGTAGAGTGAGGGCTAGGGCTTGGATCTTTCTCTTCAGCTGTGGACATGATACTTGGATCTATTTTATAGATTGGCCTTCTTCCATTGGGAAAAAAAAGTCTCACAGAGGATAAAGAGAATTTTAAAATTATAGCTCTAGGCTGGGGATTTAGCTCAGTGATTAGAGTGCTTGCCTTGCAAGCACAAGGGCCTGAGTTCGATCCCCGGCACCACAAAAAAAAAAAAAAAATTATAGCTCTAATGTATCTTGGGAACTTCTGGTACCCCCCCACCCCTCTTTGGTGTTTAATTAGAGCAACAGTAGCCGGTGCTCATCTCTGAAGTAGTACTTCTCTAGTTCATCAATCTTGGACATTTCATCAGGCCCCTCAGGCTCTTCTTTAGCAGGCATTAGCTTTGAAGGGACTGTAAAATCACATGTAGAATTCTCATGAATGTGTTTTAAAAAATTAAGATACCAGGGCCTTTCTGCTTCACTGTGAGCAGCAGGAATGATTGTGAGTACTCATTAATTCAGCAGAAACCTATTGAATGTGTGCTGTTATGTGCCAGGCACGTTTCAGGCATAGAAAAATCCAGAAGTTTTATGTCCTGGTATCCCCTCTTTCTGCCAGAGCTTTTTAAATTCTCATAAGAGCGGTAGGTTGAGATTCCAGAGTATATAGCGGAGACAGGTGGCTCTAAACTGAGGAGGGTATGCCCAGCCTGTCTGCTGGCGCTCCTGGGGAGCTTCATTGGACCACTGCTTGGCACTTCTGTAAGTTGCCTGTTCTTTGGCTGTTGCTCTCTTTCAGACTTGTCAGTGATATCTGTCTGTCTTCTTCAGACAGGAACAGGGCTCCAGCCAGATCCGACTGTGCTTACAAGTCCTGAGAGCCATTCAGAAACTGGCCCGTGAGTCAGCTATCATGGCCCGAGAAACCTGGGAAGTTTTACTGTTGTTTCTTCTGCAGATTAATGATATACTTCTGGCCCCGCCAACTGTTCAAGGTTTGTTTATTTTTTTTTCTCATTTATTTCCTAGCTTCAGATACAGTTCATATTTAAACTCAGTGAGTGATAGGCTCATTGGGGATTTAGATTTGGGTGTGACAGTTGACTAAAGTTAACAGTTCTTAGAACAGGCTCAGTGTGGCTAAGGAGATTATTCTACCTTCAGTGGTAATTTTGTTAAAGTAAGGAAAGACACAGTGAATGATGCATATTTGACAAGCATTGAAACACAGACTTCTTTGGCATTTTAGGATAACGCCTGTATAAGAAACAGTGAACTCCTTAAATTAGAGCCTATAGATAATGTATGTGATGGCATAATGGTTACTAAAGTAGAGTCTGCAGACTTGATGATGACAGAAGATACTTTGTTAGCAAACACAACCTCCAGAGTCTTAAAATGTTCTCTTTGGAAGTATAACAGTATGGCATTCATTAGTCATTTTTAAAGCCTACAGTTTTATAAAATTTCAGAGTATATTTCAGAAGCCCTGCTTTGTATGTTAAAGCACAGTGTGTATAAACTATAAGTTGGTGTTCTATTTCCAGGTCCCCTTGTTGCTTATTCATCTGTATACTTTCTTTACTGATATATGTAGATGTGCTTGTGTTGTTGCATAGATGTAGCGTCTAGGGAAGTATCTAAGAGGAATCATGGAATTTGCTATGACTTGTGTCTTGATGTCCTCCCAAAGCCTCATGCGGTCATAGGTGGGGCTTTTCGGAGGTGGCTGGATCTAGAGTGTATGATGCTGGGATCAAGGGTGTGTGATGCTGAGATCAAGGGTATGTGATTACGAAATTAGTTCACCGATTGGTTTGGCATAGTTCTGGGTGCAGATAAGGGGAAGGCCAACCCTGGGTGTGAGTGCTACCCACCCAAAGGGCATGTAGCCTGAATAGAGTACAAGGGACAGAAAGAGGGCTGCTGTTGCTTGCTTACTACTTCACTTGCTGCTCTGCTGCTTTGATACTTGCTGCCTTGCTGCCTTCTGCCTGCCATGACCTGTTTCTCCTCTGTTGTGCCTCTTTGTCTTGCCAGCTATGAACTGAAACCTCAACAAACTGTGAGCTAAATGAACCTTTCTTCCTTTAACTTTGCATGTCGGGTATTTTTGTCCCAGTGGCAGAAAAAGTACCTAAAACAGAATTTTAGTGTGGAAAGGGACAGCAGGATAGGGATTCCCTGTCTAGCATTGACAATAGGCTAGGGGGCAGTCATTGTCTCAACAGCTCTCTGCCATTCACTTCTCATGCCAGTGAAGTCAGCAGCACAAGGCAGACTGCTCATCCCCTGCTTGGGCTCTTTGTTATTGGAACTTCGGGTCCGCTCATTTGAAATTTGCCTCTTTATTACTCTTTCCGCTAGTCCTCACTTTGCCTTCTGGAGCACTGCAGAATAAAGTCCGCTGCTATTGCTCCTTCTGGTTCTGGTGCTCAGAATGAGACAGCTCTGTCAAGACTCTCTTCTACCCAGCACCAGTTCTTTTGCTTCTTTTTTTCTGTCTTGAAGGGTATTTTTCTAATGCATGAAGCATTTTGTGGCAGACTTTGGAGCTAGGAAGACCTGGGTATTTGTTCTGATTCCTTTCCTTATTGTCTGCATGAACTTGGATGACTTCCTTAATTTTCCTGAACTTAAGTTTTCTCGCCTTCAGAATGGTGTAATTAATAATTGATAATATGTGTTAGAAGTGCCTATTCTGCAAAAATAATGTGAGGATTATGTGAGGTTGTGTATACAAACTCCTTCACATAGAAACTGACTTCTAATACTCATTCATCCTTTCCTTTCTCCCTTGTGTACTTGGCTTCTCTTGTTAGAAGGTTAGATTGTCAGTAAGAACTATCAGGGCAACTTGAACACCCTCGAAGTAATTTGTTAATGTTACCTCTGATTTCATTATTGGCACACCTAAGAATTAATTTTCATTTTTACTATTGAACAGTTATTTGAAAGTCAATACTTAATATTGTAGTTATTTTAATTTTTGACTAGTTTTCCCAAATAAGTGAATTAAAGATTCTTTTCTTTTCTTTCATTGGCCAGGTGGCATTGCTGAGAATCTAGCAGAGAAATTGATTGGTGTTCTCTTTGAGGTTTGGTTACTGGCTTGTACTCGGTGCTTCCCAACACCTCCTTATTGGAAGACAGCCAAGGAGATGGTGGCAAACTGGAGGCACCACCCAGCAGTGGTGGAGCAGTGGAGCAAGGTCATCTGTGCACTGACTTCCAGGTGGGTGGTTGTCTTCCTGCTTCATCTGACCTGAGACAGCTTCTCCCTGGTGCTGTCTTCTGGGATTTGTGGGATACATTTTGAAAAGCCTTGGGTCCACTATCACGGTGCTGTAGACACAAAATTGAACCACTTTAAGAAAATAGATGCAGCAGTTTGGCTAATCCTGTCTAATCTAAAACCTTTCGGAATAATCATGTATTTTTGAGAAGTAGGTAAATTCTGTACGCTGTCTTCCCCCCAAGTCCCACTCTTAATTTTAATTATAAAAATTTGCATGATCATTATTTTAAAGGAAAAACCATAGAAAGATATAGCAGGGTTTTTTACCAGATATTTTGTTCATATATATTTACATATAATTTTGCAGAAGTAGGACCAAAGTATACATGCTACTTTATAACTAAAGTAGATAGTTTTTTTTTTAAAGAAAAAATATGGAACATCTCACAAAATGCGAGTCATCCTTGCATAAGGGCCATGGTAATCTTCTCTATATTGTTCCAATTTTATTTATTTATTTATTTATTTATTTATTTATTTTTTTAAATTTTATTTTAAACCAATATTGTTCCAATTTTAGTATATGTACTGCTGGAGTGAGTACAGTAGGCAGTTTTTAATAATAATTTTTCCTTTTTATCATTTATATATATAAAGCCATTATTATTCCATGGGTAAACTCAGGTTCTCTTTTTTAGTCTTTATTTTTTCATTTCTCTGTACATATTTTAGTACATATCTTGAAAAGATAAGGATTCTTTTATTTTATTTATTTATTTATTTTGGTGCTGGGGATTGAACTCAGGCAAGTGCTAGGCAAGCGCTCTACCACTTGAGGTATATCCCCAACCCAAAAAGATAAGGATTCTTTAAAAAAACAATCACAATACCATTATTGCACCTTAAAAAGTTGACAGTTCTTTAATACCAGATGGAACTGTACATCTTTTTTTTCGTTGTCGTTTGTTTGTTTTTTGAGACAGGTTCTTGCTATGTAGTCCAGGCTAGCCTTGAACTCACTATATAGGCCAGGCTGGTCTTGGACTCATGGCAATCCTCCTGCCTCAGCCTCCCAAGTGCTGGTATTACAGGTGTGCACTACCACACCTGGCTCATCTTTTTCTTTTTATAGTTGATTCCATTGAATAAGAAAGCAAAGTTCAGAAATTGCGTTAGTAGACTTGTGGTAGTGGGAATTGAATCATTGCCTTTGTACTGAGCTACAATCCTTAGCCCTTACTATTTTTTTATTTTGAGACGGTCTTGCTAAATTGCCCAGACCAGGTTTAACTGGCAGTTCTCCTACATCAGCCTCCCATAGTGCTGGGGTTACAGACATGCTCCACTATGCCTGACTACTCGACATCTTTTTTAAAGTGTGTTTTAAACTGTAGGTTCTCATTCTTATTTTTGATTTCTTTAGAGTTTTTGTTGAAGAAATGAGGTTGTCTTTTTTTTCCCCGCCAGTACTGGATATTTGACCCAGGGCCTCATGTATGCTAGGCAAATACTCTACCACTGAGCTGCGTCCTCGGTCCTTTGTATTTTATTTTGAGACAGGATCTTGCTACATTGCCCAGCCTGGACTCAAACTTTGTGATCCTCCTGCCTCTGCCTACTAAAGAGTGGGGATTACAGGCTGAGTAGTTGGGTTTGTAGGGTGTGCTCCACCACATCTGGCTTGTGTTGTTATTGAGTATTTCATGTTCTGAATTTTTCCAGTTTTATTGTCATCGTGTTAACATGTTTCCCATCTAATTTTTCTTGTTAACTGGTAGAACTACAGACTTGATCTAACTTAGGTTCAATTGGGGACAAGGGGAAGGGATGGTGAGAACAAATACTTTGTAGGTAGCATTATGTATCAGAGGGTAGACTGGTTTGAGCTAATAGGTGTTAGATCTTCCAATGTGATATGTGTATGTACCAGTTCTCTGTGACAAATGTATTTAATATGTATTGCAAACAAATACTAATAAAAATAAAAATAAAATGTTAGATCTTTATCACCATTTAAACTGAAAGATGAAGTTTGGGAATATTCTTTTGATTCTGGTATATCATGGAGAACACTATTGTCTTGATTGTAAAAGCTGTGCGTACTTAGAATAGAAAATGTGGAAGAGGCAGGGGAAATAATTATCACTTAAAGGTAATCAGGGTTGGGGATGTAGCTCAAGTGCTGGGGAGCCCTTGCCTAGCAAGTGCAAGGCCCAGAGTTCAATCCCCAGTACCCTCTCCCCTCAAAAGGTAATCATATTAACATTTTAGTGTATTTTCCATGTGGTTCCCTTCTTAAACCAATTTGAGATTATTCTATATACGATAATACTCTTACCTCCTTTTTTCATCCGATATCTTTCTTGTCACTTTAATTACATGTGCTTTTAATTCTTAATTCTTGAGATTGTATTTTTAATGATTTTGTAGTTTTCCATTGTGTAATTGAAGTTATAATTAATGATTTCTCTAGGGTTTTGATAAGTATGTTGTTCCTAGTGTTTTACTTTAGAACCACTATTGATATGAATGACTTATACAGCTTATGTGTGTATTATGATTACTAAGAAATAGTACCTAGATATAAAATATTTGAGTCAAAGGGCTTTTGAAGAGTTTTAATACATACAGAATATTACTGTTAAATGAAGTAAGTTGTTGAGTTACTTTTATGGTACAGTATAAAAGTGCACAATTCCTAAATTTCTTAATACTATATTCTAAACTTCATGTAAAGTTATTGTTATAAATAAAATATAGTTTAGATGTACTGATGAGTTTGCAGTGGACTAAGTCTTTTAAAAATAATTTGTTTATATTATAGTTTTATTATATGCTTAATTATAGAACTATTAAACAATTTTATATAAATGACATAATCTGTTGCTTATAATACACAGTATAAATAATACATATTTTAAATATGTTTTAAAAATCTTTTGAACAGCCAGGCATAGTTGTGCATGCCTGTAATCCCAGCACTTGGGAGGCTGAGGTAGGAGGATCACCATGAGTTTGAGGCCTGCCTGGGCTACATAGTGAGTTCAAGGCCAGCCTAAACTATATAGTGAGACCCTGTCTCCAAAACAAAAAAAAAATGAAACTTCTGAACAACTGGAAATCCCTTCCAGTTTGTCTGTTTTATAAATGACGGTTTTCATATACTTTGTTTATTTAAGTAAGGTACATATGTTTCATTTATTTTTCTCTTATGTTTTCATGTTTGAATGTATTTTTCATTCTGTTGAGAAATGGACTTAATGGTATGCATTTTTTAATTTTCTAGATTGCTACGCTTTACATATGGTCCTTCATTTCCTCCATTTAAAGTTCCTGATGAAGATGCAAGTCTGATCCCTCCAGAAATGGATAATGAGTGTGTTGCACAGACATGGTTTCGATTTTTACATATGTTGAGGTATTGTTTTGTTATTTCATGAGCTTTTTATCTAGTAAACTTCTTGGGGCAGGAACTGAACTCTCTTGTTATCAGAATGTGGATGCTAAGCACAATCCATCAGTGGAGCCATGCTGGACAATAAGGACATCTACGTCATGTCCGTCCTGCTCTCGCCATCTCAGCAGGCTTAGGCTATCCTTAGGTGCCCTTGGAACTCGTTCCCTGTGGTAGATACATTTGTTCTGTTGCTGTTGCTGCAGCCTGGATGATACCCCTCCCAAGACTTTGTCACATTCAGTGGGGACTACAGACTGCCTTGTATCCAGCACTAGTCACTTTGGCGCTCTTCCTCTAGTTGCCCTGTTGTTTAAAATTTCACTGAGGTATACACTTTAATATTTCACAGAGAGCTGAGCCCTTACTTCCTGCTATGCCTTTATAGAAATTCTTCAGTTTAGTTCTATCACTTTGTACCTGTCCTTCTTCCACCCTTACCCATGTCTTCCATGGAACTTTTATTCTATTGTAAAATACTGATAAACTTTTTCCTCTTGTATCTTCTCTTCCTGGGTGTACTGTCTTTATTTTTCTTTTGTATATTGGTGATTTTAAATTACTCTGCATGACCTTTTTATAAATTAGGAACGTGAGCCATTTTCTGTTATTTCCTTTTCTACTTTGTAGTTGTGTTTTTCAGCATTCAGTGATTTTTTAAAAAAAATTAATTTTAGTGGTACATTTTAGATATGCATAATGATAACATTCATCGTAGGGAATTTGAACCTTTACATGATATAACTTGCTGCTTCTTTTTTTTTCCCATTTTCATTGATTTTTAGTTTTGAATATCTTTCCTTTTATCATTTCTATCTCTTTTATAATTAGAAAGTCTTTCTGTGTTCTTTGATCAGACAGATATTCAGCTATGATTTTTTTCTAACATCGTTTCCTTTGAGATATTAAATTCCTTTATATATACCAGTATCTGTCTTTTTTTTTTTTTTTTGGTACTGGGGATCGAACTCAGGGCCTTGTGCTTGCTAGGGAAGCACTCTACTGCTGAGCTAAATTCCTAACCCCTAAGTCTCCTTTTCTAAAGCATGTATTTTTCTGTTTTTAGAATCCTTTTTTTAAAAACTGTCTTTTTGTTGTTATTGTTACTGGGTATCTTAGTTCTTGTCACTGAGACAAAACACCCAACATTTGAAGGAGGAGGAAGCCAGGCGTGGTGGCGCCTGCCTGTAATCCCATTACTCGGGAGGCTGAGGCAGGAGAATTGCCTTGAGTTTGAGGCCAAGTGAGTTTGAGCTCACTTGGGCTACAAAGTGAGCTCAAGCCCAGCCAGAACTATATAGCAAGGCCTTTTTCTCAAAAAACCACAATCAAATAAATAAATAAATAAATAAAATCAAAGAGGAAAGATTTATTTTGGCTCACAGTTTGTAGAGGTTTCAGTCCATAATTGGCTGGCTCCAGGGAAGGGTGGCATGACAGAGGGATATGGCAGAGCGGGCAAGAGGCAGCAGAAGGCAAGCAGCTGTAACAGAAGCAGCAGCAGCAAGCTATGGCAGCAGCCCTCTTTCTCTCCCTTATATTCCATCCAGGATACCTCCCCGTAGGGTGAATATACTTAGGGTGGGACATCCTTAATCTCGAACACTTAATCCAGCATCACACACTTTAGATTCAGCCACCTCTGAAAAGCCCCACCTATGACTGCATGAGGCTTTGGGGTGGCATCTAGATACGAGCCATAACACTGGAGATTGAACCTGGTGCTTTGTGTATGAACTCCACCACTGAGCTGTACCTTCCACCCTCCTTTTTAGAATTTTATATAGCTTTTTTTTTTTTTTTTTGGTGCCAGGGATCGAACTCAGGACTTTGTGCTTGCTAAGCAAGCACTCTAATCACTGAGCTAAATCCTCAGCCATGTTGTTTGTTTTTTGAGACAGGGTCTCACTATGTGTTTCAGGCTGGCCTTGAACTCACTCTGTAGCTCAGCCCGGCAATCCTCCTGACTCAGCCTTCTGATGTTAGTATATGTGCTGCCAAAGTGAGCATATGACTCAGCCTCCTGAGATCTGGGATTCCAGGCCTTCCACATCACACCCAGTTTAGAATCTTATGTATTTACAGAAGTGTTTTGTAGTTTTCATCACAAAGATTTGCGTATTTCCTTTATTACTGATTTTGGAAAAGCTCCTTTTTTTTTTTTGCTATTATATCTTCTAGGTGACTATTGCTACTGTAAAGAATATTTTTACTTTTGTATATGATGTGGGTATTTAAGAGCTAGAGTATCTTCTAGATAGTTATTGCTGCTATAAAGAATATTTTTTACTTTTGCATATCATATGGGGGCATTTGAAAGAGCTCTAGGATTTCAAGAATTCTTCTGAGATTTCTAGATATAATGGACACATTTTTTATTTATTTATTTATTTCATTTTATTTTATTTTATTCTATTTTATTTTTTGAGACAGGGTCTTGTTATGTAGTTCAGGCTGGCCTTGAGCTCACTATGTAGACCAGGCTGGCCTTGAATTTGAGGCAATCCTCCTGCCTCAGCCACCTAAGTGCTGAGATTACAGGTGTGCGCCGTCATGCCTGGCTGGACACATGTCTTCAAATAAGTACTGTGTTCTTTTCTAGTAGTTCACACTAGAGCGTGTGGTACTTAATCCATAGTGTTTTGGATACAGTAAGAGCTGGAGGTGAGTTCAAGTTCTACTGTGTTTTTCTTTGTGAATTTGATTGAATAATTTAGTCTCTCTGTGTCTTTTTAATTTATAAAATGGGGATAATGTAGTACCCATCTTGTAAGAATTGAAGAAGAAAAAGGCATGTAAAATAGTATAATGCATTGCACATGATAGGTGCTTGAAAATTGCTATTACTATTATAATTATTTTGTATATTTTCTTACACTTGTCAAAACTTCTAGAAAGAACACTGCTGAATTAAAATGATACTGTTTTGGTACTCTTGTGCCAATTTTTATTGGAATACCTCTAATGTATGGAATTGAGGAGGATGTTCATTATTGTTTTGAGATTTTTTTTAATGCCTCTGCTTTCCTAAGCAATTAAAAAAATTGTTATATATAAATAAACTTAACAAGTACTAAATTTTTTCCAGATCGCATTTTGGGATCCATTTAAGCAATTAAATGGTTTCTCTTCTTTGACCTATTGATATATTAATTTCTCTATGTTGGGCTGTCCTTCCTTCCTGAGAAAAAGTTCTCTTTGGTTATGGAATGCTGTTCTTTCAGTGTTTTTCTGGATTGTCTAATTTTTGGGGGGGAGTGGTTGAGATGGGATCTCACTGTATAGTTGAGGCTGACCTTGAACTCACAATGATCCCCTGTGTCATCCTCCCAAGCATTGAGATTACAGGCGTGTGCCACTCCACCCAGCATGAGTTGTCTGTAATTCTGTATTTACCAATCAATATTTTGGTAATTTAAAAGAATAACAAAACTTCCTATTCTCTTTTATGTTCTATATCCTTTAGTGTTTGAAATAAATGACCAGTAAAACTCTAGTCCTGGAATATTTTTTGTAGTTGGGTCTTGGATAATCTTTTCTCTCTTCTTCACTGTAATTGATCCCTCAGGCTTTATCATTTTTCTTGAGCTAATTTTGGTTTTTTAGTCAGAGTGCTTTTGGTTGTAAAGAATAGGGATCCATTTAAGCAAATGCTCGTAAGTAGAAGTTACTATGTGTTGACCGAGAGAGCTCCTTGGGCTGTAAGAAGCAATGAGCAACCAACTCTCATGTAGGGGAGAGAGCAAGGCAACCTTTGGGACAAAGCTACTCTGTCTTTTCTCTCATAAATTTTTTTTTGCTTCTCTTGTGCATTATGCACTCTTCTTTTCCTCCAGCAGGTTTCCTCCTGGGTCCCTGTTTCCCACTCTTGTAGAGGGGCATCTGCAACTCTGTGGTAGCTGCCCAGTGGTGCAGATAGCTGTGCTACTGTGAGACCTCAACTCTGGCCCTTTCAGTTCACTAATTCTTTGTCTTTATGCAGCTCTCAGAGGAGTTAAATTGGATCAAATCATTTTCATTAATTAGGCTATACTGTTTGTAGGTCTCTCACAGACATCTTGATAGACTCCTTTTGGGCAGGTTTTACCTCCTTGCTTAAGTGAGCTGTGGGCGGGGGAAGCAAGTCTATGGGGGTTAATGAGAGGGAATGATTTGGTCATTTACAGATTTCCTGGGAAGAGGGCTTAATATGGTGGTGAGATGGGCATCAGAATTTTGTCTAGTATGGTATGCTTTATCTTTTTCCAGGAAAAGCAAAACAAAAATGTGTTTCTCACTGATTTTGTTTTTTCCTTTTTTGGTTTTTTGAGACAGGGTCTTGCTATCTAATTCAGGCCTTGAAGTCACTGTATAACCCAGACTGGCCTTCAACTCTTAGTGATCTTCCTGCCTCAGCCTCCTGAGTGCTGGGATTACAGGCATGTGCCACCAAACCCAGCTGCCCATTGGTTTTACCAGTATTCTCAACTGCTTGATCTTGGACTTGTTTGTGTATGACCCCCCTGTCCTTTAGACTCCACCTAGACATTCTATTTTAGTAAATTTAGGTGTAATCTGGACCTGTAAAAGGTCCCTAAATGTACCAGATGTGGTGGTGCACACCTGTAATTCCAGCAGTCAGCAGGCTGAGTGAGGCAAGAGGATCACCACAAGTTCAAGGGCAACCTGGGCTACATGGTGAGTTCAAGGCCAGTATGAACTACATAGTGCAACCCTGTTTCAAAAAACAAAGGTTTCTAAACATGTCAGGTACACAGGACATCAGGAACTACAGAAAGAGTTTCTGCTATCTATTCCATATCCTTTGTTACCCATTCTCATTTCAGATTTTAGTTTTTTTTTTTTTTTGAATCTGTTTTCTGAGTGTTTGGATACGAATGAAATCATTTCTGGTTTATATCTGGAAGAGCTGTACAAGCCTTTCTCTTCCTAGTTTTCAATAATTGAAAGACATGAATTTAACAGAGCTCTCTTGGACTGAGGTGTGCCCCATTCCAGCCTTATAATTTCTAAACAGATGAACTACAACTCCCAGCAGGCAGTGCTGCTAGAGATTTTACCTCCTATACCCTCCATGATGGACTACAGTTCTGTGTGATATGCTGTACTACCTCTAGAAGCCCATTTTCTGTACAAGCACACATGTTGTCCTTTGCCATTATAGTTACTTGAAATTAACAGTCTTCTGGTGGATGGAAAAAGAGATTTCAAAGGACAGAGAATGTGTAAAATACTGATTTCTATTTCCAGCCTAGTTCTTTTGCCTCGTAGCTAATAGAAATTCTACCAGTTATGAGTTATCAATAGTAGTTTGTGTTGGAGAGCCTCTTTAATCAACAGCAGACCATTTCAGTTGAAAAGCTTTTTAATGCAAGTGCCTATACCTAAAATATAAATCACACCCCAGAACATTATTTTGAAATGTATGCTATGATACATATATGTGGACACTATATTGAAACTATAATACTCATCTTGATTTTCAAATTTTTAAAAATTGGACGTTTTAGTTAAAAATTTCTTCGTGAGGTTATTTTTGATTTATAGCTTTTCCATTCCACTGCTTAATTCCAAATATATTGGAAATATCTATGTGTAATCTTAAAAAACTAAAACTTTCTAGATTTTATGGGTAGATTAAGTTCACGTAAAAAAAAAAAACTACCCTCTGGGGGACTGGAATTTAGCTTAGTAAGGTCCTGAGTTTGATCCCCAGCAACCCCCCCCCCAAAAAAAAACTGCCTATCTTCTATAGAGAAGCATTCAAGTCTGAGCCCTAGCCAATGAATCAAAGACATAGGCACACATAGCCCTGTTCTTAAATTGATTTGCATGTATTTTTTTCCTATAGAAATTTCTAACTGTGTCATTAATTTTTCTCTCTTTTTTGATAGTAATCCCGTGGATTTGAGTAACCCAGCCATTATAAGCTCTACTCCCAAATTTCAGGAACAGTTCTTGAATGTGAGCGGAATGCCACAAGAATTGAATCAGTATCCCTGCCTTAAACATCTGCCTCAAATATTTTTTCGTGCCATGCGTGGAATCAGCTGTCTGGTGGATGCATTCTTAGGTGAATTTTGTGTATGTTGCTAGATGTTTGAAGAGCCTACATTTTGGAAACCCTCAAGTCTAGTTCTAGAAGAAATTATGAAAGCCCAAAGGAAAAGATGAACAAATTTGATGACAAATAACAAACTGGGAAAGATTATTTGTGACAAATGTAATAGAGGATTATTATTATCTTTATATAAATAGATCAAGAAAAGAATATGCTAAGAAAAAGAATATCTACTAGATAAAAGGACAGAGGATACAAATAAATAATTTACAAAAAATGCTCATTCTTATTAGTTATCTAAGAAAATATAGATTATAATGCACTAGAGATTATTCCTAGGTATGTCATTAGAAACTAAATCATACCTTTTGTAAACCACTGTTTCTAAGGGTTTTTCACATTGTAGACTTATGAGAGGTCAGAATTTTTTAACCTGTTAAAAAAAGTGGTATTTAATATCTGTTTGTCTGTCTATCTATCTATCTATTATACTGAGGATTGAACCCAGGGAATGCTGAGCTACATTCTCAGCCCTTTTTCAAATTTATTTTGAGACAGGGTCTCTAAATTGCCTGAGCTGGCTTTGAATTTACAATCTTCCGCCTCACCATCCTGAGTAATTGGGTGTGTAACACCATGCCCAGCAATAGCTGTGGTTTTCTAAAACACTTGTAGTTTTTTATATAATATGTAACTAATATATTAGTTCTCATTAAGTTTGGCTGTCATTTAACAACCAAAAAATTCCAGTGGTTTAAATAAGAGACTTTATTTTCACATACATATGAAATCAAGGCTAGGTAGTACAGGGCTGCTGTAGTAGTTCTATCCCCATGAGGGATAAAAAAACCTTTCTGTCTGGTGGCTCTGCATCCTTTGTGCAGTGCCTGCTGGGCTGTGATTGTTGAGTGAGTTTTCAGTGTCCTGTCCAGAAGTTAGAAAGGAAGGAGAATCTTTACCTGATTGTCCTTTTAAGATTTCTTGGAAGACCTGTCCAACAATCACCTATTTCTGTGGTTAGAAAATAGCCACATCTAGTTGCAAGAGAAGCCTGAAAATGTAGTTATTTATTGTGGGTAGCTGTGTCCAGCTAAAATTTGTGTTCTATTACACAGGTAAAAATGGTATATGGATATTGGGAGGTAACTAGTGGTCTACTATAGTGTGTCCCATCCTTGGAAAACGTTGCATGTAGAAGATTTTCTGGTCAAAGAGTTTTTTTTTTTCTCTTTTGTTTGTTTTTGTTTTGTTTTGTTTCTTTGGGTATGCTGGGGATTAAACCCAGAGCATTGCACAGTCTAGACAGGCACTCTGCATTGAGCTCCACCCCAGTCACATATTTGAACTATGAAGAATAACTTATCTTTCTTTTTTTCTTAAGGCATTTCTAGACCCCGGTCAGACAGTGCTCCACCAACACCCGTAAATAGATTAAGTATGCCTCAGAGCACTGCAGTTAACACTACCCCACCACATAACCGGAGGCACCGGGCTGTTACTGTGAATAAGGCCACCATGAAGACAAGCACAGTAAGAACTTTCATTACACAGTTAGACTGTATAAAGTTGACTTTCTAATTTCCCATTCTTTTTAGAAAGTCCTTCTGTTTTCTCAAATCTTTCATGGATATGGTTGTATTCTTGTGCTCTTCAAAATAGGTTAGTACTGCTCATGCCTCGAAAGTCCAGCACCAGAGCTCCTCAACCTCTCCTCTGTCAAGTCCAAATCAGACTAGTTCAGAACCACGGCCACTGCCTGCCCCTCGGAGACCAAAGGTTAACAGCATCTTGAATCTCTTTGGATCGTGGTTATTTGATGCAGCATTTGTTCACTGTAAACTTCATAATGGGATAAACAGAGACAGCAGCATGACTGGTAAATATTGCTCAAGAAATATATTAGCATTTTTTTCCTTTTTTTTTCCCCTTTTTAATCTTTCCTACCTGCAAGATTATTATGTATCTTGAAAAGCTCTATTTCTGACCAAGCAATATCTTGTGCTTAACCCCTTCCAGCTGAAATAAAAGAAACTTTGGACGTTTTCCTGACTATCCTTTTAATGTATATTCTGTGAGGTTTGGCCTTTTGTCTGGTTTTATTAGACATACTTCGGGTTAGCTACTTTTTTGCTGAATCAGATTCCTTTCAGTAGGTGACCTGGACGTTCCCTTCATGTCAGCCAGGGTAATAATATTTATAGGAAGAATTAAAGACTTCGATTGGAAATTTACCCACAGAACCCACAGTGGTGTTTTCTTAGATTTTTGACAGCTATTCAGTTATTGGTCATGTATATATGAACAATTGTCTACTTTATAGTAGACTCTAATCTCTCAGATTGCAGTCTAGAGAACTTTCTTTCAAGAGCACACTTCCAAAATATCATTTGCCTGGTAACATAATAAAACTGGTAGAGAGTTGATAACTCAATCCTGATATCTTCATTTAGATTTTATTATATAAATGAAACTATTTACATAAAGTCTGACATATTTTTTTCATCTGACCATTATACTTGGAGATAGTGACATAGGATGCAGGGTGGATGGAAGGGTAGTACAGAATGTTTTGAGTATTTATGACATGTTTTATACAGTTGAATAATAATAATGACTGGCATTTTTTGAGTTTCTGTTACTATATGCCAGGCACTATGATTATGCATTCATGAATGTATTGGTTCTTTGGTAAGAAAGCACCTTTCCACTTGAGTTGGAGATAGATTGAGATAAAAAAGATGATTGCATTTGTTTTTTGCATTTCTAGGGAGAATATTAGTTCCAAGGATAAACAGAATGGCCATTGGGTGTCTCTCAGAAATGCCTTCATAGCTATTATGTATAATGTCAGGGTGAAAGTCTATGTCTATGATTACTATATACATATAATTATTTTGGATGTTCTTACAAGTCTTTAAATAATTTAGAAAAGTCACAGATACAAAGATTTTCAGGAATATAATTTGAGATTGTGTGAATGAGTTTAGGGATTCCTTTGCTTTATTTAGTTCAAATTTAGAGATTTTATTTTCTGCTAATTCCATGTTATAATTTTATTCACAAGTTTGAAAGTACTGCTTACTTATAGTTAAATTTATGTGCTTATAATGTCTAAATGAAAAAAAAATTAAAACCACTTTTGAGTTTTATTTTCTTTATGTTCATGTACTTTATCTTTTGAGTTTTCTGAACCATGTTTATTAATTTTCTAGAGCGAGTTAGCCATTTTTATTTTTTTAAAGGTATAGTTCTTACAATATAGCTTTTGGATACAGAGCAGTTGACACTGAAATGCCTGAATCTAGCATGGCTAGCCTGCTGCTTTGTTGGTGGGCTTGCTTCAAGGGAACTTAAAGAGCTTTCTATCTCTAGGGAGTTTGTGACAGCTTTTCTCACCCTCTTACATCAGAAGCTAGAAACCAAAGTTCAAATCATATATGGGTAACATCTTTAACTCATCATTTTCCCTGGTGGGGAAAAGCTAGACGCACTTCTCCTCACTGCTTTTGGAGATGATAAAGGCTGTTACAGCCCCCAGGAGATAAGAAGTATCCATGTGGTGGAAGGGGTTATGGAGTGCTGTTGCATCCCAGTCTTATGGTCGGGATGTAGGGGGTGCTGGTTATACGTTTTCTTAGTACTGGCTGTCATCAAGGAATTCTGCCATGCAGTTCACCTTTAACTTAAAATGTTTGCTCCCTTGAACTGGTTAGCTTTAGATTTATGTGACAGTACACTGTGCTTTGTGAAAGTAACATTGAGCTGGGAAGGGTTAATGAACTAAAAATTTTAATGCACGTTATAGGCAGTTCAAAACCTCAGTTCTCTGTAGTTGTGTAATTTTCTTTATTCATTGTTTTGCATGATACAAAAATCATAATTTTGGACCTGAATGCACAATTTCCTATGTTTTTGAACTAGCTTGTGGTATCATAAAGCTTTAAATTTAACCTTTAAAAAGCTAAAAAGCTTCTTAATTTGTTGTAAAATTTCACCATCTTTAAAGTATTTTATAATTACTGCTGTCCTTTGATTTGTTTCCATTTATTTCTATTATCTTGCAGCATCTTTTATCCAAATTCTTCTTTCTTATAAATCTTGTAAGTAGGAACCAGAAGCTTCTCCTTAATTGCAGTCATGTTTTTATTTTTTTCATAATTCCATTAAAATTTTTGATTGTCATTGTCTCTTGTAGTTTTTGCACTTGGGAAGAAAAATACTTTTCTGTGTTTTGAATGGGGAAGATTGTTGGCAAAAGCAAATTAATCTGCCTGAATCAGTCCCATTATTTCTTGTATACTAGTCTGGTCATGTCATGAATTCCAGGACTTTGCACTAACTGTGTTTTGGCTTTTTTTTTTTAAAGCTTTAAGCTTATTTTTATACAGATTTAGTGTTTGATTTGTATGCATTCTGCATGTAGTGTTTTTCAAATGTATTATTGCTGGATAGTTTATTCAGGACTAAAAATGGCTCATGGGAAGTTGCATAAAGATTTATGCTTGACTCTGCATTCTATTAAACCTTTTATTACCAAACAATTTAATAATTTTATGCTGTAGAGTAATAAAAGATTTCAGAGTGATTTTCAATACACTATGAAATCTTTTGTTAAAACTAAAGCAACTTTCGAAGGGCTTCTGTTTCAGTGACAATGGATGACCATGATAATCTTTCTTACCAACCTAATTTTCTGATTTATCAACCTCAAGTTAGCTGCTTTCTGTGGTTGTTAAAATTCATTCTCATTTGCTTGGTTGGACGATTCTTTGGTGTGTGTTTTGGAGTTGGGTGGGTGCTGGGAATGCTCTCTCTTCCTCCCTACCCATTTCTCATCCTTACCTTGCCCTCTCCCTAAAGTGTACAAACTGGCATGGCGTTGCCCATTTAATTACAATGTCCAGCTCGGTTAATATGTAAATTCTAGTAGCTGTTTTTCTTAATGTTTAAGAAAATTCTGTAGGGCGAGGAAAAAACAGAAAAATAATAAAAAGCCAAATTCTGCATTATATATCTGTATATAAATATAAATACAGGTATATATGAATATACTCATCTGATCAAAAATTCACTTTAAAGTGTTTCTTATAGAACCTGTTAAGCTGATCATGCCACTGTAAATTAATTGTTACCCATTTTCAAAGAAGATTTCAGAGAGCCCTTTTCAAAAAAATTTTAAGACATAGTTGCTAAACAAAAGCATCATTGGATTCTATTCAAGTAGCTATTTAATGATACCAATATTTGATCTTTGTGTCCAGGGTCCCATGAGCCTATTTGGCATATTGATAAATATAATAAAACCCTCCTTTTCTCTCCCCAGCCATTACAACACAAGCTAGCATGGAGTTTCGACGGAAAGGGTCACAAATGTCCACAGACACCATGGTTTCCAACCCTATGTTTGATGCAAGTGAATTTCCTGATAACTATGAAGCAGGAAGAGCTGAGGCTTGTGGGACACTGTGTAGGATTTTTTGTAGCAAGAAGACTGGAGAAGAGATACTGCCAGCTTATTTATCCAGGTCTTAGAATTTTTTGTTTGTTTATTTTTCCATTTATGTAGTTTTGTAGTGAAACACTCTTCTAGTATGGCTTGGTAGGCTGAATTGGTAAATGCTGGTCTGAGATAAATACCTATAAATGTCTGTACATGATTGAAGTTGTTTGATTTCTTCCATTTTATTTGTCTTATCAAATTTGGGGAAGATCTTTAAGACTATTTTACAAGTTTTATTTATTCTATTTTATTTGAATTTTTTTTAATTATAGAGGGATTTAGAAGAATCACAGTCATTTGTTAATACATTTTTAGCACACCATTAGGTACTGTGGACAGTTCAGAAATAAGTCAGCTGTAAATCTTGTCCCCAAGAAGTTTATTTTCTGGAATGAACAAACCCATGTAAACAAGAAACAGTAAGAATAAGAAGTTGATAGGAGCTGAGGATTTAGCTCAGTGGCTAGAGTGCTTGCCTCACAAACACAAGGCCCTGAGTTTGATCCCCAGCACCGAAAGAAAAAAAAAAAACAAAAGTTGATAGGAGAGAAGCATAGGTAAAGGTCTGTAGGCATTCAGAGGAAGAAACAGTACACTTACCCTAGAGTGTTTGGAAAAGTATTATGGAAGATTGGATGATTGCATTGGGTATATAAAGAATGCATAGTATTTACACTGTTAGAAAGTTGGGTAGAATTATTTTATCCAAATCTCTGGATTAGCATCTTGCTGAATGGTTCTACCATCTGTTCAGCTGCTCGGCTACAAACTAGGAGTCATTTTAGACTTCTCTCGCTCTGTATCTTTAGTTGTCTACCATCTCCTGTCTTTCTGCTCCTTAAGCTTCTTTCTGATTTCTCTTCACTCTGTCCCCAGCATGATACTTTAGACTTTGTCACTTTTCTCCTAAATGAACTTCTGTTGGCCTCCTATTTTTCTTTTAATTCTACTTTGCTCTTCCTAGCTGATCATTCACACAGCTACTGAAATAAGGTTAATATCAAGCAGAACATCAGATAGATACTGGTGTACCTGCTAAGTTCTCAGAAGAGAAGATTAAATTGACTTGGGGGAAAGGAAATGCAGAAGCATATGGTCGTGAAAAATCATATGTTCAGGGAATTAGTCAAGGCTATTTTAATCATATGCTCTTAGCTTTAAAGAACAGAAACCCTCACAATCTGATTAAAGGAAAAAGGAACAAGTTATGAGAAGCTAGTGATATTTAACAAACTCTTAAGATCAGGAAGTGCAGCACGCAGCAAGGCCTTACAAAGAGTAGGTAGGAACCAAGGATTGGAAAGTGTTCAAGGACCAAAAAAATGTTCTTCTTTTCTGTTTCTCTGTCTTCTGGTCTTCTGGAAGTGCTTCATTCTCCTCTCTGCAGATTATTCTCTTATTGTACTTTGCTTCTAAATTCCTAATTTCCATAGTCTTGGTCTAGGTTGCCACGGTGGTCAGTTAGCATTTCTGTATCTTAGTTTCAAATTCTTGGGGAAGAGTATCTGATAAATTAGGTGTCTGTCTCTGGTCTAGTCAGCTATCACTGTGAAGGCGACTCACATAAAAGTGTCAGTGCTCACCCCTATGGTGAGGACCCGTTTCTGAGGAGGGAGCCTGTGGCCTGTAGAGATATTCCAAGTGATATCAACATCAATAAAGGAGAAGGCTGTGGCCATGAGCTTTCTGTCTGGCCCACAATACTGGATGAGTGGTAGTATGACAGACTAAAAGAATAGATTTGTGAGAGGGCAAATGATGGATTTAGTTTTGATCCCATTGAATTGTGAAGTGCTGCAAAATTTTACTGCCATGGAATTTGTTTCAGTAATTCTTCCAGTTTAGTAATAAGTGCTGCAGTTATTTGTTTTATTTTGTTGTTGCTGCCTCCTGTGCAGGCACCTGTAACTTTGAGTTACAAGACTTAAAACTTTAAGAAGGTATAATAGCCGCGAATCTTTTCTTTTTCTTAATAAAAAAATTATTTGGTTATTACTGTATTTGATCTAGATTGTTTGAATTCCAGTTACTTCTTTTAAAGGATAAGGATAATGAAGAGTAGAAAAGACTTTCAGATGATTGTGTAGAAAATACTAATAATTATGAAAACGTTGGATTAGTAGTTTATTTAAAATTTTTTTCTTGCTTTCCTAGATTTTACATGCTTTTAATTCAAGGTTTGCAGATAAATGATTATGTGTGCCATCCTGTCTTGGCCAGCGTTATTCTAAACTCCCCTCCTTTGTTCTGCTGTGACTTGAAAGGGATTGATGTTGTGGTTCCTTACTTTATTTCAGCTCTTGAAACCATTTTGCCTGACAGGTAAGCTGTCATTCTCTACTAATTATATCAGTTGTCTGGTTTGGCATGATCTGTTTTGGTGCTTCCTCCTGTTTCCTGATGTATCTTGTCCAGTTGTTTTTGTGGTCCAAAGGGACTTAGGCCATTATTAACTGAGTGTGCAGAAATCCAAAACCACTGCAACCCTGGATGGCTTCAGTTCTGATGTGTCTGAGGGCTTTGTCTAGAGAGGTCAGGGCAAACCCAGCCATTGATTCCTGCATTTGGAGAGTAGGCTTTAGTGTGTGTGTGGGGGGGGGTGCTGGGGATTGAACCAGAACTCTTACACATGCTAAGCATGTGCGAATTTTAACACTGAGCTACATCCCCAGCCCAGGCTTCGCATTTTATTTATTTATTTACTTATTAGGGTCTCGCTGTGTAGTCCAGGCTGACCTTGAACTCATGTAGCCCACACTGGCCTTGAACTCACAGTGATTCTCCTGCCTCAGCTTCCCAAGTGCTGTGATTATAGGCATGTGCCACCATGATCAGCTTAGGCCTTGCATTTTAAATCATGGCACAAATTCACCGTATAATTCAATAACAGTTTAACATACTGTTCACACACACAAACATATATACACGATGGTTGGACTGTGAAAAATTGACATGTTTGTGTATATATACATATATGTATATATATTTAGCAGTAGTTTAAAATATACTTTAGTTCAAACATACTAATAGCTTTTTATTTTTTGGCAGAGAACTCTCAAAATTCAAAAGCTATGTAAACCCAACAGAATTAAGAAGATCTTCCATTAATATCCTACTTTCTTTGTTGCCCCTCCCTCATCATTTTGGCACAGTCAAATCTGAGGTAATGTTTTAGTAAAGTGTTTTTATATTCTGTATTCTGTTCTTGTATGCTAATTTAAGTCGAACAGTGGGTTTTTAATAAAAACCCTCATTTCGGGTGAATTAATGAAGTTGCTTTAGTCACATATTTCTTCTGATATCTTACCAGCATGCCCTGGCCTGCCGTTTCAGATGGTTATGGAATAGTGACATCTGAAAGCATGTTAGGTGAACGAGTGCTGGACTCAACAGTGGCTAGTATTAGAGTGAAAGCCTTGCTTATTAGACTGATCTGCTCTCTGTCTGCTGTTCCCCCATGGGCGTGGAGTACCACAACAACTGATGTGAAAATGTGTTTTTTTCCCTAGGTGGTCCTGGAAGGAAAGTTTAGTAATGATGACAGCTCTTCTTATGATAAACCAATAACTTTTCTGTCCCTGAAGTTGAGACTTGTGAATATACTAATAGGTGCCTTGCAAACGGAAACGGATCCCAACAACACCCAAATGATATTAGGTTTGTGGTCACAGCCTTTTGTAGATGAAAACTCAGATGATATTGGCCCTCGGCATGTTGAGGAGACAGAGGCCAGTGATAGGAATCCATAAGTCTAACACAGCTCTACTTATTCAGAAGGAGACGCAGAATTTATTTGCTTTTTAATGTTAAAAAAAAAATGTAGGGTTGGGGATTTAGCTCAAGTGGTAGAGCACTTACCTAGCAAGCGCCAGGCTCTGAATTTGATCCCCAGCACAAAAGGAAAAAAAAGTAAAGGGCCGAGATGAGGGAAGGAAAGCATTTCCATATTCGTAGTCACTTTGGGCTTCTGTTTTTCTTTCTCCCTGCCCTATCCCTTCCTTTCTCCTTTCTTCTCTCTTCATCTCTTCTCCTTCTCCTCTTTGCTCTCTTCTTTTCCCCTTGCTTCACTCACTCTTTGCTTCTTTTTAAAAAAATTTTTGGGACAGGGTCTTATGCAGTCCAGGCTGGCCTTGAACTTATTATGTATCCCAAGCCGGCCTTGAGCTCTCAGTGATCCTCCTGCCTCAGCCTCCCAAGTGCTGGGATTACAGGCATGCACCACTATGCCTGGCTGCTCATTCTTTACTTCTATCTTTCCTTCTCTTCCTCTTCCTCCAACCTGTTAATAATGTGTGAAAAAATTTGAGGTGTGGTGTAATTCTGGAAGTCAGGTCAGCTTCCTGCCAAGAAGAAATTGTGGAGTGGCCACTTTGTGCTTCTCCTTTCCTTATTGTTTGCGCTTGTCTACATCATTAGTGACCACTTTCAGATTTTAGGTCTTTATCACTTCACCACTTGATTGCTGTACCCTTCTTTATTGTACCTTTGACTTTTCATCAAAGCCAAGGGTGTGATTCTAGATGCAGATACTTAGGGTGTACTAGAGAAATGAGTGGCATGATTCTTACCATGAGCAAGTTTCATTTCAGAGAGACTTCTGCGCATAACAGCAGAAGGTGGAGCTGATTGCATGCCATGTGTAATTGTCTTCAGGGTTGAAAGAGAAGAAACCAAAAGGGCAGGGAAGTCTTCAAGAGGGAAAAGGAAGCTGAATTGGATCTTAAAGGTCAGGACTTGCATAGGCAGAAATGGGGTTTCTAAGGGAGGAAATAATATGGCCAAAGAATTGATAATGATAGTAGTGGTTGGACCGAGTGCTCGTAAGTCTGGTATGTTAAGACAGTGGAGTAAACAGGGAAGAGTAAGCCCTTTCATTTTGGAAAGGAGTTGAGGGAACAGAAGTTACAACATAACCTCTTCGTGTTATTTTTGGGGCAGAGTTTTAAAATCTTACAAAAGGAAAAAATGGCCAGGTGTGGTGGCACAGGCCTGTGATACCAGCACTGGGGAGGCTGAGGCAGAAGGATTGCTGTGAGTTCAAGTCCAGCCTGAGCTACGTAGTGAGTCTGACACTAGCTTGGACTATGTAGCAAGACCCTCTTAGAAAAAACAAAACAAAATACAAAAGAGAAAAATGAAAGAAAAATTGGAAACCATGGCATCAAGAGAATTCAGTTAAATTATATATTTTGTAATTACACATAAATTTTACCTGATAAAAGAATTTAAATGAGTGAGTGGCAATACAGTGTTTACCATATGGTCCATTGTCAATAATAAGAAAAAAATGTATAAAATGTTTAGTTCAGTGTAGTAATGGCTATTGTGGTTCATGGAGCTGTGACCAGGCTTTAGAAGCCTATGGTATGTTGGGCGTCTCAGGAACATTTTGAGTGGGCTGCGTAGTACTTGGTCTCATCTTAGACCATTCTGATACTGTCATCCATTCTGGCTAAATACATAGCACATTGGGTCCTTTGTCCTCCCTCATTCCCCTCTCCTGCCTGGACCTTCACATGATCCTATTGTAGATCTTGTGTCCCTGAAAACTGAAATCTATATTTTGACTTAAAATGTTCCATTTCCCAATTACATATATCCTTTCATTTCATTAACTTTATTTTTACTTCAGCAATGTTTTAGCCCATGTATTAGCAAACTATAGCTCATGGCCAGATTTGATCTGCTGTTTTTGTAGTAGTTTTATTGGAACACAGGCATGCCTGTTGGTCTATTATCTGTGGCTGCTTTTGTGCTCCAACAAGAGAGTTGACTAGTTGTCAGTTGACTAGAGATCGGACGATACAAAGTCTAAAAGATTTACTTCCTATCCTTTTATAGAAAAAGTTTACCAACTTCTGCTCTAACTCTAACCCACTGGCCATATCTCATTCACTGTCTCTCAATTCCCCTCTTCCATTCCTATGCATTTTAGATTCCATGTCCCTTAACATTTTTAAACTCCAGTTCTGCTTAACTCAGCTTCCCTTTTAGTCCACAGTCACACCTGAGTGAGCAGTGCTAGAGAAAAAAAATGATACAGCAGTGCTTGTCACCATGAATCTCAGGTAACACTTAGCTCTGACTGGTAGTTTCACTAAACATCCTCAGGGAATTCACTTTTCTGTTTCTCACACTTCATGTCTCCAGCCTATATTGCTCTTCTGCTCAGCTAATGCTCTTGCTACATATTTCATAGAAAAAAGTGCAACAGATAAGTGCCTCCCACCTGGGAGCTCCTTCTTCCACTTAGCAGGGGTTTGAATTGTGTTATGTCATGTGCCAGGTACAACCCATGACTCTGGGGTACAGAAGGGAACAAAACTGACAAAATCATTCTGGTGATGGCAAGGGACAAATAGTACCTACGAGTGTATTCTGTGGGGGAGAAAATGAATCAGACAAAGGATGTAGGGGTGAGTGGGTGTGCCAGGGGGCAGAAGGGAGGGGCTGTTCAATTTTAAATAGAGCACCACAGTCAGTCACACTGAGATGAGGGAGGGAGCCAGGCAGGTGCCTGGGATTAAGAGTACATCAGACAGAGGGAAAAGCAGTAGCAGAGTACCTGAAGTGGGTGGGTGTTTGAGGAAAGCGAGGGTGCCAGTGTAGCCAGAATGAAAAGAGCAGAAGTGCACACAGTAGGAGATAGAGACAGAGGTAGCCCAGCTTGTTAGAATGTTGCTCCACCTGGCCTATTCTCATTGCCTTCTCAAGTCCTTCACTCTTCTTCCCTATCTGATCAGTATTTCCCTCTTCACTAGATTATTTATACTGCCATAGAAATATGTCCTACTATTACCTTTTTAAAATACACCTTTCCAGATGCCTTACCTCCCCTAGCTGTTGTCTCCATTCTCTCCTACCCTGAAAATCAAAACTCTGAATTTTCTACTCACTTTCTTTGCCTCTCATTTTCTTTTCAGGGTACCATTTTTGTCCTACCATTCCACTGAGTGAACTCACATCAGAGTTCCCAGTGATCTCCCTCTTGCCAGAATTGATGAAGTTGCACTCATCATCTCACCTGGCTTTGCCACACTTGGCTTGATTGACCCACATCTCCTTGTAACATTTTTCTTGATGCCTCCATCATACCATACTAATCTGATTGTATCTCACTGGTTCCTCCTCCTCTGTCTCCTTTGCTACCTCCTTCTGTCCTACCAAGTAGCTGTGTGTTGAAAACTTTCAAGCTCTGTTCTTGGCCCTCTTATCCTAGGTGGTCTCATCAGTCTCGTGGCTTTAAATATCATAGATATATGTGTCATAGATACATATCTTCTTCAGCCTAGATAATATCCTTTCAATTCAGCATATGTTACTAGCTAACTGCCTACTTGATATCTCTACTTGTACAGTATATCTAAAGGGCAGCTCAAACCTATCTTCGCCTGCCTCCCACATCTTTGCCCTGAATCAGTTGCCCAACAGTCTAGTTCCTCATCTCGGTAAATGGCTTCCTCATATATACCAAATTGTTCAAACAAGAACCTACAAACCATCTATCTTTAATTCTTCTGTTTCCCTAATACCCCACATTTAAGTCCACCCCTAAGTTCTGTTGACACTATTTCCAAAGTATATCCTGATCAACCCTAGAACCCTTCTGAGCTGCTCATCTTTTAATTACAGCATTGTCACTGGCTCTTACTGGTCTCTCTGCTTCCTTTCTTGCTCCCTTAGAGTTTATCTCCCCACTTATGCCAGAATCAATATCCTAAAGAATAATCTCGGTAATGTCATTGGTTGCTCATTATATTTAGAATAAAATCTACTTCCATTACCCTGATCTATGGAGAGCCTACATTCAAACATTACTACCCCTGTGCAGTAGGAAAGGTATAGTTGTGGTTTTTATTTTCTTACTTTGTTTTATTTCTAAAAGATCAGAACCTTGTTTGTATTATCCTTGAAATTGAGATGCTTACGTCTGGCCTTTCACAACAATTAAAAAATACCAGACAATGAGTACATTTTATAAAAGTACAGTTTGGCTTTCATACTTATTTTAGAAAAATATAATTTTAAAACTTCAGGAGACAGATCAGAATTGGAGAAATTCTACAGTATCTAATCTGACCAGTCAGTGGATTTATTAGTAATTTTGGGGAATTTCAGAAATGTTCAGCCCGAATCATATTCTTATTTCTGTTCTTAATCATGTGAGCCATTTTAGTGTTCGTACATATTTTATAGGCACTTTTTCCCTTTTTGCTGTTGCAGGGGCAATGTTAAACATTGTTCAAGATTCTGCACTTTTAGAAGCCATTGGTTGCCAAATGGAGATGGTAAGACGTTTATGACATGTAGTCTGTCAGAGAATATCAATTTATGATTATCTAAATTACATTCCTGTCTATCCTTGTGATTTTTAAAAGATATTTTGTTTTAAATACTGCTCATTGATTCAGAAGGACCCTATTTAAAAATACATATTTTGAGATTTTTTTTACCTGTCAGTGCTTTATCAGGTATACATCATGTCCTTGAGACGTTCCTCATGACAGAAACTCCAGTCTTTATTTCTGCACAGTGTCTGCATGTCTTGCTGTGCTGGTGAACTCGCTTGAATAATCTAGGAAAAGCCTTTTTTTTTTGGTGCCGGGGCTCAAACTCAGGGCCTTGTGCTTGCAAGACAAGCACTCTAACCACTGAGCTAAATCTCCAGCCCAGGAAAAGCCTTTTCCTCCATAATTCCTGCCATCTCTAATAGGGCTAGCAATGACTGTAAGATCAGTGGTCTCTTTCTAGCCCCTTAGACCAAAGTTTGCAGGTCCCTCAAAACACTAATGCTTCTAAATTGAAAAAGCTTCCCAGTGCCCTTTGCTTCTGTCATCAAGGTATGTGATCTTTATACATAGAAAGAGGCTGGAGAGTGAAGGAATTAATTAATAGGCTATGTTGAGTGGGTATAGGATGGGTAATCAAATTATTGCCAAGGAAATTACATTCTTGTCCAGTAGATACCTAACAATAATTCACTGAAGTGGATATAATGAATTAGATTTATATGGCAAAAATGAGAGAAATCTTTAACAGATTTATTAGTTCCGTTCATATAGGAATTTACACTAACCATAGTATTTTGTTGTGTTTTTTGATATAACTGCATTTGAAAGTTGCTGGGTTGTTTTTTTGTTGTTGTTGTTGTTGTTTTTTTAACATTGTATTCCTGTTCTGAAGTTTTGCTTAGGAGGCATGTAGTATGTTTTTTTTAAGGACCCAGAGTCATTAGCTAGTGAAAGCTAGTAAAGAATTAAGAAAGGTCCTGGGCTGGCCCTTTGTAACCAGTGGCAAAGAAGACCCCAGTATGGACACTTACAGTTGTCAGACTCTTCATACCATTCAGCAGATAGTGTCTGTGTGGAAATACCACAACAGTTTTAATCCATTGTCAGTTTGTGTGTGTGTATCATTATGTGCTATTTAGTTGGCCCATTCCATTTTATCAGCAAAGTTTTTCATGATTAGCCTCTGTTTATATTTGTAAACTGTGGCAGAGCCCCCAAATACTTGCTTCATTTTTATTTGACTAGGGTGGTGGAGAAAATGACCTGAAGAGTCATAGTCGCACTAATAGTGGTATTAGTTCAGCAAGTGGTGGAAGCACAGAGCCCACAACTCCTGATAGCGAGAGACCTGCTCAAGCTCTCCTAAGGGACTATGGTAAGCTATGTTAAAAGAAAATCGGAAGTTTTACAGAATTACTTTTATTCTTAGATTTACAAATCAAATCTAAAAAAAAATCCTAATGTTCAAAAATTTAAAACAAAACTATAAACCAAAATTTTATGTACTGCAGTATAATAGAGGATGTTAGTCTAAAAAAACTAAGAAAAACTCCAGATATTTAAATTTTATTTATATAGCTTTTAGTAGTTATATTTTTGGGTAGTTTATTAGATTTTATAGGTGGTTGTAATGAGTGGTCAGGAGAAATTTCTGGATTCTTTACCAGGTATGTGTGATATGGGTCAGAGAAGATGTGGGCCGTTTTCAGAGCGGGCACACAGTCTAATGGGAGAAACATCCAGTGAGTCAGTGATTACAGTGCGGGGAAAAGGGAGTGATGGAGTACACAGTAGGTGGGACTGAGAGGAACGTCTGTCTCCATGTTAAAGTTTATGTGCCTACCCTACTATATCTCATTAGATTCTTTAGTCACAAATTTTAAGCGAGAATAAGAAACCATTTTTATTTTCTGCCTTGCCAAATAAAGTATTTGTCACCAAAACATTCTATTCAGTACTGTCCTATACCTTGGGCATCTGTTTTATGGATTCAGACAATTTGGGGTACCTTTATGTTACTATACACAAACACTAACAGGGTATTGAATCTGTGAGCATTTGTCTAACTAGATTACAATGATATGTAGTTCCTTAGATGTGAGTTTTTTAGTCATCTGGAGGCTTCTTGAGCCGTATTCATGAGTTCATGAGGCATATTTTTATGGTTTAAGTTTGCAGTAAGTATCCTTGAGCATGCCAGCTAGATAAAGTAATTATGTGGATATTTAATATATATAAGTACAGATTCTATACGGGTTGAATTATCTTATTGTGTATGTAGATTTAGGTGTTCTGTAGATTGAAAATTTTTCATTCTTTCTACACTTTTAAACTAAAGATGTTTGCATTATGCATGTGTTCTGATAAATGTTTGAAGTGATTATTGTTTGTTTCAGCATTTTGAACTGGTGTTAGTGAGCTCCGCTTGTAATGTCATAGAATATTTTTTACTAAGAAATCCAGATTTGTGTTAGTGTCGCATGAATGTCTCTCTTTAATGATCATTCCTTTTTCTGTTGTCACTGCCCTCTTTCTGATAGGATCGACAGGTATAATGTCCCTAAAGCTTCCTTTACAAATTCAATTTAATTTGTCCTAATCTCTTCTAATGTACTATTAGCTACATAATAATGATGCTTAAATATAAAGTTGGAGGCCAAATAAAAACTGGCTTGGTTATTTAATGTTTTTAGAAGTATTAAAGTAGTCTTGGAGAGTTACATGTTAAAATGGCTTTGAAAAGGCAGTGCATGTGATTTTTGATTATTTAAACGCTGCAAGTAATTTCAGCAGATGCTATAGGGTAATTCTTAGCGTTCTGAGGAGGCTCTAAAAGTTGGGGTTTTTTTCTTTTATAAAATTCCGTGGAAATATTTGATAGCCTTTTCATCATTCTTTTTGAAAATGTAACTCTCTGTGAGTTGTTAATTTAGAAATTGTAACATGTGCAACATTACAAGAATGATACTGAAACTGCCAAGTCCTGTGGTCGTCTATGTGAAAATATGTGGGCTGGGAGCTAGAAGTTGCCCTAGCCCCCAGCGTGGGTGCACTGTGCTCTGTCAGTCAGGCCTGGCTGGGGCTCAGGCCAGTGGGCGGGGAGCATAGCGCTGTGTGGGTGCCCATTGTGCTCACTGTGGCTGCTGTGGTCTGTGCCTGGTGGAATGCTGTGCTTCTTGTTACTAATGCTTAGTTGTTTTCCCTCCCTGTGGGATGTGGCATTGGGGTTATATCCTAGCTCTTAATACAGATTCAGCTGCTGGGCTCCTGATTCGCAGCATTCATCTTGTCACCCAAAGACTCAACTCCCAGTGGCGGCAAGACATGAGCATATCACTGGCAGCTCTAGAGCTCCTCTCTGGCCTGGCAAAGGTGAGGAGGACAGTCCTTTTATTTTAACCCAACACCTTTGTGCTAGGGCTGTTTGTTCTGTATCTCTTGATTCCTTGCTGTAGGAATTGCAGTGTTGGCCATGCTCAACTTATATGCAAACTGTATGAGATTGAGTCTCCAGGTGAAATTTTACAAAATGAATTATACTTTTAAAGAACAGATTCAGCTGAGTGTGGTGGCCTGCTCCTGAAATCTCAGCACTTAGGAGACTCAGGCAGGAGGATAATGAGTTTGAGGCCGGCCTAGAGTATGTTGTGAGTTCAAGGCCAGGCTGGACTACATAATGAGACCCTGTCTCTAAAAAGCCAAAAAGTTTTAAGAATTAAAAAAATCAAAATAGCTTCAAAGAGTACGAATATTTTTCTTGTTAAGTTATAAGAAACATTATAATACTTGCTGTTTATTTGCATATAATAGGATACCTGTTGGTTTTATATAGAATGATTGTTCTCAAGTATGCCAGTTGGGGTTACATGTGACTGCTGTCTTCCATTATCAGAGATAAGTGAAAATTAACTGTTCAAATTTCTTTCACAGCTATTATTTCATTCTTGTGGACCCTTAGAGCTGGGTGGTCATTCACACTTCTCTTGAATTGCCTCCCCCCTTCCCTCCCTTCAAGGTGAAACTCATATAACATAAAAGTAACCATTTTATTTTATTCTTATTATTTATTTATTTTGTTTTTTTGAGTCAGGGTCTCACCATGTCATCTAGGCTGGCCTCAAACTTGTTAAGTTACCCAGGCTGGCCTCAAAACTGCAATCCTCCTGCCTCAGCCTTTGAAGTACTAGGATTATAGGCGTGCATTATCATACCTGGCTCAAAATTAATCATTTGAAAATAAACAATTCAGTAGCAGTTAGTAGATTCACATTGTTGTGCATTCACCACCTCTAGTTCCAAAACATTTTCATCACCTCATAAGGAAACTGTATCCATTAAGCAGTGCTTCCTCACCCACTCCTTCCCACCTCAGCCCCTGACAAGTTACCAGCCTGCATTTTATATACATCCATCTACCCATACTTGACATTTTACATAAATGGGATTATATAATATGTGACCTTTTGTGCCTAATTTTTTTACTTAATATAATATTTTGAGTTTTATTCCTTTCATAGAATTTGTCAGAATTTCATAATTTATGGTTTAATAATATATGTTGAATATGTATTCCACACTTTGTCTATTCATCAGTTGATGCATATTTGAACTGTTTCTGTCTTTAGACCTCTGTTAGTGTTTCTGTGAACATGTGTGTACATGTATTTATTTCAATACCAGTTTTTGATTCTTTGAGCTATAGTGAGTAATGAAATTGCAGTGTATATGGTAATTCTGTCTTTAACTTTTTGAGGAACTGCCAAATTGTTTTCCACAGTTACCGAATTGTTTTACATTCCCACCAGAAGTGTACTATACTAGGGAACTGTTGATGGTAACGTTAACTTGAATAACCATTTTAGAAAACAGCTTGGCAGTTCTTTAAAAAGTCAAACATATATCCATGCTCTGACCCAGTCATTCCTCTCCCAGGATATGAGGGCATATATTCATTCAAAAACTTTGATGGCTGGGGATTTAGCTCAGTGGTGAGAGTGCTTGCCTAGCAAGTGCAAGGTCCTGAGTTTGATCCCCGGCACTAAAAAAAAAAACAAACTTGGATATGAATATTGATAGCAGCTTTATTTGTGATATCCAAAAGCTAGAAACCGCCCAAATATATATAAACAGGTTCTGGATATATAAATTGTGGTATTTCCATGCAATGGAGTATTGCTTAGCCCATAAAAAGGAACAAATAAGCCATAGACAAAAAAGTAGATAACTATGAAAATAATTATGTCAAGTGGGAAAGGAAGAAGCCAGAAACCCCCGCTCATCTATACTGCGTGCTTTTATTTATGTAAACTTTAGAAAATGCAAGCACGTCTGTAGTGGTAGCAGATCAGTAGTTGCTTAGAGGGGACAAAGAGGAATAAGAGAAGATTACAAAGGTACATGAAGAGATTTTTGGAGTGATATGTATATATATATATATGTTCACTATCTTAATTAAGATGTGCAATTTACTATAATATGCCTCTGAATAACTACACAGTACTTTGTGCAGAGCATAGAGCATCACTGTGAGGTTGGATTAGGGGGTCTTAAAAATCTGCATCTTTTCTTGCCAGTAAGCCTTTCAGTCTTTGGCAGGATGAGTAGCTGCGCCTAGCAGGTTTGGATTTTGGGGCATGAAAAACCATGTTAAAAGTGAAATACTGTTTTAGGATTGGAAAATTGCCACTTTTTTTTTTTTTTGTAGAGTATAATAGTACATCTGAATATTTTGTTCCTAGATATAAATAATATTTAAACAGCAAAGCCTTTTGTGTTGTAACCTTGGTGTACATGCTTTGAAATTGGTATAGCGATTCCTGGCTAATTGTTCTGTTCCCCAAATGAACATGCTCAGGTGAAGGTGATGGTTGACTCAGGAGACCGGAAGCGAGCCATCAGTTCCGTGTGCAGCTACATCGTGTACCAGTGTAGTCGGCCAGCTCCTCTGCATTCCCGGGATCTGCACTCCATGATTGTGGCAGCTTTTCAGTGTCTGTGTGTCTGGCTTACAGAGCACCCTGATATGCTTGATGAAAAGGTAGGTTTATTCAGTCCTAAAACATTAAATAGAAACAAAAGTGTATGTTGGGAAAATGCCTTTAAAAGAGAATATCTAAATGTAAATACACTATTGCACACTGAATTTACTTGTTAGATTTCAGTAGAACACTTATTCTTTTGAGCACTACTTAAAAACTTTCATCATATGTATATTTGGTTGCAAATTAATGAACAGAGAAAGTTCTTTTGAAAGAAGGGGACTTGTCTAGTTTATCTGAACTATTGAAACTGTTATTGATAGAATCGTAGTCTAGAGATAGCTAGTGAGCACTTTGATCATGTGTATCAAAGCACTAAGGACTGTTGATTGCTAACCTGTGAAACTATAGAGCACAGCTTGTCTGTAAAAGTTGCTTCTATCTATAATTTTACACATATTTCTCCACTTTCACGTGGGCTCAGATACATAGTATGCTTTTTCTGCCGTTACTCATAGGGAAGAAAGTGTTAATAAAGAATTTACAGTGAAAGTAAAAGATATCAAGGTAATTGACTATTTATAGAGATCTTTATGTGATTTTAAAAAATAATATTGTTGATAAAATTTTAGTCATTTTTATTATGGATTTTAAAGTTATGCTACCAGAAATTGCTTAAAAATGTCAATTACTGATGAGGTTCCCTCAAAATGTCAGTCACTGATGAGGTTCCCTTATGTATTAGATACTTTGTCCTCAGGCGTCCCAGGTTTAGCTGCGTTACTGTTGTAGCTCTTTCATTTGGCCTTTCATGATTTGTGATCCCCAGTAATTGTATAGGAATTTTTGTGACTGATAAAACTGAATTCAGTTTTCTTTACTTACCTACTCACTGCTTATTCAGTTTTAGTTCTTCAAAGAGAAATTTGGAGGAGTATAAAGTTTATTACATTACTATGATATTAATATTTACTTATTACAATTAGAAACTGGAGCCCCACTACAAAACAAAACCACTGTTAACATTTTGATGGATTCTTTGTCTTTTATAAGGTGCATTAGGAAAATTTGTCTCCCTTTCTGCTTCTAGGACTGCCTTAAGGAAGTACTGGAGATTGTAGAACTGGGTATCTCAGGAAGTAAATCCAAGAACAGTGATCAAGAGGTCAAATACAAAGGAGATAAGGAGCCAAACCCTGCATCTATGAGGGTAAAGGATGCTGCTGAAGCCACCCTAACATGGTATGAAAGTGGCTACCAAAAATTGTGCCTATGAATTAGGTAGGGTTAGCAGTGATCCATGTTATTTTTGTCTCTGTGATTGTTCAGCATTAAGTGACGCCACCTCTGGAATATTTTGTCCTAGAAAGAAAATGGAAAAGGAATACTCTTTTTCTATACCTGTTTTTTAGAACAAAAGAAACAAAGAGACTTGGGGCTGAGTTTGGGTCCTCGATTTTCTTTACTGATTGTTATTAATTCAAGGCAGATCATATTGCAGCTGGAAAGGAGCTCGAAGAAATTTACTATACTCTTCACTTTGGTGGCTGAGTCCAAAGACAAAATGTGTCTATCTGTGGCCGGATCATCAGATTTCCTGTTTCCAGGCTTGGTGGCTATGGTCTCTGCCACACCATTTATATTACATGTTAGAGATTCATCCAGCTAAGATTTATGAACTTCCTCTTATGAAACTGGTGATGGAATCATAAAGATAAATAAGAGTCCGTCACTACCATCATTACCATCTGGTCCAGTAGGGAAGGTATGAACATAAATTGCTCTAATACTAGGCAACTAATGGAAGTTCCAGGAGGAGAGATACAAATACAGTATTGGGGAGTTGGAAGGTGGAAATGACTACTTCCAGATAAGGAGAAATTAAAGTAACATCCCTAGAAAAAATGACATTAGACCTGAATGAGAAGCTGGGTAAGGTTTGAGCTGTAAGCCAGATTACAGGGCAGTTAAGAAGGCACCAAGACTCTCTGGTAGTACAGAAATGGAAGCAAGAGAGAGATTGGTTCCTTGAAAGAGTAGTAGAGAAAGTTGAGACAATTTTTTATTTGCCAGATAAGTAAGGAGACTGGAAAAAGGGCAGGAGGCAGTTCAGGCACACCCACAGACTGAAAGGAGAAAATTACATGTAAGAACAGAAATGAAAAGATGGTGTTCATCAAAGCAGAAGCATGAATGAAGACCCAGAAAAAAATACAACAGGAAGGAGGAATGTCAAGTCAGTCTTGGCTCATTTTGGTCTTAATAAAATAGCAGACAAGACTGCTTAAAGACGTGTGTGTAAATCAGCCCTTCCCAGGATCCCAGTGTCTTTACAAGTTCCGTGGCCTTTTGCTTACTTGGGGTATACACATTGAAGTTGAGTTGCTTTCTGTTCCTTGTGTCCTTAGATCATTCAGTAAATTTTTGGCAGGTTACTTGCTTTAGTTTCACTATGTTTAGTGCTGGACTTTCATTGACTTTATAAAGGTTTGGCTAATAGCTAGAAAATATGAAAAATATGAGTAGAGCTCCCGAATTATGGGCTTATGGAGAAGGCGAGTACTAAAAGTTCAAAGGGAAGAGCACATATAGGGTGGGGTAGTCTTAAAGCGTCATAGAACTAGGACTTGATGTGTGCCATGAAGAGGAAGAAGGATGTGGAGAGAAATGGGAAGGACATTTCTCTCTGGGAACTCTTCATGTTGCAAAAATATTTGCTCCACCCCATCCTAGAAGGGTGTTCCTCTGAGAGTACCCCATCACAGGAACCGCTGATTGCCAGTGAGGTTGCTAGTAAGGATTGGCGATGTGGTCAGAGTGAGAAGAGAGCCCTAGGGTCCTTCTCCCCAGCCTAGATAGCAGTTACCTAGAGGGCTCCTCTCTTTCTTTTTCTGCTGTCGTGTCTCTGTTGACAAGTCCATAAATGGTATCTCCAGTTTCTAATTTTGAAGAGTTCTGTCATTGTGGAGCATATATCCCCAACCAAATTTCTCTGTGCTCTCACAGTTGCTGCTTTATGTTGGTATCACCACTGTTTTCCAGTTATGCAAACACAGAACTTAGCTTTTTCTCTGACTTACACTTCTGTCATTTCTCGTAAGAGGCTAGCAACTGGGTCCAGTAGACCTTACTTTTGTAAAGTATTCCTCTCATCCCCTCTAATCTCGGATCACATCCTAGTTGAAGCCCTCCCCTTTTCTTCTCTGATTTCTTTGTTTTCAGTCTCTTAATCCCTCTCGGTCATCTTGCATATGCTATTGCTACCCTCAGCATCCTTAGGCAGAATTTTTATCTTGTCGCTTAAGTGATTGAAAACTTTGAGTGGATTTCTCTTTCCTGCTTTGTTGCCTGAATTCCTTGGACTGAATTTCAATGGGACGATCTGATCTTTCCTACCACTATTCCCCACACACCCCTGCCATGGTTGGGCCACTTGTGGCTGTGAATTGGGTATGCTTGTACCTGCTTACGCTCCTCTTTTGCATTTCAGGACTTCTCTCTTGTTCCCTTGGTCACATCCTCCACTGTTCAGTGCTTAAATTAGATCTGGCTACCTCCATGGGACCCTGTTGGTTATTGTTACTGAAGCATGACTCTTTCCTGTGCCTCTATCTGACCCTGCCACGCAACATGGAATTCTATACTGTCCTGGTTATACTTAGTTGTACTATATTTGATACATGCTAGTGTCGTCTCTCCAGTCTGGGTAGAAGCCACTTTTCTGTCTTCAGTAACCCTCAAAATGCTCCCTACATAGAGACAGCTGTGGAATATATTAGCTGGTTGGGTTTTTTCCCCTTCGCAGAGTAATGCATATACAGAATTAGGACTCTTGGAAGTCATTTCAGTGGTCCTTCTGCTTAAGTCACCTTTAAGACACTTTTGCCAAGATTTAGCTTCTAATGTTGCGATGCTCTAGCCTCCAAGAGATTTCCCATTTCATTTTAATTATTAAAAACTTAATGTTTTACATTGAGCTAAAAAATATCTCCTACTTTAACTTCTACCTACTGTTTTTTGGGCTTTTGTTTTGTTTTGAGACATGGTCTCACATGCAGTTCTGGCTAGCCTTGGACTCACAGCTGTCCTCCTGCCTCAGCCTCCCCAGTGCTGGGATTACAGGCGTGCGCCACCATGTCTGGTTACCCACTGGTTCTGATTCAGTCTTTTAATGGTGGAAATCTTTTTTCCAGACAGTAGCAGTGTTTGAAGACAGTGCTTATGTTCTTTCTGATTAATTTCTTCCGGTACCTTCTGATATTTTTCACATTACAAGGATTCAAATACTTTTGTAACCGTGTGGTGAATCTGACAGATTGCAAGCTTTTGTGTATGGCAAGCAAAATAATGCAAAGCATACTTTCGAAGGTGAGGGAAAAGCAGCTATGTTTATTGAAGGTCTCAAACAGAGAAATGGTACTGAGATTACAGAAAAGGAACACTGCACACCATGCAGATATATTAGGCTTTCAGGCCCAAGAGCAAGAGAGAAAAAAAGGATCGCATGTGCTTTGGTCTAGGGTTATATAGAATGTTCATTGGGTCATGCCTGTGTTCAAGTGGGTGGAGGGGAATGCATTCCTCTGCCCCCCGTATTCTCTTGTACTACCTTTACTATCCTGATCATTCTCAACTGGTGTCAGCCATGCTACCCCACCTCCCATGCTGGGAATTGAACACAGGGTTTTAAGTGTTGTAGGCAAGTAATACTCTACCAGTCTAGTATATACCCTGCCCCAACAAATTGGTGTAGGTTTCACAGGTAGATTACTGAGTACAGTACTCTAGACATGATCTGATGACATTTAAAGTCTGTAGACTACTACATTTTCAATAAAATGTACTTAGAGACTGCATTGGGTTTTTGAGAACCTAGTTATTTGCATTAAGTCACCTAAATTTTTTGAGTTTTTTCCATGTTTACCTTTCATCTATCGTTCATATCCTGTCCTTGTTTGTGGATGTTTGAGTATAATGCATAGAAATTTACATTTAAATCTGATACTTTGTAATATAAGACTTACCTCATTGCTTTCAGTCTTTTGTTTTATTTATGTATGTATGTGTGTGTATGTATGTGTGGCTTTTTTTGAGTGTAGCTCCGATTGATGTCAAGCTCTTGATGATCCTCCTGCCTCAGCCTCCCACATTCTGAAATTATAGGCATATGCCATCATGCCTACACTGGAGCTTTCAGTCTTTTAAATTCTAGCTCTACAGATACATTATCTCTGCAATTCAACCTTTGGTCAGCTGCAGGTTTCATGAGCCTGTTCTGTGTGTTCTAATCAAAGACACTGATAAAAAAAAAATGTCGAACAGATAAATTCACAGAGCATAGCAGCAGAGAATTTCCTTCACATTCACAAGGATTTAAAAATATTATCTACAAGTTTATCATGACAACTGTCAAATACTTCTCTTGATTTTATAGTTACCTATTTGTCTAGTCTAGTCACTGTTAAGAAAAAACATGGTTAGGCTGGTATGATTTCATCTTGTTGACTTCTTTTCTAGCAGTTTGTTTGAAAATACAGCGATACCTCAGTTCATGAACACTTTTATTTGCAAACAATTTCATTCGCAGACAGAAATATTTGGCAAAATGTTTTTGTTTGCAAACTCTGCATCTGTAACAAACACAACTATGGCCATTTTTCTCACACAAACACAAACGTGGCCATCTTTTCCAAAATTGTAGAACAAATTAAGTTCTTGAACCAAGGTACCACTGTATTTTAGAGTCTTACCTGGAATATGACAAGTTTTGTGTGCTTTGTGATGGCCATCTCTGCTCATTTTAGAAAAGCAAAGCCATATTTTCTCACCACTACAGGTGCTTCTTCTGTTCCACAAGTCGTTGGAGACATGAACTCATCATCAGGTCCTCTTGGTCCTGGTAGTTCTTTCAGAACCCAAGGAGGAGAAAAACATCTGTGAACAATGTTGCCTCCCATTGTCAGAGGTCTTTGGTTCAGAGGTCTTTAGAATGAGCAAGAGGAAGAGACACCACTCAAGCTTAGGATTGAGGGGGAAAAAGTAGTATTTTGGGGCTTTAGTTTTACAAATAGCATGCATGTGAAAGGGCAGCGAATCACGGGGGGAAATCCTTATGTTCTGATTACAAGATGCTTTCTCTCTGTGCTTCAGTTCCTTATTGTAAGTGGGAAAAATTCTGTGACCTATCTCATAGAGTTATGAAACTACACAAAATAACATGTTAGATCTTTTAGATAGAGTATCTGGTGCAAAGTACAAACTATGTAAATTGTTAATTAAAGGTGTGTAGAAATCATAAATATTTCTGAACATTAAGGTGTGATTAATTGAATTCCAGTTTAATAAAGCATTCTTTCATATAGATTTTCACTTAAATTACGGCAGTTCTATGAGATTAACTATTAGTGCTTCAAGTTCCTTATCTATAAAATGAAGATGTCTTCTCTTGGCCACACAGTAAGAAAGCAGCAGATCCTAGTTTCTAGCCTCTTAATGATCACCTAGCTCTTCTGAGCCTGAATTTTCTCATCTGAAAAGTGAGGAGGTTTGGCTTATTTTTGGGCCTTTCTAAAAAAAGATCTAGAATGCTTTACCCAGTACAATCCTAAAACCTGGACAGAGCACACAAACAGATTTTTAAATATATCTTTAGGAGCTTCATAATTTGGAAGTGTGGTTAATCATATCCTCTAGGTAGCAACCTTAAGAGAAATTTGCTTGCAGGTAGTACCAGTCTCTGTGGGGCCATAGAGAAAAGACTGGGCAGAGGGAGGTACTAAACTGTGATGCATTTGGAGCAAAATGCTGTAGGACTGGCTTGACCCTTCAGCATTGTCCCATGCTGAGGCAAGGTGCTGAGACTATAACCATGTATCAACCATTCATTGGATATGGCCTGTCCCAGAAAGAGGCTGTATTCCTGAGTGAGATATTTCTCATTGGCTGAGGGCAGTCCTGGAGAGGGAATCAGCTGAAAGCTGGGGGAAAGGGCCATTCGGTCTTGGAGGGCAGTCAGGACACTATGTCATAGGTATTCACCATGAAGGATAAACCTGACTTGTGAAGAAGAAGCATGGCTATAGCCAATTAAAATTCAGAGGAGTGGAAAGACATATTTTGTTTTGATTTTTGTTTTTTTGAGTCAGGGTCTCACTATGTAGTCCAGCCTGGCCTTGAACTCACTGTGTAGTCGAGGCTGGCCTGAACTCACGGCAGTCCTCCTGCCTCAGCCTTCCAAGTGCTGGGATTACAGGCCTGAGCCACCACGCCTGCCCAAGAAAGACATATAAGTGCATGAGGTAAACGTAAGATTTTGCTTTGGGAATTAACTGTTCTCCATTCCATTCTCCGTAGTATTATGCAGTCGCTTGGTGCATTTCCTTCACCCAGTGGTCCTGCCTCTCCTTGTAGTCTGGTGAATGAGACCACTCTTATCAAATACTCCGGGCTGCCAACCATAAACAAGCATAGTTTTCGATACTTTGTCTTGGATAACAGTGTCATCCTGGCCATGCTGGAACAACCTCTTGGAAATGAACAGAGTAAGTTGTAGCACGTCAAGTCTTTGAGGCTAAATGAGTGCATTCATCAGTACTGTCCGGGAAGGAAAGAATGAATTCTAAGTTACTATATATTTATCTTGGAGGACTTGGAGGTGTGGGACAATAGCACTTAACAAATAGAGGGTCAATAAATAGGAAATATATACTACATAGAATTGTTTAAAAACTCTGAGTATCTGAAATATTAGACTATGGCTCTGTAGTTCTATAAAAAGTCTCTCTTCATGGGATATTTTGGGGTTATGGTGTGTAAAAATTATTATCACTCTTTCTTCCCTTGTGAACTTTGGATCCTGCCCCTCTGCTCCCTTGCCCATCACCCCTCATTGTTCTATTTCAGTTATTGCCACCCACAGACTAGAAATCTGAGGAGTCATCGTTGCTTGTTCCTCCTGTTACTCCCTTATATAATTAGTTTCCGAGTTTCTGCCTCCTCAGAGACTCTTGACACTATCTGTATTCCTCCCAGAACATCTAGATGCAGGAACTTATTATTTCTTACCTAGATCATTGCAGTTCTTTCCTACCTGGTGTGATTCTGCCCTTGCCACTTCAAAATTTGTTTGCCCTTACCTCTGCCCTGCTTGCTGCCACCATAGTACTCATCCTCAAATACAAATGTGACCTACCGAAAACTCTTCAGTGATATTTTTCCACTGGCACATCATGTACTGTTTTCCTCCTTTCCCTACCCTGGTTTACAAACCAGTTCAAGATACGTGATTACTACTGCAACCCAAACTGCTCCGAGTTTTTCCTGATGATAATTGGCACCTGCCAGTTTGTAAGGAGCAAGCCTTATTGCTGGGAAAGTGAAGGATCATGAAGGCTACAGAATCTGTGGGCCTAAAAGGACCCAGAAAATCACCTTGTTTAGAGTTCCCTCGTTTGTAAGTGAAGAAACTCAGAGAAGCTCAGAGAAGCCATGTGACTTGTCAGAGTAACTTAGGAAGTACATGATATGGCTAGGACTCAAACTCAGATTTTCTAAACAAAGTACTGTTCCTTTCTGGTTTTGTTGTCCCACACTGATAAGATTTGCTCAGTGATTTGCCCTTGCCTCTGCCAAGATGAACAGAGTCTTAGAGTTTCCTGCAAATGTTGCTGAGTGTGAGCAGGATCTCATAAATCCATTAAATGAAAGTGATATATTACCTGTAGTTTCAGATGAAAGAATACAATCCCGTATTTCTGTCATGTTGTAAGATTTAGTGAGTTTAGAATGAAATAGAATGGGGCCATTTTACTGTTCATCTCAGAAGTGCTGGTCCCATGTCTTTTCCGTAGGTACCTCTTCCTTCTGTACCCCCCACCTGGGGCTTACTTGGCCTTCTCCAGCCTGTACTCATTATTTGTGATTTCACCTGCTGAGGAATCTGCAAAATCTCGGTGTCCCCTTCAGGGTTCCTGGCCCTTTTCTGGGTTTTTTAGGGCTCTCCTACTCTCATTTCAAATAATTTCATTGCATAGGAAGTCTACCGAAAATTAAAATAATTGGAATTTTGTACGTTTCCAAGGGCATGTTAATAATTTATTGTAATGGTTAATAACAGAAGAAATGAGAGAGAAGTTTAAACAAGGCGGACTCCCACACCTGAGATAAAAGAAGGAAATAAAAAGGATCTGGGTTCCTAAGGCCTTAAGTCCATCTTGAGTCCTTACACACACACTCTTTCCTGCTGAACTTCTGCTAGCAGGAAACGGCCTGCCTGGGATAGGTAGTGGTACACAAAGCTGTTGGACAGCATAAGTAACATCAACACTACATTTAGGTTGTTCTCAACTTTGAGAGGTTAGGAGTATTTGCTAGGACAGCACTTCCCAAAAATGGATGTGACTTACTAGAGGTATGTGAGATGATATTAGTTGAAATATTAGTGAATGTTGTTTTATGACTTTTTAACACATGTTCTAAAAATATATAATTAACACATGAGAATTAATGACTTCCTATTTAGATATTAACTATTCTCTTTTTATTGTTTTTTTTTTTTTTTCGGTACCGGGAATCGAACTCAGGGCCTTATGCTTGCGAGGCAAGCACTCTAACCACTGAGCTAAATCCCCAGCCCAACTATTCTCTTTTTAAAGAAATTTAAGTTAATAATAATGAGTGGTTGGCATGAACTGATAGTAATACTTATAGTACTTTACCTGGATATGACAGAAACTGTAAAATAGGAACAGAAAGGCTTGAAGTTTAGGAAACATGGGGCTTAGGGCTTTGATTATATGCAGCTCTGCAGTTGATAACAGGTGTATTTTGAATGCTGGTTGTCTGAAATAAAAACTTTAACACGTTTTATTCTAGATGATTTTTTCCCCTCTGTCACTGTGCTGGTCCGGGGAATGTCTGGAAGACTTGCTTGGGCACAACAGCTTTGTCTTTTACCCAGAGGAGCAAAAGCAAATCAGAAGGTATCCATCAGAAGTCACAGGAAAGTGATGAGTGTGTATGCATGTGTTTGTATGAGTCAAGGTGTTATGAAGTTGTTAATTTGCCCAGGTTGGGCTCAAATTTGTGATCTTCCTGCCTCAGCTTCATGGAGTGCTGGGATTATAGGCATATGCCACCATACCCGGCTCTAAAATCTTTTAGTATCATAGATGTCTCTATCATATAATAGATGAAATAGATGATATAGATGTCTCTGTCTTTTGTCCCTTGAGGAGTACACCCCGATATTCTCTTGGTATGATACATATCACATTTTGTTAACAGCTCTGCAAGCCTCTGAGTTTAGTGTTGACTACTCAAGGGGAAGAGAAAGGAACTAAAACTTACTGATGGTTTAGTAGGTACTATATACGTATTAAAGCAGAGCTTTGGAGCTGTGAGGACCTAGCTTTGGTGCCCATGCTCTCTTAGTTAAGCCATCTAAGGTTCCAAAATTGAATTTACTTTGTAGGACTACCCTAGGGACCTGAACTTTTACTATATTATATGGACTGATGTGAGAGCTGTTAGAGAAACGGAAGTTTTGAGTCTTAAAGCTCTGAAATGCCTCATCCACTAGTTTAGCACTGAATATGGGACGTTCAGACCTGGGGCAGTAGCGGTCCTCAACTCATTCATCAATCATGAAATCTATATAAGTTGATGAATATTTTCAAGAAAATAAAACTGAGTACACACGTATACAGACTGCCTGCCTTTACCAAGAGCTATAGCATTTGCAGATTCTGAGTTTTTAATGACATGTACTCTTAGGGAAATAAAGACATCAAAGCAGACCAAGGAAATACATGTCATTACACATGGGTATTGAGCCTTATGTAATAAATACAATGTTGTTTGTATTATTTTAACAGCTTTTTGTGCCTGAACCTCGTCCAGTTCCTAAAAATGATGTTGGATTTAAATATACTGTGAAACATCGGCCATTTCCTGAAGAGGTGGACAAGATTCCTTTTGTGAAAGCAGATCTGAGCATTCCAGATTTGCATGAAATTGTCACTGAAGAAGTAAGATAAATTGTTTTTAGCTATTGTGAAGAGAGATGAATACAAACATTCTTAAATGATGTCTCTGGTCGAAGGATTGCCTTTAATGTATGGAAGGTAACTTGTAACAAAATTAGTATAGATTATGACTGACTGATAAGAGCTGGACATCTCTGAGAGACCAGGTCACTGGTTACCTGGGTTGTTCCATTAGTGTAGTGACATGATCAAACTGGTGAATGTTTAGAAGGGAGGCAAGTTCAGAGAGCATCTGATAATCCAAGCAGGAGAAAGAAAGGACTAAAATGAAGTTTAAAACATACAGTGTATTGGGGAAGTAAATCCAGGTAGTCTTGGATTGGTGAGGGAGGAAAAGATCTGAGAAATTTTAGATTTTGATTTTGAGTGATAAAGGGATGTTGGAGCCATTTACCAAAATACGGATATTAGGAAGGAGACAGTTTTGGGAAGATAGGAAAAGCTTATTTGGTTTTAGATTAATTTAGATAATTAGATTAAATAACTGATCTCTTGGGTCAAGGGAGAAGAAATTTAAGAATTAATGTGGACCAAAGTGTGTCAAATCATGAGAGAACAGAGCAGTAACAGAGGACCACACTCCCAAATGCTGGAGAGATCTGGGGGAAGGAGGAGTAAGAAAATGCCCTGGATTTGGAGATGTCCTTTGATAGCATGTCCAAAGGAATATAACATGGGAGACTGAGAATAAAAGGTTGGGGAATGATTTATATGAGAGAGAGGTGTGAATATAGAGTACCCTACTAGCAGTAAAGGGGAAGATACAGAATGGAGAATAGCATTACGAAGTAGCCTAACTGAGGAAAGGCAAAGTTAGTTTGTTTCCTTTACTTTTTTTTACAATCAAGGAAGGGAGAAATATTAAATGCTTATAGATTGAATGGAAGGACCTAGTGGAGAAAAGTCTGCTAACTCTAAGGGAATTACACATAATAAAAGCGGCAGGGTCAAGAGTCTAGGTGATTTTATCTAGAAAGGGGATATTTTTGATAGGGGAAGATGAGAGGTTAAGTAAATGTTCAGAGACATTTAGAGTAGAAAGGAAGGAAATTGGAAAACCTTTTGTAAATTTCAGCTTCAGTTCTTACAGTGTACAAGGGCATCAATGATAATTCTTAAAATTGCCAGGCAATTCAGATGAGGTTAAGTAATGTCATGTGTAGTAAAGTTATTTGACTCATTTTACTCACTTCAAGTCCTTGGGATCTGAGAGCATAAGTAAAGAATAGGAGTGATGTAGAGTTTGACAAGGTTAGGAGTTTGGGAGGATAAACTTCAGCACAGCCATTTTCTGTGCATAAGGAGAGGACATTAAGATGTTAGATTTGGGTGGATTAAGCTTAGTTGGGAAGCAGAAGGATGCTAGTGGCATGGAATAGTAGGAGCGGTAGAGTGCCCTATGGTAATGGTGAAGCACAGGCTCCAGGACTGTGGGAGGGAGATTTAGGATTGGAGAGGAAATTTCAGAATTACAGCTCTTGAAAGTAGGTCACAGATGAGATTTAAGATGTTCTCAGTGGGGCTGGGGATTTAGTTCAGTGGTTAGAGAGCTCGCCTCGCAAGCACAAGGCCCTGAGTTTGATCCCTGGCACCCAAAAAAAGAAGAAGAAGATGTTCTCAGAGTTCACTTCTCAGTACCTCCTCCCACCAACGTGCTCAGGGTCGTCAGAGTTCCAAAGGTTGAAGAGGTTGTAGAATTAAGCCAAGTTGTTAGAAGGATCATCATTCATCAGAGAATGAAATTTTAGAGTAAGTTTGATCAGAAGTGAAGTAAAGGATCTGGGAGAGTCTCCAAGAATATAGTTAGGGAATCCATATGGGGAAGTAAGGTAGGACTTTATAACATGAAGGGTTGCTACAGGGTGAGAATAGATAGTGATCTGGAAGTAGGGGTGAGAGCAACAGCTCTTCCTCTTTTCTTGCCTATTTGAATTAGAGCAAAGACATGATGGTATCATTTACAGGCAGGAGACGGGGAAGCAATTGTTGAGGATAATAGGAGTAAGTTCTCAAAAATAAAGTATTTGGTTTATTTTAGTTAGAAGAGAGACATGAGAAATTAAGGAGTGGCATGGCCCAGCAGATTGCTTATGAAATACACCTCGAGCAGCAGAGTGAAGGGGAGTTGCAAAAGAGAAGCTTTCCCGACCCCATTACAGACTGCAAGCCCCCTGCTCCTGCCCAGGAATTCCAGACAGCCCGCCTCTTCCTCTCACACTTTGGATTTTTGTCCTTAGAAGCATTGAAGGTAATTTTCATGAACTTTTATGAACAAATATATTCATAAATTAACATGCAGGCGATTATAGTTATTCTATTTTTATGAGTGTAAAAGTAAATTTTCTTTAAACTGGTTATAGGTTTGCCCTGCATGCAAGTAAATGAAATTCCATGTTTCTGTAGGTTATGAGCACCATGACAATTTACCCTGTTAATTCAGAGTTCTTTCTGAAGAGACTGCTTTTGGTAATACACCTATCCCTGAATTTTCTTGGGTAATGCAGGACCCATATTATACATGTAAATGAAATCTACGGATAATTAGAAAAGGAATGTTAAAGTCTTTCCCAGTAAACTTTATTACTGAAAGTGTGGGCTTCATTTGACTCAGCTCTTTCTTTAAAAAGAGATGAAGGTAATTCTGTAGTATTTGTAAACCAAGCCCTTATTATGTTGTGCAGTAAGATCAGACTATCTAGGTCTGTGTCCTGGCATCCATCACTATTTGCCAGCTGTGTGGTCTTGGGTGAGTTACCTGGCTTTTCCTTACCTGTATGATGAGGATGATAAAAATAACCCTTTCTTTGGTCATGCGAAGATTGAGTTAACTGATACAAAATTCTTCATGTAGTATTTAACACAAAATAAGCCAGCTTAAGGTAAACATTGCCACTTCTTAAGTTTAGAATTATGGTCATTACTATGGATTTATAATTTTTAATTTAATTTTTGTTAAAACTGTGAGTAAGTAATGCTTTATAAATAATGAAAGAAGTAACAATTGCTCCTTTCTTCCTTTGATGTTAGGAACCTGCAAATAGTCGTCTACCTCCTCACCTTATTGCACTTGATTCCACGATACCTGGGTTTTTTGACGACATTGGGTATCTGGATCTCTTGCCATGTCGTCCTTTTGACACAGTTTTTATTTTCTATATGAAGCCAGGTCAGAAAACAAACCAAGAGGTAAGAATTCTGAATTTTTTTGTGGGGCAGTGACTTTTCATGCTATGCATATACAAGATTTTACATAAAAGGATTCAACTTGTCTTTCATAAGAAATGAGTATTTTATACTTGATGCTTAAAGACTTCTTATGAACCAGTTCAGAAACTGAATGAATTAAAATTATGATGCTTAGTGTCCTGAGTCTTTTGGGGGGCAAGTGCTGGGGATTGAACTCAGAGCTTTATGCTTGCTAGGCAAGTGCTCTACTACTGAGCTAAATCCCCAGTCTCATGTCCTGAGTCTTTTGACACTCTTAAGGAGTGTGGTTTAGCGTAGATCTGTAGTATGTCTTTCTTCCTCTTAAGGAATTCATATTCATAAGACAAATGAAAGTAAAATACAGAAGCTTCACCACAAAAAGCTAAAGCTAGGCCTGATTTCTCAAGAAGAATAGAATAATTGCTGTGAACATTTACCGAACATGTTTCCTGTGATGTGGCCTGCTGAGTATAGAAGGGAGCAACAGGCTTCCCCTTGAGGAGCTTCCTTTGCATGTGCTAATCTCATAAGCACATTGTTTCAGGAGAGGCATGAACAGTGTGCAGTGGTGGAAATAACACCTGAGTAAAAGAAAAACAGATGACAGTGTATAACATGATTGAATATGTATAGCAGAAATGACTGGAAGGTTGAAAAATAGAGGTGAGAATGGAAGAACTATTCATTTTCTGTTGGAAATGAGTAGTTGAAACGTGAATAGACTAGCTGTGATCAGGAAAGGGTCAAAGGAAGGTTTATAAAATACAGTATTCAGGTGTGTTAGCGTACTATGACTGTATGATCTTGTACTAACCTAAGATCATTTGCTAATCAGATTAGCACACCTTTAGAAATTCACCGCCACAAAATGTTTTGAGAAGTACTGTTTCAAATTACATATTGGTCAACTGCCAAAAAAGAAGTTTATGAGAAAACTCTTTCTCATTTCATGTTACTAGTTCAGTGAATATTATTACATGTGTGCTATCTATTAGGTCCCAGGGTTACAGTGACAAACAAGATACACAAACTTCTGACCTTCTGGGACTACTGTCAAGAGGAGAAAACGGACCATTAAATGAGTACCCATAGTAAAATGTGCTAATAGACACATTAAAGCATGTCATAGGGGCCATAACAGGAAAACCTGACCTGACTTTAAGAAGATTTTCTGTAAGAAAAGACACTTAAGCATTATTTGAAGTATGTATTGATCATAGGGAAAAAGCCAGAAGCAGATTGTTTCTTATGAAGTAATAATGTGTAAATTCCCTGGAGGTAAGAGACTATTGCATGGGAGCTTGAAGATGGCAGGCTGGTGGCAAATGAAACTAAAACACAGAAGCTTCAGAGACTAGTTTTTTAGAAGAACCTCAGTAAAACTAGTGTAGTTCTCAGGATTAAGGTCTGTTTTGAAGGAAATCTTAATGCATTGTTCACATGAGAGTAATGGGGGCCATTGTTCTCCTACCTCTAGAAGGCACAAACTCTTGAGGTAACTCCTAAATCAGTTCAATTTCCTTAGGTTTCTAGGGGCGGAGGGTGATGAGGAGACTATGGAGATCCTAGACACTTCCTTGGGAGTGGCTGACACCTTGTCCCCTTAGCCACAGGGGATTAATTTCTGGTTGCCAACAAGTGGCCTGCAAGTTGAATTTGACCACTTACTGCTTTTTGACTAAATTTCCAGGAACTGAGTTTCACTTCTGAATAAAAAAAAGAATTGCAAAAACTGGAACTGGCTATCAAGTCAGTTTCTTGACACTCTTTTATAGTCTAATGTGATAGGGTATGGATGAACCAAACAAGTATGCTTCTAAGGAGACTGGTTCTGTGTTAAACAGGTAAAACTAGCAGTGATTCCTAGTAGATGGAGAAGTAGTCTGTGTAACGTCTCATATTTTACTTTCACAGGTCTCCATGTGGTCTTGGACTTAGATTTCTATTGTATGGATGACTTGTGGACTGGCTGTATCATAGTCACTTGGGCGGGGTGGGGTGGTTAAAAATGATTCCAGGATCTTGGTTTTGCTGATTTTGATGTGGGTTTGGAAGAAGCCAAGGGAATCTTATCTTTAGGAAATTCCCCAGACGATTTTGATACTCTCTGCTCTCTACTTCCCTTTCACTTTTTTAGAAAGGAATTTTTTATTTTCTTCTTGAACTTTGTGTTTCAATGGCAGCAGTATTACCATCTTGGGCCAGATAATTTTTTGTTGTGGGTGCTGTCCTGGGAAATTTAGAACATTCAGCAGCATCTTTGGCCTCTACTACTAGATACCAGCATTGTCTCACCAGTTATGACAACCAAAAATGTCTCTAGACATTGCCAAAAGGTCCCACAGAGGGCAAAATCACCTCCAGATGAGAGCCACTGTATCAGAATGAAGGACTCTTTTGAGGGGCCGGAGGTAGTTTGAGACAAGGTCTTGCTTTGTACTTCAGGCTGGCCTTGAGGTCATGTAGCCCAGGCTGGCCTTGAACTCACAGCGAGCCTCCTGCCTCAGCCTCCCAAGTGCTGGGATCATAGATGTGTGCCACCAGGCCCAGCATCCTTTTTAAGGCCAAAAGAAAGCCTACTTGGTACTTAGTGAAAAGGAAGGAATCTTTTAAGCATTTCACTTTTCCTGGAGTGCTACATTACTGTGGACTAAGAAAGGGTATTTTTACACTCATTTATGAATTATACACAATCTTTTAAAATTTCTAGTAAGTTTGTACTTTTATAGCATTTGCCAAGACTTGTAATTAAATAATCACTTGCCCGGATAATGGTTCTCATTAGCCTGGCTTTTAACTCTTTGAAGGTATGGACATTGTATCTTTTATTTTTTGTGAATATGTCTGGCTCAGTAATTTTTAACAGGAAGGACGCTCAGGGCTTTACTTAGATTATCTCATTTAGTCTTCACAACCATCATTGTTAACCCCTCTCTACAGATGAAGAAACTGAGACAGGTTATAAAACTTGCCTCAGGCCCTGCCAGTCCAAGTCTGTCTAACTCCAGAGCTTGCGTTTTTTACTATACTGATAAATTCCCAAATTTATTCTAACTGTGACCTGATTTGTAAGCTGATTTTTAAGAAGATTTATTTGAGTATGTTCTTACATTTCTTTCATGATAGCTGATGGTTGGTATGTGTTCCAGATCTTGAAGAATGTGGAGTCTTCCAGAAACATTCAGCCACATTTCCTAGAATTTCTCCTGTCTCTTGGCTGGTCAGTGGATGTGGGTAGACACCCTGGTTGGACTGGCCATGTTTCCACCAGTTGGTCAATTAACTGCTGCAGTGATGGTGAAGGCTCTGAACAAGGTAAAACTCATAATGGCTGTGTGTTTTTTTGTTGTTAAATAGTCTTGTTTTTAAAATCAAACAAAGATCTATAAAGGAAAAGTTGTCTTTTACTCCTAGTCCTCACAGGAGTGGGTCATTTAATAGTTTGTATATTCTTGTAGACATTTTCTCTGTGTAATATATATATAGAGAGAGAAAGAATAGAATGAATTTATACAAAATTAATGATAATAATTACAATGCCGATAAGTTCCTTTTTATAATGTGACTAAACAAATTGTTTTCTATAAAAATACTGTAATAAATCTAGATTATAACATGCGTTACAGTTTCTTAACAAGTGAGTTTTGTCTAATATATATTCCGTTAACAAGTATATTTTATAGACTTTGTAGCTATCAAAATATCAGTTAAAGGTTTTATTCTTGGGACAGTATATCAAGAACTTTGTAGCAAAGAGCCGCCTATTTCAGAAATTCTTTCTCATCTTTACAAATCCTTCTGAGGAGCTATAATCAGGATAACAAGTTTTAGAGCAGTATAAATTTAAACTTCAGACCTTTGTTCTACCTGGCTAATGCATTTTGTTCCTGGGTTTCCAAGATTACTGGAAAAGTTAGCTCTCTGAAGTTAGTAATACTTATGTTCAAGGCTTTCAATTTCTCATGTCAACAAGATTATACTCTCTCAAGGTTTGCATTAAATAGCATTGCAACTTGATCTCTAGTTTCTTCTACTTTTGACTAAAATTTGGAGAGAAGTATTTGGGGATATACTATAATTTTAATTTCTATATATCCTGAGTATATGCTTGAGTGTATCTATATACTAAATTCCCATAAGTGCAATTGATAAAAGATAAAAGATATACACAATTTTCATTATTTAAATATAAAATATATATATATAAATATGTCATCTGGGTGTTTATGGTTGCAAATACCAGAAAACCTGATCTAAACTGGCTTAGATTTTGAATGACATTTATTGCCTCATGTAACTGAAAATTCCAGAGATTGGTTAAGTTTTCAGTATCATGTGATGAGCACTTATTTTTTTCTTTGTAATTTTCCTTTAGCTCAGTTCTCCAGATCTTAGTTTTGTCCCAGCCTGGCTACTTTCATAGTACAAAAATCCAGTTCCAGGCTTTATATGTATACTCCACACTAGCCCTAAGACTAGAGATTAGCTGAGTTTCAGAATTCTTCTGGTCCCCAAATGCTCAGTTGCTCAGTGGTTAGAATACCCCAAACCTGTCCTAGTGGCAAGAGAGATGAAAAGACCCTGGTAGAGAGATACAGACAAGGAAGAGCTGTTATTACAGTCAGTCCCAGCCACACTTCAGGCCTGATACAGAGCAGGCAGGTGGAGTGGGTGTCAGGGCAGGAACCATAGTGCCCACTGCAAAGATACAGAGTACCTGCCCAGAGTCTAAACCGTAGCTCATACTTGTTTTTTTTTTAAGTAGAGTATTATTAGTGCTCAGCCACACTCTTATTTATGTGCTATGGCTGCTTTCATCCTACAGTGGCAGAATGAAGTAGTTGTGGTAGAGGTTATATGACCTACAAAGCATAAAATGTTTACTACCTGGTCCTTCACAGAAAAAGTTTGCTAACCTCTGGTCTATATTTGTTTGCCACATCTTCACTAGTATTAAGAATCTTCTAATAGGTGAGAAATTTTCCATTTTTAATTATAATTAAGAGCAAGCATCTTTTTCTGTTTTTATTTCTTTTCTGAGAACTACTTGTTGATTTTTTGCTGCCCAACTTTTGTCAAGTTACTGATCTTTTATGTATTATTGTTAGGACATTGTGTTCATTTTAGTTGAGAACTATACTGGCTCTCCGGATTGTTTCTTTTAATTAAGTCTTGCTAGCTTAAAGTGGACATTCAACTTGCCTGTCCATTTTCATAGTATATCATTGCCCATTGGGGAAGATGGAGCAGAAGCAGAGCTGAGGATCAGAGAGAGACACCAGGGACAGAAATGTCTTGAAGCAGACACACACACGCGCACGAGCACGCACATGCGCGCACGCACGCACACACACACTATCTAACTTTTCAGGGGGACTGTGGTGTCCTTTTGGTTATTTACCTGCTCCAAAAGGGCTGCTCCCTTGCTCTGCCTCGTACTGCCAATCAGAAGTGGTTTGTTACAGTTTTAGAGACTATGAAAGTAAGATTTTGTGATTTAAAGTTAGTGTAAAGACATTTAGTAAACATTTAATTCTTTAACATGATTTGACTCTTGTTTGAAACATATCTTCTATTTATTGTCACTTTATTAACCAGTTAACATTTCATGAAGCGGGAACATCTGTTTTCCCACTTTTAGAAGCATAATGCAGTGTTTCTTGTTCCTAGATGAGGTGATACCCTCTGAAGATGTTGGGGCTAGCATTTTCAATGGACAGAAGAAGGTGCTGTATTATGCTGATGCCCTGACGGAAATAGCCTTTGTGGTTCCTTCTCCTGTGGAGTCCTTAAGTAAGAGATTTTTTTTTTTTTAATCTTTTTTGTTTTGTTTTTCTTTTTGGTGGTGCTGGGGATTGAACTTGGGGCCTTACTCTTGCTAGGCAAGAGCTCTACCACTTGAGCTAAATCCCCAACCCAAGTAAGAGATTTTTTTGTTGTTTGTTTTTTGTTGTTTGTTTTGTTTGTTGTTTGTTTTTTGGTTTAGGACCTGGTTTTTTGTTTTATGTTTTTTGTTTTTTTGCGGGGGAGGTTGAGCTGGGGTCTCAGTGTGCAGCCCAGGCTGGCCTTGAACTTGCAGTGACCCTCCTGCCTCAGCCTCCCGAGTGCTGGGATTACAGGTGTGCACCACCCTGCCTGGCCTACGACTCTTTATATTCACTGGTTTGTGCAGTATTATTGCATTAAAAGAGGTCTTAAAGTTATCTAAGGCACTTTGCAGCTTCTAAGGCATTATAATTATTAGATTATACAAAGGTAGAAGGTACTGTCTTCTCTTAACTTTCTAATGGAAAGTAAAGGCACAGAGTGATCCTCAGTAATCTAAATAGTAGACTCCCACCTTCTTCCCAATTTTTGTTTTTGTTTCATCTAATTTAATCAATGTGTAGACACCTTGATTTACAGTTTGTTCATTTCTTTCACTGATTATGGGTGATCCCCTACCTACCTCCCTGTTGCCATGTGAGAACCTTTATGAGGAACTTTACAGAAGCCTACAACTGGAAGGATCTCAAGATGGTATCAGGCTGATGTTCTGACACTGAGCAGAAGCTTCAGCAGCCTCGAAAAGATAGCAGTCCAGGAGTATGGCTCGAGAGTGAGTCATACTTCTTAGTCTAAACTCATAAGTCTTATTTTGCCTAGAACCTTCCTTTTTGCACATTAAGCCCATTTCTTCATACCTATTAGGCAGTAGATAAAAAATGTGACCTTCGTTGACACCAGTGTAGGATAGGACACTGTCATACTTTTACAGTCTCATCCTTAGGCTAACAATCCTAGATTGAAGCTTCCTAACTTTATGCTTGGACCCTTGATTTCTCATTCTTTGTCCTTCCATGCTCTAGGTCAGTACGATAGCAGCTATTTGCCTTCCTGTCAATGCTGTAGTCTGCCACCCTAATTCCAGCAGCCCACTTGCACCAGCAAGTGCCTCCAGAATTAGATCCTTGTCCTTGCACTACAGTTTCTGCACTTGGGTCTTTGCCTTCTGTCATGAACCATCCACTATGCCAGCTATGCCCCACTACAACTCATCTCCTCCTGTTTCTTAATACAGTATTTGTGTTCCCCTTGGTTTTTGTTTTGTTTTTAACTCTTATATGCTTGTCTGCAACCAGATTGTTCCTTAATCCAGATTGTTCAGAATCTCAGAAACTAGCTTGTCCATAACTTTAGGGTGTCCTAGTATCTCCTTGACATAGTGTTCCATGATTGAATATATAATAAAAATAATTCAGACAATAACAGATGACTTTTATTACATTCTTTATATCGTAAATCAGATGTTTTCTAGTCTTAGTTTAGTTTTCCTCTGGAGCAGGAGCCAGCACACTATAGCACACCTGCCAAATTCAACCAACAATGACTTTTACATGTTTAAACGGTCATAAATAAAACACTAAGATGAATATGTAACAGAGACCTATATGGCCAGCAAAACCTAAAATATTACCTTATTCTTTACAGAAAGTTTCTAGAAGCAGTGCTGTAAATGACAAGTTAGCATAATTAAACTTTTTCTCAAGAGAAGTAGCAGTTACTATAACTGATTTTTTTTTTCTTTGTCCTATAGCTGATTCCTTGGAAAGCAACATCTCAGACCAAGATAGTGACTCAAACATGGATCTGATGCCAGGAATTCTGAAACAGCCATCTTTGACACTTGAGCTTTTCCCCAATCACACAGATAATCTTAATTCTTCACAGAGAGTAAGTTGTTTTGTGATTGATCTCCAAAAATTTGTAGTGAGATGGGATAATTATAGAATCTTGTTTAGAAAGTTAACTGTAATTCAGAGAATAATTATAACAGAATACTGATTTATTGGTAATTTAAATCTTTTAAATACCTTTTTCCAGCCTGTAACAAATAGTTCGTTCTAAGACTTTGTTTTCCTTCATTTGCCATTCCAGTACCGTGCTTGTTTTCTTACCAGTTGCTTTTTAAACCAGGTTTTTATTTATTCCCTGCCATATCCACTAAAGGTACAGCATTAGCTATACATTCTATATCTTTAATCATGCAGTATTCAGTTTAAACAAGTATGACCTTAAAAAAATAACAGCATTTTGGAGAGTAGATCATTAAAGAAGTCTTTCCTTATTTGCTATTTCATTTTCTGCCGTTTCATTACCCATATTCAGCCATGTTCCGAAAACATTTAGTGGAGAATTCCAGAAGTAAACAATTCCTAAGTTTTAAAGCACATGCCATACTGTATAGGTTGGTAAAATCTCATGTGGTCCTGCTTCATCCTGCCTGAGATGTGGATCATCCATTTGTCTAGCGTTTCTACACTGTGTATGCTACCTGCCTGTTACTCACTTAGTAGTCTTTTTTTTTTAATTTTAATGGTACATTTTCGATGTACATATTGATAACATTCATCATTGGGGATTTGTACCTGTACATGATATACCTTGTTGCTTCTTTTTTTCCCATTCCCCTCCCCTCACCCCCTCCTCCCTCCCTATTTACAAAAGCTTTGTTTCCATTTTTCCCTTCCATTTCTTCTCTTGTCCCTCTGTTCCTTTCCCCCTCCCTTGTTCCCTTTCCCATTTGGACATTTTCTTCCCTTTCCCAATATAATACATTTTAGTCTTTATTTACATTTCAGTTTCTCACACCAGAGAAACTATGTGGTATTTAAACATGTGTGTCCGATTTATTTCACTTAGGAGTATGGTCTCAAGATGCATCCACTTACCTAGGAATATCTCAAGCTTATCATTCTTTATGGCAGAGTAGTACTCCATCT
>PVJO010001190.1:81736-177984 GCA_004026905.1 Hystrix cristata
CATAGTGGTTGTACCAGTCTACATTCCCACCAACAGTGGAGAAGGGTTCCTTTTTCTCCACAGCCCCTCCAGCATTTGTTATTGGCTGATTTGTTGATAATAGCCATTCTTTGTGGAGTGAGGTGGAATCTCAGGGTTGTTTTGATTTGCATCTCTCGAATGACCAGTGATGTTGAACATCTTTTCATATGTCTATCTGTTGTTTCTACTTCTTCATCTGAGAATTGTCTATTCATTTCTGCTGCCCACTTTGGGATTGGGTCTTTAAATTTGGGGGGTGTGATTTTTTTGAGTTCTTTATATATTCGAGATGTTAGTCCTTTGTCAGAGGAATAGCTGGGAAAAATTTTTTCTATTCTGGTATCAGAATGTTTACGTTCAGTTAAAAGTAGCCTAATGCAACATCATATTTCACTTCATCTCATGTCACATCATCACATGAAAAAGGATGAATAGAGTATAATAAGATATTGAGAGACAGATCACATAGCTTTTATTGTAATACAGTATATTGTTTTAATTGTTCTATTATAAACTGTTGTTAATATCTTACTGTCTTAATTTATAAATAAAGTTTTGTCATAGGTATGTATAGTATAAAACATGACATTCAGAATTGGGTACTAACTAGTTCAGGCAAGTGCTGAAGTGGGGTTGGAGGGAGGGTCTTTGAGCATATCCCCCATGGATAAGAGGGGCACTGCTGCATACAAATAAATATACTTACTGTGCCACACAGTCCCTGCTACAAGAAGAGAGTTTTTTGCTTTTATGTTTTTTCTTGCCTACCAGCAGATGTTATTTCATTATCAGTGTTTTCCCTTCATGTTATCTCTTTTTGTTTGTTTTGATGCTGGGGTGGGGATCGAACTCAGGGCCTTGTGTTTGCTAGGCAAGCACTCTACCACTTGAGCTAAATCCCCAACCCGTCCCTTCATGTTATCTCTTAATCTTTTTTTTTTTCCCCTTCAGTGCTGGGAATTGAATTGAAGGCTTTGTGCTTGCTAGGCAAGTACTCTACCACTTGTGCTAAATTCCCAACCTCTTAATCTTTACTGAAATGTGACCAAGTAAGTGTTAACAAGAGTATACAATCAGATCATAAGTATAAGAAGATTGATTTAAAACAAAACAAAACAGAAGTATAAAGTCAACAAGTTATTCCTCCATTGAACAGGATTTTAGTTTGATTCCTTCCACAGTGAACATTATTTTTGACACAGGTACATTCTTTAAAGAGAATATGGGAGAGAGGTTTCCAACTTTAAAACTGATTTGGGGGGGAAAAAACATCAAGTTGTAGGAGACTGAAGTAGACTGATTTTGAAAATCAGATTTTCGGAGGTTTCACAGAATCCATTTGGAGAGGAACAAGTAGTATAGGGCAGGGAGTTAGCCAGGGTGAGGGCTCAGAGTTTGCTGCCCTTTTACTTGATTTCCGAATGCCAGCATAGGGCTGGGGATTTAGCTTAGTGGTTGGAGTGCTTGCCTAGCAAGCGTAAGGCCCTGAGTTTGAGCCCCAGCACCAAAAAAAAAAAAAAAAAAAAAAAATTACTACTAAATGCCAGCATAGTTATGAGTTCAAACCTGGATAAAGACAACTGTTAAAGCATCATGTTTTTTATTTATCACTTATACTTTACAGATTGCTAACAAATAAAAAAAAAATTATATGGTTGTCTCAGTGCAGAAAAAGCAATTAACAAAAATGTAACAGTCATTCATGATAAAAACTCTCAGCAAACTATGAATAGAAGTGAACCTCCTTAATCTAATAGAGCATCAGCTAAAAACCTACAGCTAACATTGTGCTTACACATTATGTATTACCCTTGAGTGTTTTCCCCCTGATATAGAAGATAAGGCAAGGATGTCTGCTCTTAGCACTTCTATTCAGTGTGGTAATAGAAGTCCTATAGAAAGAAAGCAAGAAAAAGAAAGAAATTGCATAATAATTGGAAAGCAAGAAGTAAAACTGTACATATTTGCAAACAATGTGATCATGTATATAGAAAACCAGAAATCCATATTTTAAATCCATTAGAACTATTGAATGAGCTTAGCAGAATTGCAGAAAAATAGGTCAGTGTGTTGAGCAAGATTTTATGATGACCCCTCCCTTGACCATTGCTGTTTCATAATGTCCTCTCCTTGTATGTGGTAGAACCTATGACTCTGCTGGGATATCCATGATTATGTTACATTATATGGCAGAGGAGCTGATTTTGTGGATATAATTAATGTTTTGAGTTAATCAAAGAGGAGATCCATGCAGACCTGACCTAAACACAGGAACCCTTTGTAGGGATAAGAGATAGAAGAAGTCAGATCAGAGTCAAATTAGAAGCCATGCCTCTAAGGAAATAATTTCTGAATGTGACTGGATTTGTTTAGGAGAAACCTCTTTGTCACAGTCATTTTCTGTGAATTCCAAAGCAAAAAACAGAATCGGGATAGGGTAGGTTGCCATGGACTGTGGTCATTTGGTAAAGACATATATTTCTGTGCTGATAAAGCAGTTTTAATTTTTAGATTCTGCTAAAGTATTGAATTCTCCCTTTTGTACACTTGAGCTTTGTTTAAGATGCTAGCATAAACTTAGCTGTGTTGCATGCCCTCAAAGTGGGGTGGCTCAAAGTGCCAGTTTGCTGAAGGGGAGCCACATAGTCCTATTATTAGCTTTGCAAAGAAACTTAACACCAGTTGAGTTGCAGGGAAGCCTGAAGCACACTGTGCTTGATAGCAAAGTCCAAGAACTCTTTTCTTTTTGCTAACTAGAAAAAGGAATTAGGCCCAGATTGCAATCAGAAATATTTGGTCTGGGAACTAGGGATAACATCTAATGGAGCATTTTAGAGATGAGAGTCTCTAGGCAAGCTAGCTGTGTTGCTTTGATGGGGAAAGCATACTGCTTTCCAGACGTAATAGAGATAGACCCAATCCCTTTGCATCTTCATTAAAACATTACATATACATTTTATTGCTATTAATGCAAATGATAAATGTTCATTATTCCTTACTTTTTTCTTTTACCTTGGACAGTTTGAGGCCTTCATGTCCTTTATCTAGGTTAAGACTCATAAACAGAGAAGCCCAAGAAGAGCTTCTTGGCAAATGTATTTCACACTTTTTTCCTGGTTTCCATGACCTGATACTTATATCACTGGACATTTTGATAAATATGTATAACTTGGTAGTTATCAAGCCGTTGTTTTCTTTCTCTCCTACGTATAGCTCAGTCCGAGTTCCAGAATGAAGAAGCTGCCTCAGGGTCGCCCTGTGCCTCCCCTTGGACCCGAGACAAGAGTGTCTGTAGTCTGGGTGGAACGCTATGATGATATAGGTACTGTATGAGGACTTTGTCCAACCATAATAGGATGACAGTGACTTGCCAAATGTCTGAAAGGAATGGGAGCTTGCATTGCAGCTCCACCACTCAGTTGTATTAAGCCTAAGATTGGTTATCTGTTAAATGGAGATAATTGTGGCACTTATTTCATAATTGTAAAGATTTAATGAGACTAGTAGATGCAAAACTTTTAGCTATTCTTATTGGCAACACAGTTACTGTCCCAGTCATCCTAGAACCTCCAGATGGGGTAAAGGAAAACATTTCACCTACCCTTTATCCCTATACCCTGTACAGTTTTAACATGAAGGTTACTTTGTCCTTAGGAGTTCTGCTGTGGTTAAGTTTCTTGTGATTTTGCTGTAAGGAACAGGCGAGCATTAGAAATGCATACTTAACCTAGGATCCCATCCTGCTCAGAGTTAGTGGGAAAGTGTGATAATTGCTCAGATCATGTTCTCTGAAATGTTCTGCTTTAGATCAAATTAGTTAAGATGTCTTTTTTTTTTTTTTTTTTTTTTTTTTTTTTTTTTTTTTTTTTTTTTTTTTTTTTTTTTTTTTTTTTGTGGTGCTGGGGATCGAACTCAGGCCCTTGTGCTTACAAGGCAAGCACTCTAATCACTGAGCTAAATCCCCAGCCCCTAGTTAAGATGTCTTGAGGGAGATTTTTTTTTTAAGTTTTGGAGAATCATTAGGATTATATATTTTAGGATACCACCATCTAAGTATTTGTCCCCTACCAGTGTAAAGAGATTAGGAACATAGATTTCTTATTATTTGCTTAAGAAAAAGGGAGATATTAATTGTAATGCTATTATTTTCTTCCAGAAAACTTTCCCCTTTCAGATCTAATGACAGAGATCAGTACTGGTGTGGAAACGACTGCAAATAGTAGCACTTCTCTGAGGTATGTTCTTTTTATTTGCTTGAAGTTTATCAGCATGTCTGGTTTTTTTTGTTGTTGTTTTTTTTTTTAAACCAAGAATATGTATTGGTACATTCTACATACAATGGTCACATTCATTACATTTATTCTGTACCTCTACATGATACATCTTGGTAAGCATGTCTGTTTTTATATGTTGATTGGAGGTTAATAAAGTAGAATTACAATGCAGCAAAAAGATTGAAGGCAGAAATAAAGAATCAGAGAAGTTTGTTCATAAACGCACAAGGTTATCAAATTAGAGAAAAAATTTTAAAACCACTTTATTGGGGTATGCTTGACAAAAAGTTGTACATATTTAATGTACTTAACTTGTTGAGTTTGAAGATAAGTATATGTGAAACCATCACCACAATCTATGCTGTAAACATACCTATCACTTCCAAAAGATTCCTCCCACTCACATTATTATTTTCTGATTACACTTAACATTAAAATCTATCCTCTTAGCAAAATTTTAAATACAGTATTAGTAATGTTAGCCACTGTACTATACAATTGTTCTTTAGGACTTATTCATCCTGCATAAATGAAACTTTGTATTCTTTCATTAATACCTTCCCATTTCCCTCTCTCCAGCCCCATTCTACTCTCCACTTCTATGAATTCGATTATTTTGTATTCATCATGATCCTACAGTGGTATCATGTAGGATTTGTCTTTTTGTGTCTGGTTTATTTCACTTAGCATAATGTCTCCAGATCCATGTTATTGTAATTGACAGGATAATGTTTTAAGGCTGAATAATATTCCATTGTATGTATATATCACATTTTCTTTATCTGTTCATCTGTTGATGGATGTGCAAGTTGCTTCCGTGTCTCAGCTATTGTGACTAATGAACATGGGAGTGGAGATAGCGTATTAGGATTAAATATTTTAGGATAGCCCAAGATCTCTTAGAGGTGCTGATTTCAGTTCCTTTGTATAGATATCCACAGTGGCATTGCTAAATCATCTGGTAGTGGTACTTTTAATTTTTTCAAGGAATAGCCTCACTGATGTCCATAGTGGTTGCACCAATTTACATTCCCACCAACATTGTACGAGAGTTCCCTTCTCTCTCTGTCCTCACCAGCACTTAGCTTTGCGTTTTTGAAAATGATCATCCTAATAGGTATGGAGTGGTATCTCATTGTGGGTTTGATTTTCATTTCCCTGATAATTAGTGATATTGAACACCTTAGTAAGGATTTTTAAATAGTATCATTAATTGCTGTTTTACATTTTTCTCCAGCAAAAACAAAAACAGAGATGTTGTGTCAATTAATGAAGACTGCCGTAACAATATTAAATGGAAATGATGGAGTTAAATTGGGAAAAAATCCTGGACAAATGGCAGTTAAAATATCCTGACAAGGGCTGGGGATTTAGCTCAGTGGTTAAAGTGCTTGCCTTGCAAGCACAAGGACCCGAGTTCAATCCCCAGCGCCAAAAAACAAAAAAAAACAACAACAAAAAAAAAATATCCTGACAAGATATTATTTTTATTTTTTTCATTTATTTATTTATTTTTGAGACAAGGTCCTGTTATATAGTTCAGGCTAACCTTGAATTCACTATGTAGCCCAGGCTGGCTTCAAACTCCTGATGATCCTCCTGCCTCAGCTTTCCAAGTGCTGGAATTATAGGCTAGCACCACCATACCTGGGTTAATGGGGAACTATTTCTAAATAAAATTAATACTCTTACTGTGTTAAAATTTCTACTCCACCTACCCATACACAAAAAGGATAAAAAGAAAAAAAATATATATATATAGATATGTTTGTTTGGTTTTTTTAGAGAGCTGGGGATTGAACTCAGGGCCTTGTGCCTGCTAGGCAAGTGCTCTACCACCGAGCTAAATCCCCAGCCCCCATAAAAAAGAATAATCTGATTCTGAGAATAATAGTTTTATAGTTTCCAGGGCTTTTTGCTTGCTGGTTTTAGGTTTATAACTCCAAGAGTTACAATTATCATCCTTGTTTTACCAGTGGGATAAGATAGGCTCATAGAATTTATTTCTCAGCCTAATAGCTCCAGTACATCAGAAAAGCAGGTGAAAGCAATCTAAACCCAGTGTTTGTCCTCAAATGCTAACCTCACTTCTCTCATCACAGAGTTGCCCTTGAATTTAATGTTTTAACTTTCAGTTCCTTCTGTTTACATAATCTGATTCTAATTACATGTAAGATTAATTTATTCTAACATTGTTAGATTTTTATTATTTTAACAAAGTCAGTAGAGATGGCTTAACATTATTAATTCTTTAAAAAATTTCTAGAAGGCAAGTCATCCTTAAAATGTCCATGCTTTTTATGCTGAAGTATTTTAAAACAAATTACAAGTACCATAACATTCTAAATATAAGAGTATGCATTCTGGAAAGCAAGAACACTTTAGGTAGCTAAAGCTAGCATCCCAATAATAAGGTTAGTAGTAATATATTAATATCGTATAATAGCCTTCATATTCACATTTTTCCGTTTTCCTTAAAATTCTTTTATAATCGATTTGTTCAAACCAGAATTCATCCCAGGACTATGCATCCAATATTAACTCCTTCAGTCTCTTTTAATCTGGAACTGATTTTCTTAATAACATTGACTTGCTGAAGAGACGATGGAATACCTGTCATGAGGTAGACTTTTTTTGGAGCAATTGTGGAAGAGAATTTTAACTGTCTTAAACTGTTTTAACTGCTTAAACTGCTTGTGCCGTTATAATCTTTTCAGATCAAAAGTTGTGATACAGTCTGGCCATTAATTTGTGGTTTATTGGTAGACTAGCAAATTTCAGAATTTGTTCTGGGAACAGAATTACTGTAGGATTTTTTTCTTTAAATGAGAACACTATGACTGGGGATTTAGCACTAGCACAAAAAAGTTGCCATTATAATGCAGATTGAGCAGAAACATACATTAGCGGTCAAAGGATTAGTACGGCAGGAGCCATAGCTTTTCTCTTTTGTAGACTTGACAATAGCCATAGGGATATAAAATGATCTCCTGTATCAGCTGGTAAGGAAACTAAGGAGCGGTCACTAGTGGTACAGAGCACATTGGCCAAAGGACACAAGAATAAATTTGGCTGCTATAGTGCAAAATGTCTAGGATAGAACTGAAAATTCAGTTCAATACTGTGCAAACACGAGAAGTTGATAATCTGTTTTAGAGCGCTCACTCAGGTTGTATTACATACGATTCTAAGAGACTAACATGTGTTAAGTAATTTACAGATACAGTGTTTGGACAGTACCTAAATCTGCAGTTTAGGTTTCAGGTTTTTCCATTAAGAATTAACTACACTGAGTTAAGTATGGTGGCACTCAGGAGGCTGAGGTAGGAGGATTGCCGTGAGTCCAAGGCCAGCCTGAATTATAATTGAAACCCTGTCTCAGAAAACCAAGAAAATAAATAAACACACTGAAATTCTAAAAAATTATACTTAGCAATTGAACTGTGAGAGTTTACAACATAAATACTGCCATCTAAATTATTAATTATTGTTTAGCAATAATCTCCACACCAACCACTATAGTTACTGTTATCTGACTTGTTTGGGCATCTTCTAGTCTTATTTTCTTCATGGTTCACAAACTCGGGCGTACGAATTAATGCAACCTTAAAAAGTGTTTAGCATGTCAGTTTTAAAAAAATCACACTCAGGGTTATAATTACATGAGCTATTCCAAATGCAGTTTTAAGTTAAAGTACTCTTCAAAAAAATTAATACCTAGGGCCTTTAAATAAAATTCTACTACTGATTTTATAAAAGTCTGAAATTTACAAATAACTATCTAGGCAACCTGGTTCACTTAACACTACCTTTTGGAGAAGTGATAAGGAGACTGACTAAGCTACAGCAACACTTAGTAAACTGTACTCCAGAAAGTTGTCCTTCCCCCCCAAAAGGAAGGCAGTCTTTTATTTCATTTTATTTATCTATTTATTTTTTCGACTTCCAAAGCTTAATTTATAGTAACTACAATCATCACTACTTTTGGAAGGTTATGGAAAAGATAATTTCAAACATTAGTCACTGTTGAAATACTCTTCTAATATTAATACTTTTTTTAATATTAATAGTTTGTTCTTCAGTGAGAAACAGAATTCTTCATAGGAAATCCCCTAGCTTTCAATCTCTAGAACAGGGAGGGAAGAAAAGGATTTTTTTAACGTCTTGAAGGGCTAAATCAGTGTGCTTTTTTAAAAAATCACCCCCAGCTGTCAGTAGCATAGAGTAACGGGAATAACTCTTGATGAGTTGGCCACCCCTAAGGTGGATGTGTTACTCACTCTCTCAGAGATGAATGTGCTGGCTGGCCTTAGCCCCTTTGACCTTGCTGGGTGTGGCCATTTATCTCTCAGCTAAGGAGGACACTTGCAGCTAGTACAGATGAAAGGCCTCCCAGCCACCTCTCCTGACTTCTGAAAAAAATTATGTCTGGGCTTCCCAGGACCTATGCTGTGTCCTCCTCTGACGCAGGCACAGCCTCACCTGTGCTAGAACTCCCTGTGCTCTGGCAGCCACACTTTTGTTCCCTACAGAAAGGGGACTAAGTGCAAGCTCCCACAGTAGGTTTGTCTAGCCTTTCTACCCTGCCTCCTCACTAGCTTTCCAAGCAACTTTTTTTTACCTTCTTTTCGTTAACTTAAAAAGCCTGCCTGCAGTAATGAGCCTTCAGTGTTGCAGAGAGCAGCAACACGGGCTTCCAGAAAGAGGCCCAAGCAGACTGACCCATAGCTGTTCTCGAACCCCTGCTGGCCACAGGTCCCATTGGTATTCTTAGGCTGCATGTGGGTGACTTTAACTCTTGTGTGTCTGGGCTAAAAAGACTTTTCTTTTGTTAAGATCTACAACACTTGAAAAAGAAGTTCCAGTCATCTTCATCCACCCTTTAAACACTGGTTTATTCCGGATAAAAATTCAAGGAGCCACTGGAAAATTTAACATGGTCATCCCACTTGTGGATGGGATGATAGTGAGCCGGCGAGCACTTGGTAAGATCTTCAAGTGTGCAGAAGAGCTAAGGTTTCTTTCCTTCTTTAACATGTTTGTAAACCAAAAAGAAATAAAAATTAGGGATGGTGCTATTATTCAATAGTTCTAGATGTAGGAAATGGTATGGCCTTTGTTAAAAGGGGAGCATGTTTCTGGTCAGTTTTAATCTGTCTTTAAGTACTGTACAAGTGAGACTTCACAAGCTACTAGGAAGATAGTTGGTTGTAATCCAGGGCAGGAAATGGATCATCGGGCCAGATTTTGATCCTGTTTTTCTTTGTCATTGTGTCTTTCTTCTGACAGTTTTTTTCTTAGTGCTATGTCTATCTCTCTGAGGATGGAAAATTATGTAAATGGAGTACAGTAATTTTGACAGTTATTTTAACCCTCTGTTTTCAAGGCTTTCTGGTGAGGCAGACTGTAATAAACATTTGTAGAAGAAAGAGACTGGAGAGCGACTCCTATAGTCCACCACATGTCCGCCGGAAACAGAAAATCACTGACATTGTCAACAAATACCGGAACAAGCAGTTGGAGCCAGAGTTTTATACTTCACTTTTCCAGGAGGTTGGACTCAAGAGCTGCAGTTCTTAGATCACTGTCTGTCTAGGACAGTTGAACTCCAATGTGTGGACTGTAATATCAAAGCAAGACAGTTTGACAGGTGATCACTGTAAAAATAAAAACAAATCACTCTCCAAGAGCTTACTGTTTAATCACCAGAATAGAAGAAACACATTGTAAACCCATTGGATAGAAAGAAGACTGTCAGCTTTCTAGTCAAAGGGGCACCCAGATGCAATCATACTCCTACTGGTAATGACAATAAACATTTTAGCCATAAACTTTCTTTTAAAAGTGACAATTTTAGTTAAATATAAGCCTTTTGAGGAGAAAGGCTTCTAATGCATCTCAGTTAAACACATGCATTGGTAGTATCAACAAATTTGCAAATTAGAAGTTGAAGATAGTTTTATACCTCACTTTTTAGGAGGTTGTATTCAAAATTAAAATCTGTCTCAGAATCTTCCAGGACATCTTTAAAGCTTATGTTGACAGCATGGAGGAGAGGGAAAGAAGTCTCAGCCTTCTGCCTACTTATAGATCCATTTGTCATCCAACTGTCAAACAGAAAAAAAACAAAATTTTTTTTTGGTCAGATATGAAGTCTGACATTAAAATATTTCATATTTTCTCTTCATATTTAAAAAAGTTGTCATTCTCATCGCTGCATAGATCTTCTGAAGCCTCAGTTTTTGAGCAAACATATCGAAAGCAGAGGCAGTCTTATGCTGTAATGGCGTTACTTACGAAGTTTGTGGGGTTGAAAGCTGTAAGACAGCAGAGATGCCTCCTCCACTATTGGTGACATGCTGGTAGGTTAAACATTTGTAATTCCTTGATTGAATGTCAAGAAATGTAAATTCACAGCAGGGGTTGAAAATGATTTGGTTTCATCCAGTATCTCTTATTTCAGGACCAAGCAGCAAACTACAGTAGTTAGTAAATGGTTCTATTTGGGGTTCAGGAAGTAGCCTCTCAGTGCTACCGATTTGGATGTTCCCAGAGAGCTCCTGGATTGCATCATAATTGACAGGCATTAGTGACCACTTTCTGGGGTGGCTTCTGTTAAAAATGGCTGTTGTTGTCATGGTTTCTGGACTTTGCTAGTTGAAGGCACAACAAATCCCTGCCAGGGTTTTGGAAATACTTCTGTTACCTCGCTGCTACTTTTCTGCCAGGGATAAAACTCTTGAGGTGGCCAGACCTAGACCATCCTTACAAGGATTTCTGTTACAGTGCTACCATATATTCTGTTCATTTCTCTTATTTTTGTGTGTTTTCTTCTTTAGTAAGATTATTTTAAGAAATTAAGTAATATTTGAATTCCAAAGAGAAGTGATCAGATTTATACCAGGGTATTTCCTACTTGTACTCTGATGTCAGTACTTTCTGTTGTCAGGGCTACCTTGGTCAGTTTGGTTTGATGTTTTGGTAGTTTTCTTAGAGGGTCTGGGATAGTGTAGGACCTAACTCCCTGTGCAGATACCTCTACTCCAGAAGTATGCATAGTGCCATCTCTGAGCAAGAAACGTGGGCATAGTGGCTCTTGGTCTTAAGTTGGCCATATCCTTTTCTTCATGTTGTTTTACGCTCAGGTAAAGATAACCCCCTCCTCTTCCTCCTCTTCTTCCTCATCCTCCTCCTTCTCCTCCTCTTCCTCTACCTCCTCTTCTTCCTCCTCCTCCTGTGACTCCAGTGCCCATTCAGGGCATAATATGGTTCAGTCATTGGCTTTCTTTTTGAGCTGGGTAATAAATTGGTATTTTCAGGTGGCAGCATGGGAAGTGGAGGTATATTGCAAAGGTTAGTGAATTCTACCCCCAAAATGTTTTAGTAGCTCAGCAAGAATAAGATGAGGTTAAACAACTTTCAAGGAAATTCCAGAGTGACATCTCAGGGGGAAAATGGGCCCTTGTTCTAGTTGAAGTAAACAAAGAAGACCATTCATAATATTCCAGAAGTTAAAAATAGCTGATGTCAGGAAAAAAAAATACCTGATGTCAGTGTACTTCCTCAGATCAATCTTTTATTCTTGACGTAGTTTGAACATCAGAAAAATGTGGGGGAGTGGTTGCTGATTCTTCAATTAGCTGAAATTTCTGGCAAGTCTTTGTAATTCTTTTTTTTGGAGGGGTGCTGCTGGGGATCGAACTCAGGGCCTTGCGCTTGCTAGGCAAACGCTCTACCACTGAGCTAAATCCCCAACCTTAAGTCTTTGTAATTCTAATGGTAAGTGAACAACCATGTTGAATGTGGTTTGAGATCTGGGAGACTTGGTCATCCCCCAGGAAAGGAGGGGTGTGCAGCCTGTGAAGGCATGAAAGCCCAGCGTGTACAGAACCAACAGATCATGGATCTGCACACCTCACCAGGTGCTGGTTCCTTCTGCTTCAAGTTTCATCTGCCCAAAAACGGAGTATGGTAAGAACCCTTGGACCTTCACTAGTATGGGTTAAAGTTCATGGTTAACTATGTTTACGCAACTGCCTGTGTTAAAAATCACTTTGAGTAGAATAATGCCGGAAGAGCATACTTGGTACCTAATAATCTTTAGCAGCACACTTGATAAATTTGCCAGTATGTATTCGGAACCTGTAGAGGAAGGCTAGGACCACTCTGGTCTGTGGCTTAAGAAGTTCAGTTTGTGTGCTGGTCTGCCAGGGGCAGATGTGTGTGGCATTCTGGGAAGAAGAAAGCAAAACCCAACAGACAGCCAAGTCACCCCTCCTGTTCCCTTCTGAAATTTCAGGGAGAGAGTTCTTTGCTCCTCTGTGGTTGGGAGAGCACCGAGGATGGAAAGGAGGCCTTTTACCTTAACCCTTTCCATTTTTAGCCACCTCTGCTGTTTTGTCGAGGGCTTCCTTCCTCCTAAGACTCCCCCCCGGTCCTTTGGCCTTTCGAAAGGAATAAGTATATGGTAGGACCCGCCATTTCCCAGCCATATGTACACATGCACGTACTCATGCACACACACAAAGACATACATGTATTTTCCTCCACTTCCAGGTTGTCTGTTTCATTGTAGCCCATTCTTCTCTGGACTCGTGCATAAATAGAGGATGCCTACATCTGCGGCCTGTAATGTCAGTTACCCACAGGTTGTCTTTGAGGTGTTTGTGAACAGTTCCTGTGTGCATTGGGGAAGCATGTGTCAGGCTCTGCAGACTGGTTTCTGGAGAGACTCAGTGGAGCTTCACTCAGAGTGAGCCCTGCGCAGACAGGTGCTGTGGAAGATGATGAAGCATGTTAGGGGCCACTTGATGCACCTGCTGGCGGTGGTTCTCCATTCAGCATCTGCAGCCCATTCGGGTTGTGTTATCCTGAAATGATCGCTGTGCTTACATGAAGTGATCTTTGTAGTCATCCAGTCTATTTTGGGGGTTCCCTGACAGCCTTTTTTTTCTGAGGTCCCTTCAGACAGTGTGGAGTCAGGCTGTGGTCTCAGCAGTTAGCAAAGCCATGCACTGTGTAGTGTTTTTCTCAGAATATCAACCCTTGTTCTTCAGACACTTTTTGTTTTTTAATGGTGACGGAAAAGGTATAATTTGGGATTCCACAGTGCCTTGCATATAGTAGGCGCCTAATAAATATTTGCTGAAGCAAACCAAGTTTCACAAGTCCTCATCTCCTGCAGTGACCAAGACATCTTTCTCCTCTGAAGGGCTTGGCAGTTGTGGCTAAAAACTAAGCAGTATCATTATTTGCTTGAAACCGTATATACGATTTGTATGAATTTCAGTATGTTGCCAAGACATGATCTTTTTCTTATTGTATTTTCTGTAAATATTTCTGGCACTGAACTGTAAAGTAAAGGCGAGATGTAAATATGAAGGTGTACCTGTGTTTCCTCGCCTCTTGTGTTTGATCTTCGTCAACTAGGGAAGGAGGTCTAGAGGTCTGTTTGTATTTATGCCAATCCTTTGTCCAGAACAAACCCATGGAATATTGAATGTAATACATTTAGTCAATTAAATTTTAAGGAGATTCTTATCTAATAACTCTGTGTTGATTTCGGTTACAGGCTGAGGGTCTAACTCTTGCATGGGTGCTCTTAATTCCTTTTTTCCAGGGGAATGGGCTCAGCTTTGACTACCCTTCATAATTTAAATCTGTGGATTTTCACCTTGAGGCTGGGAATTGCTGAGGGGCAGATGGCTCTGAGCCCTGGAATTTTCTGTCTGCAGGACTGGGTAGTCCAGAAAACAGAGATACAGAGACAGCTGTATCTCTGTGTGCAGTTGTCTGCAGACGGCTCCTTGGGACCAGATCACACGTGGTGGGCTGGGTGGACAACTTTTCAGAACAAACACCTGTGCGTCCCTCTAACCTGGCACAGACTCCACCACCTGCAGATATGTTGAGCCTGAAACTCTTATGCCAGGAGCTGCCCCTGCAGTGTGTGACCTACTACTGCTCTGCCTGCCAACCACAGAACCTCCAGCTGGGTCTGGTGGCCAAGAAAGTTGATTGCACAGTGGTCCTGTTCTGGAGTCTGGGAGGGTTTCATAGCTGGAAATGTGTATTTGAGTGTTGCTACCTGTCTTGCTCCACACTGACCTAACTAACCCCTTCAGGACCCAGTGCCTAGAAATCGCTCCAGCCCTGACCACCCCACTTCTGGCTTTAGCCTCTGGACACTTTGTCTGGCACAGCCTGCCTGAGCATTGCTCTTGGGTGCACATTTGAATACTGTTTGCCCAGGTCTCTGCCTCCTCTGGGGACTCGCTGTTCCACAGCAGGGCTCAAACTCCCTCTAATCCACTGGTCTTCCAGGGACCAGTTCTCCCTTCCCCCGCTTTATTTTTTTTTTCCTGTGGCTGGCCCTGTGCCTTTCTCCCTGGATGGTCCCCTATGTCTACCCCATGTCACCCTGTGTTTATCTCCCGCTTCAGGAGCTGGTCCCTGACCTAGAATGACTGTTTGACTTCGACCACAAAATGCAGTGATCTTAAAGTCAAGCCTGCATCAGAATCATGCTAGACTTGGGATGTTAAGTCTAAGCCTTACCCTCTAGAGCTTCATACTCAGTGGCTGAGGGCGGGCCTAGGAATTGATGTATTTAATAGGTAGCTTCCAGTCCGACCCACCTGCTGGAAGTGACTGGGGCAGGTGGTGCAAGGACCCTCTTGAAGCCCACGTGGCCACTCTTGAATGGGCTTCCCCAGGCCCAGTAGGCTGTCAACCTGGCCACAGTCTCCCCACAGCTTGGGGGCTTGCTGGACCAGGGAGGCCCACAACCACCTTCCTACCTCTGGCTGGAGGTTTGCTAACTTCTTCGCCAGTGGATAAATAAGAGGCGAGGTGAGAAGACAAGAATGGCATTTAGGAATATCCTGCCAATTTAGGAGATAAGAGAAAAAGCCTTTAGAAGTCCTTCACTGAAAACCCTAATAAGGACAAATACAGAAGCCTCCAGATTAATAATTTATTCAGGGCCTACTACTGCGTGTGTTAGGTTAGACAGTTTTTTGTTTGTTTGTTTTTTGAGACAAAATCTCATTATGTAGTTCAGGCTACCCCTGAACTCACTCTGTAGCCCAGGCTGGCCTGGAACTCACAGGGATCCCCCTGCCTCAGCCTCTCGAGTGCTGGGATTACAGGCATGTGCCACCACACCCAGCTAGATTAGACAGTTTTTAAATGGCAGCCCAGTGATCTAATCCAGCCCAGAAGATAGACTTTATTTAGCACAGTTTGAGCCAAAGTTTTAAATGTGGGAGATTTCACATAAAACCCAGAGTTATTGGCTCTCTTGGAAGAATTTGAAGGTCTGGTAGTGCTGGACCCTTGTAGCTATTACTGGCTGGAACTATGACAACTACTTGCCTTAGAGGCACAAAGCTCCCAAAGTTTGCTGCAGTCAGCACCACTCCCAGAAGTGTGGATTGGTGCATGTGCTGCTGGAAGACAAGATCTGGGTACCCTGCTGGCACTCGGTGGTATCTGTAACCCCAGTGTGAACACCCACCCAGGGGTAAGTATTGTACCATCATCTATTTTTCTAACTTTAATCACTTCAATCTTGTAACAAAGAGGACCAGAGAGGTGTCACATGAACCCAGAGACTGCTGAGCTGGGGTTAGACCCATCCTGCCCATGCAGAGTCTTGGACCTTTATTCCCAGCCACACACTCACTGTCCCAGCTCCCACAAATATCCATACCAGCTCTCCTGCTTTCTTGCCCTGCAGGCCCTGCCCGAAGAACACTCTGACATCCTTGTTTTGTCACAGTTTAGTCACAGCTGGGCTGAGAGCAGAGCCCAGCCCTGCCTGCCTGTTCCCTGCAGCAGCTCTGCCAGCTCAGCCCTAGCTGGCTCCATGCAGGCACACACACACCGTGAGGTTCCCTCTGGTGCCTCTGCTGAGCGACCTCACATATCCTGTCCTGCTTTTCTGGCTATGCCTGCCTGTGGGTTTGCTGTTGTTCTTGTTGATTGTCTGGTTCTGCTTCTTACTTAGCCAAAGTGAGCTCCTGACTGGGCCCTAATCTTGGAGCTGGGCGTGGGGCTGGAACAGGTGAAGCGTCCTGAAACACTGCAGAAGAGTTTTGCTTAGGCGTTTTAGTGTGGCTCAGATACAGTCAACTGTAAGGGAAGGGGACTGATTTGATAGCTTAGGATTTTGGTGGGGTTTTTTGTCTTTTTTTTTTTTTTTTTTTTCTGGTGCTAGGGGATCAAACCTAGTCCTTTGCACATTCCCAGCCCTTTTTTATTTTTGAGTCAGGGTCTTGCTAAATCACTAAATTGGCCAGGCTGGACTCAAACTTGTGATTCCTCCTGCCTCAGCTTCCTAGCTTCCTAGCATACAGGCATGTACCACCATACTCAGCTAATTTAGGGTTTCTTTTCTTTTTTCCTGGGTGCTGGGGATCGAACTCAGGGCCTTGTGCTTCCTAGGCAAGCGTTCTACCACTGAGCTAAATCCCCAATCCCCGTTTAGGGTTTCTTAACCTAGAGTCCAAGAGTGAATCCCTGAGTTGGTCTGTGAAGCAATATGTTTGTATCCATGTCTGTCCCCTTTTGGGGCTACCACTGTGCTTGGGCTCTCTTGTTAGAAAGAGGTGGCCCCTCTGAGACAATGGATTAGATGAAAAGTACTCCTTTCTGTGCAAAAAGTTCTGTGAACAGAGCATGGGCTGGATTTCAGCCCCACTAACTCCCTCAGCTAAGTGCTTTCGTGCAGTAGGCAACTTGCACAGCAGGATATATCAGCCTTTGGGGTTTGTGGGGTCCTCACAGATCATACCTCAGAGAAGACCTGGGTTTCTGTGGGATGCAGGTATCATAGAAACTGACTGACATTTGCCCCAACCTCGGCATGCCACCAAGAAGAGCAAGAGGCAGGGCAAAGCTGACTGAGGGAGGCTGGGTCATGGCCTTACTATGTGGCAGGAGTGGTACATCTGCACCTCAGTGCCCTGTCACTGAGCAACCCCTTCACCCAGGACCTCTGCCTGGGGACTGCTCAGCTCCATGGCCTTTGGCCAGCCAGGCACAGAGGCTGCCAGGCCTGCTGCCAGTCCGGTCACAGCTTACTGGGACAAGGTGAGAGGTTATCCCCCGGCCCCTGCCCCGTGATCACAGTGTGGGAGCTGCTAATCATGCACAGTTCCCGGCAAGAGCCTAGAAGTCTTCTTGCTTCCAGAAAATCTTTGTTTAAAGCATATCCTCCTCTTATTCCCAAGGTGGACTGTAGTCCTTCCTGAGGGCCACAGCCTGGCCATTGGGCCTGGTGGCTGCTGGAAGCCAGAGGCCTGTCTATGTACTGGCTCTAAAAGCGTGTCTCTCTGGGGTCTAGAAGATGTACGTTCTGATTTCAGTCATTTTCCCTAATAGTTCATAATAATACCTGACCTTTTTGGGACACTCAATATGTACCAAATCTTGGACTAAACACACAGCATGCATTATATCATCTAATCTTCGCAATAACTGTGTGAAGCAACTCTTATTTTACAGTTGAGGAAACTGAGGCTTGGAGAGAAGAAGAAACCTTGCCAAGGTCATGCACCTCTGAAGTTCTTAGAATGCAGACTCCAAATCCCAGCTCAGCCACCTGCCAGCTGTCTGACGTGGGCAAGTCCTGTCTGAGCCAGGTTTTCTTCTCTACAGGATGGACTAAATATAGTGCCTGCCTTCTGGGGCTGTGAAAGTGCTTCCATGGTGGTGGGGCCTGTCATCAATTTACAGAGCACTTAGCACACAATAGGTGTTTATACGTTGACTAGGGCCTGGGGCTGTAACACTAAGGACTGAGAAAATAATTCATTCAGTGCTGGTTTTGTCACAGTGGGAAGCAGTTTAGGGTGGCTTTGAATGGCTTTGCCAGAGGGGGCACCTTACCTACCACCCAGAGCACTTTGAAATAAGTCTTTTGTAAATTTTGCAACAGAGAAAGAATCTCCTAAAGTGAGATAGGTGGTCCTGTTTCAAGGCCCCTGTTTTCTTGGAACTTTCAGTATTATTATTGTGTGTGCTTGGCCCTTGTGCTGGAGACGGCCCCAACACAGAATCGGCCTGCCAGAATTTGGGGCTGTAAGCTTGGGACATCCAGATCCATGGTCTTCTACCTGCTGTGTGTCGCTTTATTGGAATCAGTTTGGCCTAGAATCTCATATAAAAAGCAGAGAAGAGCTCCTCTGATGCGTCGTCCTCACCCACACCCCCATTCATGCCTGGCTAAACAGGGCAGGGTCAGGACACAGAGGTGACAGGAAATGCCACGGGACTGAGAAGATGCACTTTTCCAAGCTGAGGGAGGTGTGGGTGGGGAGGAGAAGGGAGCTGGCTGGTAAGACTAGCACAGAGGCTAAAGTAAAGTGGGCGGCTCAGCTCCTGAGGAGGCTGCCAGAGGGGACACTGCCTACCTCTAGCCATGATGTGGGAGAGAAGACAGAGCCATGTGGCCCTCATGGGGAAGATGCTGTGCTATGGACTTTTCCCCCCTTTATAGTTTGGAAGGAATTTGCAGAAGGAAGAAGGGAAGAAGGGTTTGGGCTGAGACAGAAGGGGCACAATGGGCTATGCCCTAGGTCCTTCCACCTGCATTGTGCTTTTGGAGCACAGTATCAGAGCTGTCTCTGAATCCCCCAGCTTCAAAATGAGTGCACCCAATGGAACTCCATGGGACTGAGGAACTGTGAGGCTGAATTTGTACCACACCTCCAGACTATGAGCTTGGACAATTCATTTCACCTCTCTGTAATATAGGACAAATACTACAGATCGAGCATCCTTAATCAAAAAAAAAAAGTCTGAAATCCAAAGTGACACTCAAAAAGTTTTGCATTTTGGAGCGTTTCTGATTTTGGATTTTTGGATTAGGAATGCTCAACCAGTAAAATGCACACATAATTCCAAAATCTGAAGAAAATCCAAAATTTGAAACACTTCCGATCTCAAGCATTTTGAATGAGCGGTACCCAACCTGTGGTAATTGTCTTCTAGAAATTAGTGAGAGGACTAATTGAGAAAACACAACCAAGGAGTCTTCCCATCCTGTCTTCTCTTCATCTTGAGGTAGGAATAGGGCGTGGCCTGACCTGGCTGGGAAGATGGACATGACCTTAGGGGAGTGGCCTTGACCTGACGTCAGCCTGGAGTGCGAAACTCCAATCTTCCTTCCGTCTTCTCACAGGATGGGGAAACTCTTAGGAGAACAGAATCTAGATAAATGTAAATGGCACCATGAGCGGCCCTTCTCTCTTCCCCTCTCTTGCACTCTTGCGCTCTCTTGCTCTTATTTTTTTTTTTTAACCAAGAACATGTATTGGTACATTGTACATATATTGATCACATTCATCATGTTTGTTTTGTACCTGTACATGGTGTCTCTTGGTTCTCCCCCCTCTTCCCCACCCCTCCCTTCTGTTCCCTCCATCCCTATTTACAGCAGGTTTATTCACAATTCTCCATGATTTCCCTTTCCCCTTTCTTTCTGTTGTGCTCTCTTGCTCTTATCTGCTCTCTTTTCTCTTGTGCTCTTGCCCTCTCAAGCCCCCTTCTCCCCCTGCTCCCTTTTGTTACTTAAATAAACCTCCTTAATGCCCTAAAATTTGCTCCTGCGATTCACTGCCTGCGTGAATAAAGAACCTGGAAATATCCTCTCCGAACCACGTACCCTCCTGCAACAATCTGGCCTTCCCAAGATAAGCCAGATCATCAAACTCATACACTCAATGATATGCTGATGTTCAAAAATAATGGGAAGAGGCGTATTTTTTTAGAGTGATCCTGCCATGTGTATTTCTCTGTGACTTGCTTGTAACATGCCACAGACGGCCTGCAAGTCCAAAGATACAGATGTAATGCAGTCGTTTTAACAGCTTCCACTGGGTGGATGGATTAAGTCTCTAGTCACTCAGACTCCTCATGATAAACATGCAGTTTGAAGGGGTTTTTTGGGGGGGAGGGTGTTTCACAACAGGACAGTGCTGCACGAAGAATCATGTAAATGTGTATACAGATAATCGTTAATGAATGAACTAGAGGACAGATGGGTCAATGATTGGGTGTGTGTCCCTCCGCACCTCCCCCTGGACTGTGCCCAATATGGTGTGTCATTTGCACACCTCTAGTCTTCCCTTTCCAGTGGATGGGTAGGGCCTCTTTCTGAGTCATGGGACAAACTTCTGTGTAGGCTTCTGGTCACTATTCAAGGCTGTGAAGTCTGCATGTGGTCCCAGGGATGGCCTCTGTGTCACAGTTCTGCCTTGGCCTCCTAGGCTTGGCCCGGGGCTCCTTTTGGGCAGTGGGTGGGAGACAGGATGCAACCAGAGGCCTTGTCTCAGACCTTCCCAGATTCAGAGGAAAGTTCTCCAGATTTGTGCTTCAGCTGGGAGCCCTAGAGCAAGGCTCAACTGACCTTTGTGTGGAGGGGACACCTCACGGACAAGAGGAGGAAGAGCTGTCCAAGTGAGCCTGCTGTGCCAGGTAAGGCCATTCTGGGGGTGGTGCTGCCCTGGGCCACCACCGTGTTGGATCAGGCTCTCGCTTCCTCTCACCAGGGTAGAGAGTTTGGTATCAGCTGTGCTGGAAGATCAGCCACCTCTGCAAGGAGGAGCTCCTTACAAAGGCGAAGAATTAAGTTCGTGAACTGAGGTACTGCTCTATGTACTAGCTGCTCCTCGTAACAGCCCAGTCAGTAGGGACACGGTTCCGTTGGATGAGGAAACAGGTTCAGAGAGGTTATAGAACTTGCTTAAGGTCATAGCCAGGAAGTGGTCCATTTTTCTGAGTCTTAATAAAATGCATTTCTCAAACACACAGTAACAGCCTTAGCTCCTCCTACACTCAAATTATATAGCATCAGATTGTGGCACTGATGTCTGCAGGAGACGAGTATGAACTTGGAGGAAGGCCTGAGGAGTACAGGGAGGCTCTATTAGATGGCCTTTGGATCTGTCATTCAATCCCACACTGTTGTCACCTCACATGTCCTAGGCATGCCCTTTTCTTCCATCCTGCATTCTGAGACCACAGGCCTGGAATCCCACACACACACACCCCTTAGCTGCCCACCCCTTTGAGCTTGATTGGCTTTGCCTGCAAGTGGGGCCAATCTCTCTCGTTCATTTCCCGGAGCTGCCATAACTAAGCACATGAGCTGAGTGGTTTAGAATGACAGAAACTCTGTCTGGGTGATAGAGCCTAGGCGTCTGCAGGGCCACACTCCCTTTGAAACCGTCCTTCCTTGCCTCTTCCATCTCCTGACAGCTCCAACTTTGACCTTCGGACCACTCAGCAAGCCCAAGTTTGGACCAATTCAAGGCCTGCAGCTGCTATATAAGCAGCACTATCCTCACTCTTCTGGCTTGTTCTAGAAAGGCTCTCTCTGGTGTACTGATCCCCTTATGCTGTAGCACAGGCCCTGTTCAAATAAAGCCTCATTTCAGTGGTCCCGTACATCTCATAATTTATTTCTTGGGTAATGTGGGCTCGGAAGGTCCTGTGAATGTACTCCTAAGCAATGCAGACAGAGCAATAGCTTTAAAAAGAGCCATAAACACCAAGAGCTGTTCTCCCTGAAGTGCTCCAGAGACCAGCAGCCATGAATATCGGCAAGAGAAACCAGTAGCCTGTGGTGCAACTGGCATTGACTGGTGGCAACCAACAGCAGCAGAGACCAGCAGCAGGCAGTGTTGACCAGCAGTGTCTGGCATTAACTGGTGTTGACTGGTAGCACTGGGGCCCAGAGCTGTAACGCCAGGGACTGAGGGCCATTAGTGCCCAAAGTTTAGAACTGCTAGCAGAGGTGCACTTTGCCAATTCATGATTTCTGTCTGAATCCAGCAGGAGAACCCTCCGCTGTGATCATGGGAGACACAGATCAACACATATAGAACTCTGAGCACAGTGCTCAGCACTTTGTGAGTTTGCCATCAATTGGAATCAAAAGAAAAAACAGAGCACTGGGAAGTAAGGTACTGTGTCTCATAGAGGTTAAGATATTTGCCAGAAGTCACACAGTCTAGGTGGCAAAACTGAAGATCAACCCAGGCTGACAAGGCTCCGCTATATCATGTGGAGTGGGAAGCACTGCAGTGGGACCAGAGCCGCATGGCGGAGCAGAAAGGGAGGGAGGAAATGCTGAGCCATGGCACACAGGTCCGGGGCCTTTCTGAGGGGCATGAACTGAGTCTCCACAATAATGAGGGCTGGCTGCATGGCAGGCTGCCTGAGAAGGAGCTGATGGGCAGCCAGCATGCAGGGCAAGCCGAGATGAGTCACTCCACTGTGGTCCAACCAGCCTGGATGATACTCCAGGGCTGCCACAGGCCCAGCTGGGGAGAAGGATGTTGTTGGGTACAGAGGTGCACACACTCATTCCCTCGAACTTCATTCTGAGCACACAAGAGTCTTCAGGAAGGCAGGAGGTGGCATTTCCTGTGAGATGATCTAAAGTGCTGCTCACCTAAGAGGCTCACAGCTTTCTCTGCCTTCCTGAATTCTTCTGTGGGGCTCCCTGAACCTGGGGAGAAGTAACAGCAAGTTAGGGTTGCAGTTTTGGACTTGAAGTTCATTCACTCTGGCACTTTACTCTTTCAGGCATTTATCTATTCATCACTTATTCAGTTAATGGCTCACTGACTGATTCATTCATTCATTCTCTCAATGGCTCACTGACTGATTTACTCATTCATTCATTAACATTTTCTTTTTCACATTCAGGTACACAAGCATTCACTCTTCCACCTACCCACCCATCCATCATCCTCCCTTCAATCATCTTCCCCTCAATCCCTCATCTTAGCCATTTTGCCTTCCCACATTTTGTTTTCCGTCCATTCCACCATCCTTCTCTCCATCCTTTGTTAAGCACCTACCATGTTCCCCATACAAAGCCTCTTGCCGTTGCTGAGGTAGTTGTGCACTGGCTTTTGACTGCTGATGCCTTCCAGTGGCATGGTTCCACTGTCCCCTCACTCAGGTCTGTTGAAGGCAGTGATGGCTTCCTGGGAATCTGGGCTGCTGAGAGCCCTTTCCATCTTTTGATCCAGGACCGTGCATAGTCCAGGATGCTGCAGCTCTAGTGGGTCAATATTTCTAGTTTCTAATTTCCCAGGCCCCATTTCTTACCTCCCCATGGATGGGATCACTCCAGGGCTTCTGAAAGGCAAATATGCTGCCTGAGAGGTTGCTGGTGCCTCTGAGGCAGGCAGGTGGGCCAGGTTAATCTGGAGAGAACCGTGGCACTCTGTCCTGGTCTGGGAGGAGGGACTCAAGGTCCATAGCACATGTGGGGAAAAAACACATTCCAGGATGCCAAGAAGAATGTTCCCCACACATCCTCAGGGGCCTCTGATTGTGGAACCTGCTCCCTGCTCCTGTTCTACCAGATCTTCAGCTTTCCATTCTCATCTTGGCTGAGAAGCCACCTGCATCAAGAAGCTGTCCTCTAGCTGTTCCCATCAGGCCTCCATAAATTCCTGCTGACTGATGGCCGAGTTCTCCTCTTACAGAGAGGAGTTAAGGTCCCCAGCTCCCCCTCCCCAGCTTTCCTCAGCTGGCTGTGACATCTGCCCATTCCAGCCCAAATGCCAGGCCCCTCTCTGGGCAGCCACCACCTGTCCCCAAGGCCTGCCCTTTGCACACCCCTGAAACTTTCCTGCCTGCTGCTTTCCTGTCACCATCTCCACCCCACAGAGGAGGAAAACAAAGCTCAGAGAAGAGTTAGGGGGAAAGGACAAGCCAGGGTCAAGAGCCCCAGTTCACCACTGCTTTTTCCCACTCACATTAGCCAGGTGTTTTATTCTCTTGTGTTAGTTTTATTTTAAAATCAGGATGACTGAAGGGAATAATAGTGGCATTACAAATAAGATTTCATAGCTTTTTTAAAGGTGTCATTTCTGCTTCACAGCTCAGGAGTGGCAGGCTCGTGTGTGTGTGTGTGTGTGTGTGTGTGTGTGTGTGTGTATGCATGTGTACACATCTCCACCCACAGAGGAGGCTAGATGTTGGCTGCTATGTGGGTGTCTGGAATGGTGTGCTGTGGGGCCCTGCATCCTTCCTCCTGCTCACATTGCGATTCGGTCATCCCTGGAGGCAGCACTGGCAGCTCACCTAGGAGCCTCAGGTGCCAGCCCATGGCAGAGCCTGGCATTCTTCATGCTGCTGGGATGACCAGGCCGGCCCTGGGGTCTCTGGCCCCACCCTGGCCCTGGATCCCATGGGCCTACGCTGCCAGGAAGCTATGGTGCTGCGCCCAGCACTGGGCACCCCTGGGAGACAAGCAGAGCCATTGCGGTCAGACAAGGAGGTCTGGGCCTCTGTATGTGGGAGCAGGGGTCACCCACGTAGTGAGTTCAAGGCCCGCCTGAACTACATAGAGAGGCCTCCAGTGTTCACTAATTCACCTGGTGTTGGCCAAAGAGCCATATCGCTAAAATCACTGGCCTTGTTGGATTTGTCTTTAGTTTTCCTCTTTTGTAAGTTTGGGGAACTGAGCTCTGCCTCCAGGGGGTCCAGCGGGCGAGGCACAGCTTCGAGGCGGCAGGGCCAGGGCGTTTTGGTCTGGGGTTCTCCTCGGGTGGGCCGTGGCCAGCTGCTCCCAGGCGTCCCGGGCCGGCAGAGCCCGCGGTGGGGTCGAGGTCGGGGGCTCCCCGCCCGAGGGTCCCCGGCGCCGCGTGTCTTGTGCGTCGGGTGAGCACCAGGGGGCGCAGGGGACGCTGCCTGAGAGTGCCGCTCCCCACACTTCGCCCTGGCCGCCTCCCCGCCGGAGCGTTCCGGAGGAGGCGTCTGCTCCTTTCTCTTCATCCCCAGCGCCCCACTCAGAAAAGCCAAGTGTGGCTGCCTGTCGTTTCTCAGCGCGCCCTGTCTCACCGCAGCATGTGGCAATGCATCGTTACCCGGCAATCATTAGGAGGCTCGGGGAGACCCCCAAGAACAGCAGCCCAAGCAGCTCGTGGTACTGTGACGAGAGAGGGTCCCCAGATGTTAGCGCAGAGTTGGGCACGTCCGGGTTGGTGACAGTCCCTCTCCAGCCACACGCTTCATCCAGCCAAGGAAAGAAAAGCCACAACTTGGCAAAACAGGTTGTGCGAGGGACTCACTGCATAGCGGCTGAGAACACAGGGGTGATGGTTTCTGCCTAGATGTCACCCTGTGGGAGGAGTAGGGCGTGGCTAAGGCTGGCCGGCGAGGGGGCGTGACCTAGAGGAGAGGCTTGGACCTGACGTCAACCTTGTGGGCGTGGCCTGGACCTGACGTCAGCCTAGAGGCGTCTATTTGAAGCGCCGCCTCTCCCACGCTGACAGTAGGGGTTCTCGCGAGTTTCCCAGGGAGCCGTATTCTATACGTAGAAGCAGCAGGGAAAGAAGGTACCTTTTTTTCCTCTGGCCTCCCCGGGGAAAGCGCTCTCTCTTCTCGCGCACCGCGGGGGAGCCCGCCTGCCCAAGGCCTCCACGGCTTTCCAAGCCAAGGCTGCTGGCGGCGCCTCCCTTTTTCTCTGTCTGGCCCGCACTTGCTCTGCAGGACCAGCTCTTTTGGTTTATAATTTTGAATGAAACTTTGGAAATACTTTGTGCCTATCTTGTCCAATTCCTTGTTCGAGGAAGGGAAGAACCTAGAAATATCAGAATTTATCCGATAACAACCCCAGAGCCTCCTGTGCTTGGGTGGGGCTTCTGGAAGGTGACTGGATTATGGGGGTGCTGTGGTTGACTTGTTGGGAGGCAGGGTCTGATCGGAAGAGTAAGGAACTCAGGATGTGACCTGGAAGGGCCCGTCTCCCGCCCTGGCTCCTCCCTCCTCTCTGGCCGCGAGGATGCAAGCAGCTTACCTCCACTGCGGCCCCTTTCCCACGCTTCTTCTGCCCTGGAGCCAGCTGACTAGACTATGGACTGAAACCTCTAAAAAATGCAAGCCAAAATAAACCTCTCCTGCTTTAACTGATTGATGTCAGGTTTGAGGCCCAGCAGTAGAGAAAATGACGAAGACAATGGGCTTTGGGGTGAGACTTCAAAGTCCAGGCTTCCCATCTACTCTCTGTGGACAAGTACTTCAGCTTTCTATGCTCCTGCTTTCTCGTTTGCAAAATGGCATAGTAACAACAACAGTAAAAGGAAGCTGTGAGGATTACATAAATTAATTCCCGTGAAAGGACTGATTTTGAATGGGAGCACTGTCTGGAGACTCTCCTTGTGACAGCTGTGAGGGAATCTGTTGGCATCAAGTGCCTGGAGGCCGAGGATGCTGCTGAACACCACGCAATGCACAGGACAGCGCCCCACCATAAAAATGATTCCCCCAATGTGCCGCTGGTGCAGAGGCTGAGCACACCTCGCCGTGGTGTTCAGAGCACAGCCCTGGACAGGCGAATGGTAGTGTTGTGGGTTAGAATCCTTGTGATGGTTGAGATCTAGAATATTCCCCAAAGTCTCTTGAGTTCAGAGGTGGGGTTTTTGGAAGGTGACTGGATCATGGGGGTGCTATACTCAGTGGATTTGTGCACTGATCAGATCAGTAGCTGAATGTGCTGTTAGCAAGGGGGCTTGACCTGGAAGGCTGTGTCTCCCTCCCCTCCTTGGCTTTCCACCACCCCACCACACCCCTCCATTTCCTGGCAGCCATGAGTTGAGCACCTTTTCTTCTGCTGTCTTGTTTTTGCCTGTTGCCAGCCAACCATAAACTGGAACTGTGAGCTAAACATGCCTCTTCTCTTAAGTTGTACACGATGGGAATTTTGGCTCAGTGACCGGATAGTACTCAATGCCAGCTTACTCCAGGGCCTGTGTTGAGGTCATTTGTCACTATGGCCACATGACCTGTGCTTGTGACAAGAATATTTTTCTGAACTTGTAGTTGCTGCTATATTAATTATCATTATTCATGTAAGAGTGCCCGTTTTGTGTGCACCTTGGATAGGCCAGATACTTAGGCAGGCATCTTATTTACATTTCTCGTGACCCACCACAGTGAGACTAGCTCTGATTAGCCTCCACTTTGCAGAGGAAACTGAGGCTCAGCGAAGTGAGATGCCTCACCTGAGATGCCAAGAGTAAGGGGTCAGCTCAGCTGGTGAACTCTGGCACACCACATGCAGGGCTCCTGTCCTTTTCTGTTGGATCTCATCAGTCAGTGTGGCTAGGATGAGGGCAGGCACTCGCAGGAACTGAGGGCAGCCCCCAAGGTCCTGTTGCTATTTTTTTTTTTTTTTGAGACAGGGTCTTGCTATATAGTTCAGGCTGGCCTTGAACTCACTATGTAGTCCAGCCTAGTCTTGAATTTAAGGTGATCTTCCTGTCTCAGCCTCCCGAGTGCTGGGATTACAGGGCTTGCACCCCCATGCCTGCCTCTGTTGCCACTTAGGGGAAGCCGTGGGCTGGGATGCTGAAGCCCAGCTGAGCCCCTGCCCTCCCATATCCCCGATGAGCTGCCTTGGTGGCTGCAGAGAGGAGCTCAGTCACACCTCCCCCAGCTCACCCTGCTGTGCCTCATTCTGAGTCCCTGGGTCCCTCTGGGTTTTGAACTCCCTGAGTGAGCTCTCACTTCTATGGGCTTTCAGCCTTGCATGGGTTCCCACACCCATGCTGAGACTTTCGCCCCACTATCATCTGATACAATTAGCTTATACGGTCCCTGCCTCTATCCCAGTCTTCCCATTTTACAGGTGAGGAAACTGAGGCCCAAGAGGGAACTAGTCCTCAGTCACACAGAGCTTGAGCAAGGGAGGTTGGTCCGCAGCCCAGGATTTCCAGGGCCCTGGAGAGGGGTGCGGAGCTCACGCATGTGCAGAGAAAGGCTGTGCATCTGGGAAAGCTCTTGGCAGCTGTGAGGGCTCCGCCATCTGACTCCCTGGGAGAACGTATTTCCCTCATACCCTCAGCTTGTGAGCCTCTGGCTGCCATCTGCAGGACAGGAGCAAGATGGAGGCCGTGCACCAGCTGTGGACAAGCCACTGGCCCTGTCAGAAGCTCAGGTGGGAGGAGCCTAGAAGCAGCACTGATTTGTTAACATTTTCGGAGCACATCCTGTTCTGAGCACCTGGTGTACATTGGCTCTCTAGTGCCTGCCATGGCAGGGTCACCGAACGTCTCTGCTGGATGAGCGAATTGGCCCTTAGCCCACTCTGCCCTGGGTGGGCTCTGCCAGCCTCCGTTAAGATGAGGAAGCTGGCTGGGCCATGCTCAAGGACTCCCCAGAGTGACTTCTCTCATACAGGACTGATCTAAATTCAGGCCTGTCTGACCCGAGAGCCACATTCTTGTGCTCTGGTTACCTAGAGAGCTGGTTGTCTATTGCTTAGTGGCCTACGGCAACCGCTGCCCAGGGATCCCTGTGCCCAGGGATTCTGCAGGTCAGGCCTTGGGACGGGGGAGGCAGGGTGGGTGGTCTCTGTTCCATCGTGTCTGGGGCCTCAGCTGGGAAAACCGAAGACCTAGGGACTGGTGACATCTGGACGCTTCTCCACTCACGTCTGACATCCATGTGACATGACTTGAGGCTAGGTCCAGGCAGGGCTGTGGACTGGAGCAGCTTCTGTGGCTGTGTAGGGATGGCGGGATTGATAGGGAGGGAGAGATAGGTTTGGGCCCCTGCCACTTGGGTCTCCCCATCTGTGTCTAGATTTTAGCTAGCAGTCAGAAAGCTGACTGTCTGCGTTTTTTTTTAGCTGCTCATCACAAGGTACAATGCTTAACTTCCTTAAATTCCTCTAACTCCCCTGCCTAGAGCAAAATTAGCAGCAAGTCCCCCACTCTTGGGCTATCAAAAAGGGAGTCTCATGTTCTCCTTTTTCGCCACCCAAGTGAGAAAAACTGGAAAAGCCCCTCACCCATGCTAGACACTTCCCCTACCCAAATTTATCCCCTGACAAAAGCATAGCAACCAATCAAGTAGGGACCCCTCCCGGGGATGGGTGATATCAGGCCCCAAACCCTATAAATCTACCACAATGGACCCGCTCAGGCGGTGCTCCAGCTCTGGACACCCCCCCATCCTGTTGGAGGTGGCTTTCGCTTTGCTCTGACAATAGAACTTTCTTCTACTTGCACTCTGGTCTCGCTTGTCTCCTCTTCCTCTTTCTACGACGGAGAGAGAGACCGTTTCTGGGCAGGAGTGTGTTGGGGGTACTCAGACCTCAGACCTGCTCATGGGTGCAACACTTGCCTGTGGTCTGAGCTTCTCAGTGTGGTAACCAGCTTCCAAGAGAGAGCAGCAGAGAGCGAGAGAAGCAGGTGGCCATGGCACCTGGGCACAAAAGTCTTAAAGCCTGACTGCTGCTGTCTTCCATCCAAGGACGCACAAATGAACCTGCCAGGTTCAAGGAGAGGAGACATGGGCCTCAAAGCCCCTCAGAGGAGAAGTGTCAGGAATGTGGGGGCCATGTGTTCTATCTGGGGAGCCTGCTATGTGCCAGGCAGTGGGAGACAGTAGGAAGTAGGAAAGGCAAGAAATATACGTTTCCACTCTAGGTTAGCCGTTTGAGGGTCTGAGGAAGTGACCTCGAAGCTCAGGCCTGAAGGGCAATTGGCCAGACAAGGGAAGGGCATTCCAGGTGGAGAGAAGAGCGATGGCTGTCGTACAGGCATTGCGAGGCTCATGGGTTTTACCCTCAGGGACCTGGGACACCACTGAGGAGCCCACAGAGGGCCTGAGAGGCCAGCTCTGGGAGCCAGAAAGAGCTCCTTGGACAAGGGCACCTAGAAAGTACATAGGAAGATGGTGAGGAGGCTGTGGCTGGGGAGAGGGGACCGTGATTTGGACCAGAACAGTGGCATGGCAATGATGAGAAGTTAGCAAGACATATGAAGGGCAGAACTCATTCGTGCTCCTTGGGATGTGGAGAATTGCAAGGAGCATTGTCAGGAGTGGTTCTGAGTGCTCAATGCTTCCGTCTAGGGACACAGGGACCTCAGAGAGGCAGCGGGGTTTATGGAGGAGACTATGATGCCTTCAGATCACATGTATACCTTGGTGCCTGCCTTAAACCATCTAGCACGGCTACAAAGAGCACTGGTGCTGGCACTAGCATCCTGGGTTCAAATCCTGACTCTGCCTCTTGCTAATTGAATAAGCCTGGGTGGGTCCCCTCATCCTCCTGGGTGTTTCCTCTTCTGTCAGTTGAGGGCAGTAGCGGCCCTCCCCCCATGGAGATGATGTGACTTGTAAATTTAAGCCTGGATGTGCTTGCTGCTAGGCATGCAGCAAGTGCTCAGTAAATGTCTAAAGCCCAAATCAAAACTGGAGACAATCATGCTTTGCATTTAAGATTTGTGCACTTTTCTGCATGTACCAGACGTTAACAGAAGGTTGGAAACAAATCAAACCCAAAGATTGTCTGTGAGACTCTGACCTAATCTTGCGGACATGCTGAACGCGCATCCTCTTGCTGAAAGGGGGACTCGAGGCAATGCTGCGATTGCCCCTGTAGAGCTGCGGGTATTCTACATCTTCCTGCATTTTCCTCTGGCCCTCTCTGGCCTCCTTGGAAAATTCACCCAAAGAAATGGTTGCTCCCCCCTCACTGCTTAGCAATGGAATGGTGGCAGAGTCGACGATGACTTTTGTTTTGGTTTAGTTGCCGCAGTTTTCAGATTGTCACGAAAACACACAGATGCTGGTAATTTCCCAGCAAATCGCAAAGCAGTGAGAGGAACGGAGCTGTGCACCAGCATGGGGTGCCAAGAGACTCACAGGAGGCATCGACTCGCAGTTTTCTCAAAAAGCATAAATAGAGCAGAACAGCCAATTTTATAATTAACTGGGAATTGGTCTCCAGTTAAGCTTCTGCTCAGTGAAAATGGCCAAGCTGTTGCCAGGAGAGATGCTGTGTGGCTTGTCTCTTCCTTGGGGGCACACATGGCAGACTGGAGATTTCTCTGCTTGACCACATTTGAAAATATTTCTGGATGAAATCGTTTGCAGCTCACGGTTGACCTCAGTACATGGAGGGCCCTTGGGGGAGGCATGGCTAGGGCTGTGGGGGAGGCACTGGCAGGACAGGTCATGTGGCTGCCTTTATTCAAAAAGTATTAAGAATTTGTGGGCTGGGGATTTAGTTCAGTGATTAGAGTGCTTGCAAGGCAAGCACAAGGCTCTGAGTTCAATCCCCAGCACCACAAAAAAAAAAAAAAAAAAAGTATTAAGAATTTGAAAATGCTGACAGCAGAGCTTATAACCAGGTGTCAGGCCCTTTCAGCACGGCCTGGTGTGGCTGCACAGTCCCACACCAGAACCTGGCCCTGGATCCCAGACTGGACTGTGCCTTCAGAAGCGGGGGCGGGTAGCAACACCAGGGAGGCTGCCTCAAGCTGAGGGCAAAATCCAGCTTTAGGGGCTCCAGGGTACAAGATCCCCCAAGAGAGAAGCTAGGTAGGCAGTGGGAGCAAAGTGAACACAAAAGAAACAAGCAAAATCCACTAGAGCAATCCTCTTTCAAGAGCAAATTGACCAGACGTGTCAAAATTTCACAGACCCTTTGGTGGGCTAAGTCTGTTTCCAGCATTCTCTTCTCATTACCTCTGCACAAAAGTGCAAAGTAACCAAAGATAGAATGCTTGCTGCGAAAGGGCTTGTGATACTGACAAATGCAAACCACCCAATCATCAGTGGAAAGGGAGTGGTATGTTATATGCATGTAGAAAAACGCTCCAATGAAACCCACTTTAAAAATCTCAAAAGGTGGATGGTGGTGGTTTAACTTCTCTCAGACAAATATGGCAAGTAAACAGCAGCACGCAGGTGAGGCGGTAAGGGCCCAGACCCTCAGCGGAGTATCAAATGCTAGAGTACCTGTGACTCCTTTGGGCCTGGTGGAAAAGCTGAGTTCTGGGTGTGGCTGGTATGAAGAGGGCAGCCTCCAGGAAACTGAAAACTATCCACCAATAATTTTTCTAGTTATTTTTAAAATTAATTTTGGGTGCCTGGTTGTGTGAGAGAGAAACCCTGTCTTTTACTTTTAGGTGTCCCCCCCCAAATATTCAATTATGCCAGCATATTAGGATGTACTCATTCATACTTAGGGATTCAGGATCAAAGTATAATCCATTAAAGTGCCCAGAGATTTACCGTGAACAGCCTCATGTGGTACCTGTGTAGCTACCATCCAGAAACTTCTACCTCCCTGAAGGCTCCCCCACGCCCTTCCAGGAGTCCCCACAGCCCTGCGCAGAAGTATTCCAGCTTCTCTCCTGGCATGCAGTCTTTCACAGGTCCTGTTGCTGCTGAGGAAGTGTCTTCCCGGACTACTTTGGGAGGTGGTTGGATAATCCCGTGACATTCCCCTGAGGGCTGCCCGGACCTGGGTGTTGCTCCTACATCCCCCACGCACCTGCCTGTAGCCTGGTCTTGCCCTGCGAGATCAGTGCTGTCATTGCACCCCCATTATAAGACAGAAAAAAGAGAAGTAAAGCCAAGTGACAGACCTGGTTGATTGGAGGCCAGAACTGGGACCCCAGAGCCTTCCCAGCTGACCACTGTGCTCCACAGCCCAGGAAACTGCCTCACTCTCATGACAAACTCTATTCCAAGATAAGAGTACTTTAATTCATTCACCTGGGATTTTTCTTTAAATTTTTATTTTCGAAGTTTTAGATCCATAAGAAATTGCAAACATAATACTCTGAAGTTCCTGTGTCACTTAGTGATCACTTAGTTGCTCCCAGTGACAATATCCCTCCGTAATCGTAATACATCAGATACGGTTTTTAAATGATGAGTCCCTATTCCTTAAAAACCAGAGATATTCGTGCTCAATGGTACCTTATCTTCTTCCTTGATTTTCTCCCATTAAACAGTGATAATGATAATTAATCATGCTAATCATATCGTATGTTGACTTTTGACCAAGAATAAGTAGTTTACAAGTATTCTGTGAACAGGACTTAATTTAATTCAGTTGTGTTGATGGTAATTGTGTGAATAAACGAAAAGTAGGAATAGGTAATAATTATCAAGTTCCTGCTGTTTACGTGCCAGGCCCTGGGTCATATATATTTTATCAAATTTACTTCCCCGACAGTCTGGTGAAACTGCATTGTCAGCTTTCTGACACTATAATGAAATACCTGAGGTAGTAATTTATAAGGAGAAAAAGTTTCTCCTTATGGTCCTGGAGGTTCAGCCTGATATTAGGTCCCCCCCCCACCCTGTTGCTTTAGCACAGAGCAAACTTCACTATACAAGCCAGGAAGCAAGAGAAACAGGAAGAGGCTGGAGTCTCACAGTCCTTCAAGGGCACACACACTCCAGTGACCTAAGGACCTCCCACCATCCCAATAGCACCACCCCAGGGCCCAAGCCTTTAACACGGGGACCTTCCAGGGACATTCAACATCCAAACTACGGCAGAAGTATTCCAGTTCCCATTGAAAGATTATTCTTATTTTGCAGACGAGAAAATCAACATCCAGACAGGCAGAATTGTTTGCCTAAACTCATAGGTAGAATCAGGATTGGAATCTAGAAAGTGTGGCTCCACAGGCTAGATCTTACCCACAGGATTATAATACAACCCTAGACCATTTCCTTTCCCTCTGAGCACTCAAATGGGGCACTGGGTGGTAATCAGATCAAGTCCTCCAGGAACATTGAGCAAATCTGTACAGCTTGCTTGCTGTTTTCACCTTGGCTGCCGAACGCCTGGAGCTACCTGCAGATCCCCAATACGGCCTCTAGGTGACAGAGCTGAGCACCATGTGTTCATCAGTGAATGAATAACCTTCTCTATTATTCGGAGTAAGAAAGAAGCCCTGGGTAGCTTGGCCAAGGGTGGGAACAGATAGGGTGAGGGAGAGGAACAAAGAACAAGAAGAGGAGCCATGATATGAGGCCCACAAAGTGACCCTCTCCTCCATGCCTTCTTGTTGTCTTGCAGGTGATGAAAACAACTTCCACTTTCGGGAGCTTCAGTGACCGTGTGCATGGCACAGTGCTGAGCACTTTCTACCCGTAAGCTCATTTCGCACTCCCAGACATCTCGGAGGTCGGCGCTGCTTATGATTACAAGTGGGAAAATCAATGCTCTGAACGTCACCAGCTTGGCAGGGGCAGAACTTGGCTTGAGCCCAGGAGGGCGTCTGACCAGCTGTCACCCGTGATACTTTCCTCCAGCTTAACCGCCTGGAGTGATGGAGCCCAGCACACATCAGACACTTGGTCGACACGCTGCCTTCACTTCCTTCCCTAGAGGTGTAGAATCTCCAAAGGTGGACTTGGTTGACAAGGACGGGAGACCTGTCTTCACAGGATGCAAAGAAGATCCCTTCTGTGGCCCTCATGGAGCTGACCCTGCTCTGGGACCTCCTTGGTGTGGACCAGAAAAGGAGCAAGGCAGGAGGTAGAGAGTAGCAGGCCACCAGCCCCAGCAAAGGGGACCCTGCCACAACCTGTGGTCCTGGCTTCCTCATTGAGGCTGCTGCATGTGCTCTGCCCCCCAAACACGCTTAGCTTCTAGATTTTGCAGGCCGTGTATTTTTTCATAATAATTCCTGCTCATTCTACTCTAATCTCATTTGGGAAATGAGTAAAATACAAAACCAGAAGAACATAATTCACCCATAAGCACTGTTAACTTTTAGTGTCCTATCTTCCCAATGTGCATGTGTGAGAATATCTTTTTTCCTCCACATGATGGCATAGAACTAGGGACATTTTTCAGTCACTGTACCATTCAGGTATTGTCACAGTAATGGTATATAACAACCCCCAAACTTACCATTTAGCACTCTTGACTGCTACTCACGTTTGAGGGTGAGTGGGAGTTCGTGGTGGATCTAGGCTGGGCTGTACTCCAAGCTTTCAGCTCAGTCTAGATCTGCTTCACAGGTCTCTCATCCTCGGGGGACCACAGCGAATGTGGGACCACTGGGAGCGTGTTCTCCTGGCGATGGCCGAGCACAGAGGTAAATGCCACCATCTAATCTAACACATTTTACACCGCTGCCTGCACGGTGTAGGTCAGCATGCCACTCATCTCAATTCTTCACATGGCTGAGCCCAGCGCAAGGGGTCGGAAGCATTTTCTGCTTCTCCAGTGGGGAAAATCACAAATTCAGGTGGCAAAACATGTGGATCCCAGGAGGGTAAGGAACTTGGAGCAACAGTTCTTTACCACAACTGTTAAAATTCTTTGAAAACACAGTTTTTAATCACTGCAATGTTTTTTTCTGAGGTATATGTTCTAATATAGTTAACAATTCCCCTATTCGTGGACATTTTTGTGGAAATCTGTGTTTTTCCCTATTATAAAACACAGTCTCTACTGCTATACTTAAAACTTGTTTGTTTTTTTGAGACGGGGTCTCGCTATATAGTTTAGGCTGACTTTGAACTCACTATGTAGACCAGTCTGGCCTCAAATTCACAGCAATCCTCCTGCCTCAGTCTCCTGAGTGCTGGGATTGCAGGTGTGCACCACCACCTCTGGCTATACCTAAAATTTTGACTGCATCTTAGATTAGTTTAGAATATACTTATTAACCAAGCTCTTGATATATATTGCCCTTTGACAGTATGTGAATGTGCTCACCTCACTGCATCATTATCAGCACTGGGCATCGTGACTTTTTTGTTTCTTCAAAGACAAGGGGATGCTCTGCTAGAGCAATGTGGAGAAGTCTGGGCCCAGACATTCTCTGGAGAGCTCAGTCCTTGGTGGGCAGGAGGAGTTTGGTTCTAGTCGTCCTGCAGCTCTTATGTGTGGGAGTCCAGCTGTCATGGCAGGCAGAGTGGCACCTCCTGTTCTTTTGACTTCCTGCAGATACCCACCTTTTGGGGTGCCCCTCGCCGGCCTGCTAAAAGCTCGCCAAAAAGTCCTCCCTAGCACCCAGGTCCTGCAGGCTCTGGAAGCTGTAAGTTGCTCCCTGCTTAGGCTTATTTAGCGCTCGAGGCTGGCTTGAGAGCCACTGAGAGATGCCTGGACAGGACTAAGTACCTAGCTGTAGTGCCACAGAAACCTGGTTCAGATTCTGCCTCTGGCACCTGCTAGCTCCTAGATTTGGGGTGCAGTCTGAACCTCCGTGAGCCTCTCTTTCAGTATCCGTAAAGTGCAGCTATGATAATAGCATCCTTCTCTTATAAATGATTAAATGAGAGAATTCATATGGAGTGCTCAGGACATTGCCTGACTCAGAAATGGTGAAGAACGCTGTTATTATTCTGAAAGAAGCGACTCCAGCACCTTCCTCTTCCTGCTTTTCATGGGGGACAAACACAGCCGTCTGAATCCCACTTGTCATGATTGCTCATTTAATTGTGGGTTTCTTTGTCTGGTAGCTGCTGTCCTGTTTGGAAAAAAGAGGACTGGACGTGGAAGACATTCTCAGGGTGCCTGGGTCCCAGCCAGGGTCAAGGCAAAGGTCTGCCCCCCACCAGGACTGCATTATACCTTTCGGCCCAGCATGCGCATTCAGCCTTGAAAGAATCAGCTCCTCGCTTGGCATTCTGTCTTTGTTCTTTGGGGAGTTGTAGGATTCCGGGGGGGGGGGTTGGAACGGATGGAGGTGGCCCAGTAGAACACAGTGATTGGCAGCATGGGCCATGAGGTCACACTGCCATTTACTGAGTGGAGCTCTGTGTTCAGTGACTTTACACACTGGGCCATCTGATCCTCATGCCAACCTGTGAGGGAGGTGCTACTGTCATCCCCATTTTACAGATGAAAACACTGAGGCCCAGACAAGAGGTAGAGCAGAGCCCTGGGCCAACTTCTTATTAGTGCCCCTCCTCCCTTTAGGACCTGGAGCAAAAGCTGGAGCAAGACGCCTATGCTGGCCTTTTTAGGTGGGATGGGGTCCACCACAATGATGCATCAGATTTGCTCAAAAGATTCCTCCAGAAGCTGCTGATGCCCCTGGCACTGCCGAGTATCTCCGGGCCTTGCCGTAGTGCCTGGTGCACGCCCCGAGCCCCAGAGCCCCATCTTCCTTCTGAGAGAGCAGTCCGGTGCCCAGCCTGGGTGGAGCAGAGGCGTCGCGGCTTCCTGTGATCTCAGACTCATGGAGCAGGACGTATGTGTTTGCACATGAGTGTGGACACGTTTGCAAGTGTGTGCACTGCTGTATGTGTGGTGGATACCAGTGTGCATGTCTGTCATGTGTGTATATTTGTGCACAAGTACGTGTGTGTGTGTGTGTGTGCGGTGTGCCAGAGAAGAAGCTGGGGATTGTGAGCCACAAGCCCTCATCTGTCCTCACGTGGACCAGTGGCCAGTTTCCTCCATTTCTTGACATCCATGGTGTTGAGCTGATCAGGTTTGTGTAACTGTGTGTCTGTGGGCACACATGTGTGCACATGCTTGTCTGCCTGTGTGTACAGGCAAAACATTTTCAAAATGTATTACAGACTGGCATGGATCTCTCTCTCTCTCTCTCTCTCCATCCCTGGCCGGTCTTCTTGTACAATCCTCAGGGCACAAACAGTCCTGCCCCATCTACACTCCACCCTGCACTCAGAAGACCTCACTCCTGCCCAGGTCCGCCAGCCCTCAGCCTGGCCTGGATCTGACTCGACTTCTCCTGGACCCTCCCTCTCATGACCAGGCCGCCCTCTTGCTGTGTCCTCCCTCTTGCCTCCCCAGGACGCTGTGCCTGTGACCTTCTCTGTCTGGAAGCCCCACACACAGCAGTTCACTGCTTCTGGGCACTTAGATTCCTCAGCTCGGCCTTGTCAGAGCCTGAAAGAGGCCCAAACTGGAGCTGCCCTGCCCCATTGCCCTCCCCACCTATGAGATGTGATCCAACAGTATGGTGAACGTTTAAATTAAAAAATGTTTAAATGTATTACGGTAAAAGACACATTGCCATTAATCCCCCTCAAAATACTCCCCCTCTCTGAACACACTTACCCAAAGCTCTTGCCACTTTCTGAAGCAGTCCTGAAAGTCCTCTTTCACGGGTGTCTCTTTGTGGCTGCCCACGGTCCTGAACTGCCTCAAAACATTTACAGCGATTTCTGTCAAGTAAAAACATTCTGGTGTGTCCTCGCCTACCTTAGTCACCAGTTTTAGTACCGCGTGACTCTGGCTCTTCCCCAAAATCAAAATGACCATGAAAGGTACATGTTTCGAATCAGTTCAGCACATCTAGGCAGCCACAACAGCTCAACTAAAGACAATAATTTTTTTACATTTAAATACTCACTGTATGTTTGGATGACACTTCGTACGTAATGATGTCATGCTGCCTGTTGATACTGTTCTAGATTCTTCATGTAACAGCACAAATCCCTTCTAGAGAGAATTATTTGTTTGTTTATGGCTGTGTCCTCCCTGAAATGCAAACTCCACGTGTCCACCTTGTCTGCTTCCTTTGCTGCCGAGTGCCCAGTTCTGGGCTGCAGTGTGGTTGGTACCTGGTGGGAACGTGATAGATATTTGTGAAGTGAACGGCTGCTGCACAGGATCAGAAGCACAAGGCCTGGCTCTCAGCCTCTTTGTCCCCTGTGAGCTCCCAGCCAGTGGTCCGATCTGGTAAACTCTAAAATCTGTAGCGAGCATGTTTCTTCTCCCTGGAGATCTAGGCCCCCGGTGTGGGACAGCTTTTCGTTTTGGACCCTTTAAACACAAAGGATCCCACTAGACCTTCCATCCAGAGAGGGGAGCTACCATCCCCACAACTCCTGGGGGGATGTGCAGCCCGGAGGCATCTGACTACAGGGCCACAGCTCTTAGACCATAGGGGTGTGTGTGTGTGTGTGTGTATGTGTGTGTGTGTGTGTTTGCTTTTTATTTACAAAAGGAACCCGGGAAGCCTCTTGAGCAGCCCTGGTCAGGGCTATCTGAGCCATAATTAGGCAGAGTTTACTTTGCCTAAAAGGGGTTGCTGGACTTTCCCACTCTGAATCTCCCCACGATGAGGCCAGCCCGAGGAGGGAGCATCCCCAAGCTCCCAGAGATTATGCCCTCCCTCTTCCACAGGCATCCCTCACCTGAGGCGGCAGCTGCAGGCACTCCACCCGCTTCTCTCCGCCCAAACCCAGCTCTGAACCACCTTGAAAGTAAGAGTCGCCTCCACCGTCTTAGCCCCCAACCATGGTAATGGCCCCCAAGGTGCTGGCCCTTTCATTCACCAACCGTCCCAGCTGAGGGGTGCAGTGAGCACGAGCGCAGGCCTTTCCTGAGACTTCCATCTGTGACAGGTTCTCATCGGTGTCAGAGAAAGCAGGGACGGGAGAGTCTGGGTCACGTTTTGCAGAACAAGAAACTGAGGCACAGAGAGATCATGGATCAGGCTGGTGGCAGAGCTGCAGCCGAGACCCCTGCTCCTGCCCTCCCAGCCCGACTCCTTCTTGGTGACCCACTTTGTGTGTGTGTCAGGATGTTGTGGAGGAGTTGGGAGGCACCAGGCGTGCTGGGATTAGGGGAGTTCAGAGGCCGCAGCAGCCCAGCGCCCAGCGAGACCTGGTTCTCTCTGGCCGGCTCGCTCCTTTCTTAGTCGCCCAGGCGCGGAAACTGAGCGACAGCAGCGGCCGGCGTCCCCAGCTCTGCGACGGGGGCCTCAAGACTTGGCTGCGGAGGGCACACGGGGACAGGGACAAGGATGGGGACGGCCTCGAGGCGTGAGTGTTCCCCCACCCCCGGCCCGAACCCTCCAGCTTCCCGCCACCAGCAATGTCGACTGAGACCACCAGGGGGCGCCCCCGCCTCATCGCAGAGAGGAAGGAGGCGGTGTCCCAGGAAGGAAGGGAGACCGCGCTGAGCAGCGAGGCTGCTAACCAGCTACCCCGCCCCATTTTTAGGCAGCCTCCTGTGCGCCTGGGCAAGTTGGACATGTAGGGGTCGCTTTGTGGGGTGTGGGCTGGCTCGGGAGAAGGAGAATGCAAAGGAAGGGCCTTCAAAGAATACGGCTGTTCCGGGGAGGGGTCCTGAGCTCGCGGCCTTGGGGAAGTGCAGACCCGGGAGGTTGCCCAGGGTTAGGTCTGCACTGCGCATGTGCTGGCGGTGACACTCTTTACGCAAACCTCTGGGTGTGCGGCTGTCGGTGCACCACGCATAATCCTGTTGCTTGTATGAGTGTGTTGTGTTTGTGTACACACGCCACACGCCAGGGTTGTGTATGAGTGATCTGTGGGGGTGCCTTGCACATCCCGTGGTTTTTCGGCGTGCATATTGTCAGTGCACGTGTGTGTGTTTATGCACACCAGCATGAATCCCAGGCATGCACGAGTGCGCCTGCGTACATGGCTGTGTCTCTCCAGAGACTCTCAAAATGGCATGGACTCCCTCCTGGGGCCTCTGACCCCCAACAGTAACGTGGCCCCTCTGCTGAGGCAGTTAACAGATTGCCTTGACCTTGGTTCAAGGAACGAAGACCCTGCCCAGAGTCTCCCAGAGGTGGGTGCAGCAGGCTGTCAGCACCCAGAGCTGAAGGCCTTGGCAGGTTACATGTGGTCTGGGCCTGCCCCTTGGCTTTCCCTTTCTGTGGTGCGTTCTCCAACATTTCCAGGAAGCTTCGTCGCTCCAAATAATAATGATGGTAGCCACCATTCGATTCATTTGTTCATTTTAGAGGTATTTAGTCAACATCTACTATAGGCCAACCACCATGTGGAATGCTAGAATTGTGAGGTAAGAACAGAGGCCCTGGCTTTGCCATCTTACAGCCATGTGAAAGAGATAGACAAAAATCAAATAGCTACAAAAATAAACACCAAGTTATAAGCTGTAGCTTTTGTAGGAAACACTGGCCACGTACAACAAGGTACATGGTATAGTCTGGACAGTGATATAATGCTTTCTGGCACAGAAAACTGCATGTGCAAAGGTCTTGAGGTAGCTAAGACACACTGCATGGGCAAAGAGCTGAAAGAAGAGGTCAGTGAGGCTGATGTGGCCATTATTCCTGGATGCAAAAAGCTTCCTTCCTGGCACAGAGATTCTCAGATTGCCAGTCCTTAGCAAGTGCCACTCCGGTTCCTTCTAATACACACTGGAGAGCTAAGGCCCAGAGAGGGGAAAGGGCTTGTCCTGAGCCACATAATAAAACAGAGGCAGATTCTGGAATTGAACTCAGATTACCCATAATTATCACATGATAATTATATGATTCTTATATGATCATAATAGTTATCATACATAATAGTACAATATCCACAATCTGTCTTGACTCAGAGTCTGCCCTTCACAGCAGGCTCCTGTTCCCATCTGTCACCACTTATTCTACATCTTTGCAGTCTCCATTCCGATGCCAGCAGGAGGCGGCCACGTGGCAGGGAGTGCCCAAGCTGGCCCTCAGCTGCATACTGCCCCCGGGCGCTGGACCCCTCGCGTGATCCCAGCTCTCTCAGGAGGGCCCTTGGGCCTCTTCTCCACCTGGGACCCCGTGTCGGTGAAGACTCCTTCTAGGCCTGGCCTCCCTAAGCAGTTGGTCTTGCTGCCTCCAGAAGAGGCCAACAGTTTTGTTTTTTTCTGTCCATCTTGCAGTGACAAGTCCGTGGAGTCAGCCAGCTTCCTCCTCTGTGAAGTTGGAGGGAATATCAGTAAGTTCTCCTGTGAAAAATGGTCCAGAGCCACGGTTCTTTCTTTGACCTTGAAAGCTCACTGGGGCCCTCTGGGGAGGCACCTTCCACTGGGCCTGTGTCTCCAGTGAAAGCTGGTAGAGTTCAGGGGCAGCTGTACTCGCCCTGGGAATCCATCCTGCAGTGTGTCGTTTTGGCCAGGGCCAACCTCAGGCTTGGAAAGGGGACAGACTGTGTTTCAGAGTGAAGGATGTCAGTACCACCAGTGAAAGTGATGCCTCCAGCCTAGGTGACCTGGCTAAGGAGGCCTCCTCCTGGGCCCATGGGCCATGAATTCCTTCGGGAGTCCTGCAGACAAGATCTAGTCTGAGCCTGGACTTCAGCGGGACCTCAGGATGACCTATAGCATGGTGAACACACAGGGGGCCCGCCCCAGAACACGTGTTTCTAACAAGTTCCCCAGAGATGCTGCTGCTGCTGCTGCTGGTCCAGGCGCCTGCCGGGTGACTAGTCTTTCCCGAGCTGACTAGAGCCGAGTGATGAGATCCCCGCTGGACTCTCCTGGGGCTCCCGCCACTCCGCGAGCCTGAGGTTGCCGACAGAACGCGATGATTCAAGGACGAAGGCACCACGGGCCTAAATCACTTCACTTAGCAGCAACGATGGTGGTGGCGACTGAGGATAATGATGGTGACGATGGTGGTGGCAGCAGGCCCCGTGACCCTGATGCCTTTTACCTGCTCTCCCTTCTCACCCTCCTATCCATACAGAAGCCACCAGGTGCCTTTTGAAATATAAATTCAATCCTATTGCAGGCTCTCTGATTGAAAAGTTTCCAGAGAGATCCCACATGCCTTAAAAACAATATCCTTGTGAGGCCAGTCTAGTGTCCCCATGTCCCTGGGCCCTGCCCCACCCTTCCCCTCACTTTGCAACCTCCTTCCTGTCCCTTAGCCATCCCAAGTTCGTCCCTGCATTGGGGTTTTTGTACCCGCAGTTTTCGCTGCCTGGAGCCCCACTTTCCCAGCCCCGCAGCCAGCTGCTTCCACCTCATGGTCTCGGCACAGAGGTCCCTTCTCAAGGCCTTCTCCAACAACCCCATCTGAAGTTGCTTACATCACTTTGATTAATTTTCTTCCTAGCTTTTACCACTCTCTGAAATTATCTTAAATTTCCCTGACTTGGAGGTAGCTCCACAAAGGCAGAGACCACATGAGGTTTCTCTCACTCTCGTGGATATGATGGTACTAGTAGGTGCTCAGTAAAGATTGGTTGAGTGTAGGAATGAACACCCGATTACCTCTGTCCTTTTATTTATTTGCTTCAGAAACTGTTGCTCTCTGCTCTGACTGTTCGATAGATGCAAATGGAAAAACATCTGAAGTACCTATAGCAAGTGCTTATAGTGCTTCATTATTATTAATTATTGGTAAGAGCCAGGCAGCTTGAAATGGTCACTAATGCTATTTCCCTCCAACAGTTCCCAGCACCCACACTGGTCCAATTGCCTCCCCCTCACCCCGCCCTCCAACTCCCTAAGGCCAGGTGACAGGGGCTGTGTAGTTGAGGGAAAGTCCTTTAACCTCAGCAGGAGAAGGGGCAGGTGCCCTGGCGGGTTCTGGGAACCCAAACCCAGCTGAGCTAACTTCACACCCAGAGTGGCCCCAGCTATCGGGGAAGGATCCCAGTTTAATCACATGTCAGTTTCCCCATTCATCTTTGGTGCTATCTGAGCCTCATCTTTTCCCACCTTGTGGCATCTTGGTGATTGAGGATCCTGCAGCCGCCCCCCTGCTGGGTTAGCACAGCTCACAGTGTGTGCCTGGCTCCTCCAGGCTCTCTGCAGTCTGGCTTGGTCAGTGCTGGGAAGCGTTTGCATTAAAGAGCCTGTTAGCAACTGAACTGCACCCTCTCCCAATTCCTACGTTGAAGCCCTAAGCCCCAAGGCAGGCTGTATTAGGATGTCGAAGGTCCTCAGGGTTAAAAGAGATCCCGAAGGGCAGGACTCCAATCTTTTAGGACTAGTGTCCTTTTAAGAACAGGAAGAGACTCGATGGCTCTTGTCTCACCACCCAGAACACAGAGAAAGGCCAAAGGAGGAGGCAGCCATCTGCAAACCCTCATGTAGCTCACACTCCAGTGCTCAAGAGACGCATCAACTCAGACGTGAAAAGACTTCGCCCTGTGAGAAAATAAAAAGCAAAGGAGAGGACAGGGAAAGGTCTTCATGGGCGCCCTCCAAAGCAGGCCTGTGCCCTGCCCTGTAGGGGGCTAATTCCAGGGAGCCCCAGGCACGGGGAAGCGAGATGGGGAGAGGAGCCTGGGAAGGGGAGCGAGTGGGGTTACAGCTGTGGGCAACACGGCTCAGGGCTGCAGGGGGTTCTGGGAAACCGTGTATAAAATGCGTCCGACTTGTTCACTCTGAGGGGCAAAGGAAGCCGAGGTCAGAGAATCATCCACCAGCGCCCACCTATGGCTGGCCGAGGGCTGCTTCCAGAGTGCTGACCGCACCCCACCCCACACTCTGTTCTTGCCACACGCAGTCAGAGCGCCCTCCTGTGGCCGGGGAGACCTTGCGCACAGCGTCTCGGGTGCTGGCCACAGAAAGCCATTGACAGGACAGGAGCAATGGGTGCCCGCAGGAATGGGTGGGACGGATGTGACCTCCCTGAGGAGTAGCACTTGAATGACACCAAAATGGTGTGAAGGGGCCGCCATACGGAGGCTGGCGGGAGGGATCTGCAGCTAGAAGGATATCAGCCAAGGCTGCTGCGTGCATCACGAAGGTCAGAGAGGTCGTCTGTGAGTCCCGGGCTGAGCGCCGCCCGGGCTCTCCTGGAGTTTTCCCTTCCCATCGGGTCCTCCCACTCCACCCTTTGCACCCACCCTCACTGGAGCCAGTGATTGGCTGGCCCAGAGAGGAGGAGGGACCTTTGGGGCCCAATCCCAGGAGGCCTGGGCCATGTATTGGCCCCTGTGGGAGGCAGAAGGGTTGCACAGGAGGTGCGGCCTAGAGGGAGGAGAGACGAGTTTATCGGGCTGACCGATTCTGCGGCCTCTACTGCCCTTCCCCAGGGCTGGAGGAGACAGCACAGAGCCCTCCCTAGTCACCGAGTGACAGGACCTGCGACATGCAGTCAACAGGAATTTCTACTGAGGGCCAGGCAATGGCAAAGGGTATGGGACACTGACTCAACTCATACCTTCCTTTCGGGAGTTTGAAGTCCACTGGAGGAAGAGAGATGTTAAATAAGCAGCCAGACTGGCATATAGTACGGTAATTACAATTCTGGTGAAGGGATAGAGGAGGCGAGAGAGCCGCAAGCGAACACGGTACAAGATGGAAGCAGGGCCGGAGCAGACCGGAAGCCACCAACCTGGAATTCTGTACCTGCCCCAGGTTTGCCCTGAGCTCCCCCTGAACACAACCCCTAAAGTCCTTGCTGGTCGACTGGGACTGGCTTGGGGCTCTCACTGCCCCGGGCACTCTGGTGCGTCTCGTGCATTCCTCAAGGCAGCCTTGGGTGGTTCTCCTTTGACAGCCTTCTAACCTGAAAACCAGACAAGACCCCCATCCCCCCGCCTTCTCCAGCCCGTGGCTCTGGCATCAGGGCTCCGGGGATGATGGTGAGATTCCTTAGGCAGCCGCTGGGGGCAGCGCAGCCCGGGCGCTGGCGGATTGCAGAAGGTGCTGCCCGGTTCCAGGTTGCGGGCAGGTGACTCTCTCAAGGCCCCGTCATTCTTGCCTGCCCCTCGCACCTGCAGACCACAGAATATATGCATTTGGAGGTTTGGGGCATCCATAAGGACCACCCGCAGACTAGGGTTGGTAGGGGTCCCCTGTCTTGGTTTTCAGGCCTGGATGGAGAAAAGGTGAATGTTGCTACTGCGTGTTGCAAATCCCTGGAACCAAGGCTGGGTGGTGGGAAGGAAAATGATTCCTGGCAAACCTACCCTGCTGACCTGCCCTCCACCGGGGGTGCCCGGGGGGGTGTCTCCTATTGAGCATTCCCCACCCCCACAGCAGCCACTTTGCATCCCGGGGGAGGAGAACGGGAACCACTCGCATTGTCCCTGAACGCTGGCTGGCAGGAGGCCCGGGGTGGGGGCGGGGGGCTCCCCAATGGGGAATCTGCAGCTGCCTGTCTTTAAGGTAAAATTACCGTAATTACTCCAATTACCAAATCCATCAAGAGCTCTGGACTGAGCAGGCTGAGAACAATCGGCTCTGATGGATCAGAGGAGCGTGAGTCAGGGGGTGGGGGATAAAGTACTGTGTAGGGGAAGGAGGGGGTGGGGAAGAAGGAGTGGAAGCGGAGGCTGATGTGAACCAGGTTCCTGATGGGTGGGGATGAGTAGGAAATTCAGGGAAACCAAGATTAGCCAAGACCCCACTTTCTTCTCTTGATGAGATTTTTCTTCTTTATGGCAAACCAACAAAAACCCTCAAAACTCTCTGTGGTTCTTTTTGTTTGTTCGGTTTTGTTTTTTAGGTGCTGGGGATTGAACTCAGGACCTTGCACTTGCTAGGCTAGTGCTCTACCCCTGAGCTAAATCCCCAACCCCATTCTCTGGTTTTTTCCCTCCTCTCACAGAACCCCGTAGTCCATCGCCATGTGTCTTGGGCCTTGTTTTATCTTCTGAGAGAACTGAAAAGTAAAATAGTCAAGGACATGGCTGCTGCCTTCTAGGTCCTTGGTGTGAGCTGGGTGCTGTGCAAAGAGCTTCTCAATCTCCGTCCAGCCCCAGGGACCAGACTTGGTCTGCTCTTACAGACATGGGCACCAAGCGTTTCCACTGGGCCTCAATGTCCACACACAAGGCCCCAGGCCAGCTACCCTCTGTATCCTCTGCCTGCTCCTGTTGGCACAAAATCGATGTTGAAATTGGCTAAGGCTGGACCCATCTGGACCTAAATTCCCCAAATAACAATTTCTTAAATTGACTTTTGGAAAAGACTCCAGTACCCCCTGATGGACATGAGCATAAGAAGCCAGGTCATCCTGTCAATTATGTCACAAGCCCAGAATCCCCAGCACAGAACATAATTCACCTCAAAAGGAAACATGGGACTTATGAAGAGACCTGGTACCCAGGCAGCAAACACCGTTTGCCCAACTCCCCACTGATGGAGGCAGATGTTTTTGTTTGTTTGGTTTGATTTTTTGAGACAGGATCTCGCTATGGAGTTGAGTTGAACTCACCTTGAAGCACAGGCTCTCCTCCAACTCACAGCAATCCTCCTGCCTCTGCCTACGGAGTGCTGGGACTACAGGCATGTGCCACCACACCCAGTGATGGAGATAGATGTGAGTGCAGAGCTCCTGCCTCCTCCTCGCCCATTAGCCAGAGGTACAGTGTTTCCTTTTTTCTTTCTGGAACTAGGGATTGAACCCTGGATATTAGTCCTGAGCTATATCCCTAGCCCCTTTATTTCTTAATCTTTTTATTTTGAGACAGGGTCACTAAATTGCCCAGACCAGGCTCAAGCTTGAGATCCTCCTCCCTCGGCCTCCCAGAGTGCTGGGGTTACAGGCCTGTGCCACCATGCCCAGCGACAGCTTTTCCTTTTTGCCCAGACCCAGTCCTGGAGTACCGACTGCTGTGCAAATCAGAGAGCGAGCCCTGGCTTGATAATATTTGGGAGAAGGAAGTACAGGTTGGTAGAGCTGGAGGGTACTGGGGAAACCAATTCACAGGTGTGGCCCCCTTAAACCAGTCCTCCTGCCCGTCCTGAGCCTGGAGCTCCAAATTGGTTCCTGGAGCTCTGAATGGGTCTCACGCAGCTCGCAAGCCTCTCCTGAGACAAGCATAACCCTCCTCGCTGCTGAGAATGATCTCAGTGCTGTGGCGTTACTGCTTTGCCGTATCTCTGGCAGTCTCCGTCACTCTTTACTTCCATTAAAATCTGACCACATTTGAGGAACAGTAACAGCATTCATTCAGATTCTTCTACCCACCTGATGTGGATTTTTAGCCTGAGGAAATAATCTCTAATAGTCCTTGCAGTGCTGTTCATTTAGTTGATATTATGGCTGCCAGTCCCTCTGTACTCCACTCCCAGGGAGTGATGCTGCAGGACCCTGAGCAGGCCCCCAGCTGCCACCTCTGCCACCCTTCACTGACTTAGACCAGAGCTAGGAGGCTGGTCTAGGTTTCCGCAGGGGACACTGAGCCAAAGCCTCCATGAATTAGAAAACTCAACCTTGATCCAGCTTGCCTGTATCTCCAAGGTGACCTTGCAGGGCTTGTATATTCTAGTCAAAGATACAGGATTTGGGGGCCCAGGTCAAATAGCTCCCTAGCTCATCCTAGGACCAGTATGATTCTAATTAGCAGCCCCTTCCTTCTAGCAGGCGACCAGTCCCCTCGGCTGGCTCACAAGCAAGAGCTCACTCACTTTGTGTACTTTCTGGCTGCATCCCATTGAGGCGCAGGCCCACAGACCCAGGCTGGTCCTTAGCTGATCTGCAAGCCTTAGGCGAGTCGTTAGCCATCTCTCAGTTTCTGTTGTCATGTATAAAACTGCTGCCTGAGATGAAAGCATAATCTGTGTGCACTTACACTACTTACACTATATTCATCAGCTGAGACTCTCACAGTGGAACACTCCAGGCTGGGTGGCTTAAATAACAGAAATTTATTTCTTAGCAGGGTACAGTGGTGTCTGCCTGTAATTTCAGCACTCGGGGACGCCGAAGCGGTAGGACTGCAAGGTCAAGGGCCAGCCTGGATGACAGAGCCCGACCTTGTTTCTGAAAGGAAGGAGGAGGAGAGGCGAAGGAGAAGAGGAAAAGAAATGTAGTTCTTCACAGTTCTGGAGCCTATAATCCAAGGTCAAGGTGCCAGCAGGTTTGCTCCTTCCTGAGGCCTCTCTGCTTGGCTTGCAGATGACTGTGTTCTTGTGTGTGTGTGTGTGTGTGTGTGTGTGTGTGTGTGTTTCTTCTGGACGTCACTTTTTCTCTGTGCCGAGCATCTTTGGTGTCTCTTCTTCTAAGGACACCAATCCTGTCGACTAGCACCCCACTTTTATGACACATTGAACCTTAATTATCTCCAAACACAGTCACCTTGGGGTTTGGACTTCAGCCTACAAGTTTTGAGGGACACGATTCAGTCCATAATAACTACCAAGCAAAGACAAGGAACAAGCCAATGACGAGCAAGAGAGACCACGAAACAACTGCTCATTTGTGTGAAGCGCTCGGAAAGTTACCGTGAATCTACAAGACAGAAACACGGTGCTTCTTCAGGACTGGTGGACGAGGAGAAAAATATTTGGGACAAAAATGTTGCTTCTCGATTAGAGCAGCGGTTACACAGATACATGCATTTGCCAGAACTCATGGAGCTACACACTGAAAACAGGCACATTTTATTGTCTGTAAATTAGAGCTCCACAAAATAAAAATTGGAAACTCTACCTCCAAGGGTTAAAAAGTGAGGTTCAAGTTCGGTTGTTGTTAGGATAAATGAGTTAATGCCTGCGAAGTGCTTAGTTGGGAGCCAGGGCACAGGGCAAGTAAAGTAAATGGTAACCATGGCAACCTGAAAACAAGACTTTTGCTCACTAAGTGGGCCAAGAAAGAGAAATCAACACAGAGGGCACATGGAGATGGGGCTGCTCCTTCTGACCCAGAGCAAGCAGGCAGGGTGGTGAACTTGGTCTCCGGGGTCGTGGGTGCTTCTGTTTTGACCCCGAGGACTCCTCCATCACCTGTCGCTGTCTCCTGCCACCTGCAACTTGGCCCCAGCTCAGCCCTGATCTTGGTTTCTTTCACATACTCATTCACTGATGTGGGCCCTGATCATCGCGGCTTCTACTTACTGGACGCATCCCATGTGCTAGATGCTGTGCGCAGGACTTGATGCTTTAGGTTGAACCAAATGAAAGAACTGGTTTTGACCAGTTTTCACCCACAGAAATGGCAGTTTACTATTGTTAAACCTAATACATGATCTCTTTCATCGTTCACAGCTCTGTAGAAAAGATGTGATCTTACTCTACCCATTTCTTTCTTTTTTTTTTTTTCATTTCTAGTTTGTAACTTCTTTTTATTCTTTTAAGCAGCTTCACATCTGAGTTGGGGATTTAGCTTAGTGGTAAAGCACTTGCCTAGAGTTCGATCCCCAGTACCAAAATAAAATAAAATAAAATATTCAGTATCTTCAAAAGGAAAACCACAACTACACTGAATGATTGGTTTCAAAATGATCCTGCAACATGCCCGGCATTAACACTATTCAAAATTATTCTATTGCAAAAGACATGCTGAGTTAAATTAGCACTAAGTCCAAATGAAACACAGCTTCCATCTTTTCATTTCTTATAGTTTCTTTGGTCCTACAAGTCATCTGCTTTTGGGCGGGTCCTGGGGAATCAAACTCAGGACCTTCCATTTCTTAGGCAAGCGCTCTACCATCGAGCTAAATCCCCAACCCCGTACAAGTCATTCTTGTATGGTATTCTTACACAAAGGCAGTATAAATTGCAGCCTTTTGTTTTTGTTTTGTTTTATGCCATTTGTTTTGAGACGGGGTCTTGCTATGTAGTTCAGGCTGGCCTTGAACTCACTATGCAGCTCAGGCTGGCCTCAAACTTGCAGCAATCCTCCTGTCTCAGCTTCCTGAGTGCTGGCATTAAGCCTTTTATTTTTTAAGCCATTTTTACATTTATTTTAGAATAAAGTTGCTCAATTCTAAAATAACAGTTTTAAAATTCTGAAGTTTGAGGAAGACGTTTAATACATTATTGTAAAAGACAACAATAAGAAAAACTATAGAATTTTAAAATAGAAAAGACATGACATTGAGGTTGTCTAGATTATACAAAATTCAATCGCAAGTGAGTAAATTTCTGAAAAATTCAGGAATATCCATCACCATTCGGTAACATCAATGGCGATGTCAACACGCATCATTCATCCTCTGCATACTTAGGTTTTTTGCTTTTGTTTTTGTTTTTGTTTTGTTTTGTTTTTGAGACAGGGTCTTGCTTTTGTAGTGCAGGTTGGCTTTGAACTCACTACGTAGCCCAGGCTGGCCTCAAACTGGTGGCAATCCTTTCGGTTCAGCCTCCCGAGTGCTGGGATTACAGGCATGTGCCACCATGCCCGGCTTCCTCTGCACACTTCAGAGAATACATAAAGAAGCCAAACATCTTGGTATAATGAAAACAGTTTTGACTACACAGACCTCCCTGTGCCTAGGCCCCCGGGACACAGTCATAAACAACACTGTCCTGCCCACTAGGAGCAACCTCGCTTAGGCTCTTTGACCATTTTGTGACTGATGTTCAGAGAGGTGAAATGGCTGGCCCAAAGTCACACAATTATAAGTGGCTGGATTCGAACCCGGGTCTGACTCTGAAACCCAACAACTGTCTAGCACATGTTCCCCACCCTTAAGGAGTATGGGTCTGGAGGGACAGATAAGCACATTGAATATGTCCCCCTGGGTCTCACTTACTCATCTCAAGTCCCCAGACAGAGTACTGTTAGCTTTCAGACCTGGATCTGACAGCACTTGGTCTTCCCAGGATGCCCAGACCCTGCCCGCCAGGACATCCTGTCCTCACCTTGTCTGCATCTACTGGGCCCCACTGCTGGGGTGGTGCTGGCTGGGCCCTGGCAAGGGCTGTACTTGTGCTTCTCTGTTGCCCCAGGGGTTGGCCTCATTCTGCCCATCTTGTCCTCTCACCGCCTAGCCCTCTGACAGCCACCCTCTGGTCTCGGGCTGTTTGTAATTCACAGCTCATTTGCAGATCAAAGAGGATGGAGACACCCTGGGTCCAAGCAGAGGACCCTCAGGTAGCCCCTTTTCACCCTATAGCAAGGTGCCACCCATGTAGGAGGCAAGGGGGACCCTTTAGTTGCTCTTCATGAAGCCAGGATAGGGGGCTGAGACCTGGCTCCAGACTCCCCCCTCCATAATGGGCTAGAGGGGGGCTGATGTGGAGGCCTGGGAAGCAGCATCTGCCCCTCCTCCAGTGCCTGAGCAGGACAAGGACAGTTAATTCCTCTGCTGTTATCAGCTGGGCACAGGCGCTGGTTGCATAGCAACCCAGATTGCTCTCTGTCTCCAGTGCTTAAAAAGAAAAAGATCGGCATTTTTCTCCAACTCTCCATCAATGAGATGGAAATGGGCCTGGGGCAGCCCAGACTCCCTGCCCCTCAGTCGTGGCTCCCTTGTTCTGCCTCCCACATGCCAGGCTGGGGTAGGAGTCAACCCTTCATCTGACTGCTGCAGCATGGCACAGGGTTGGGGCCCACAGGGGACGCTGGACAGCCCTGAGATCTGGGTGACCGGGCACAAATGGGAGGGGCCTCAGCCAGTCCTGGCAATGCAACTGATTGATTCATTCATTAAAAAATACAGTAGTTGTTGAGCACTGACTAGGTGCCCTAACTCTAAACTACCCAGATTTGCTGGGTTACAGATGGCTATAAATCTCTGCCGTTCCTCCCATGATGATGGGGGGGTCTATTTCCCTTCCTCTGATATTGGGGCTGGTTCTACAGTCTCTCTGGTCAGTAGAGTGTGACAGTAGTTAACACCAAAACTCAGCCTGTGAGATGGGGCCCGAAGACATCAGGAGTCTCTGTCTTTGCCTCTTGAAATGTTCCTTCTTGGAGCCCAAATGCCATGACTCTGAGGAGGTTATGCAGCACAGAGTAGCCCACGCCTGTCTGTACCCTTTGCCAGCCGCTGAGCAAGGCTACCTGAAGCCATGTGAAACAGCAAAAGCATCCTGCTGAACCTGACCACATCCTAGACCCACAGAATCCTGAGCACATAAAACTCCTCTCTCTCCCTCTGTGTGTGTGTGTGTGTGTGTGTGTGTGTGTGTGTGTGGTGCTGGCGATGGAACCCAGGGCCTCTGGCATGGTAGGAAGCGCTGTACCACTAAGCACACCCCCAGCCCTAGGCTATTCTTCCTTTAAGCCCGTGAGCTTTACAGAAGTTATCTGTGTAGCACTCTGACCAGGACACCAGGAGAGATGTCCTTCCCATTCCTAGACTCTCAAGTAACAGCAAATGTAGTTTAGGTACTCGATGTAGTAGACCCTGTTCTAAGCACCCAAATAAAATGCCAGTCCGGAGAACTGAAGACCAAAGTGCTGGGGACCTTGGGTATCAAGAGATAGCACAGAGGCAGGGTAGTGACATCAAGAGCCCAGAGACAGGAACAGACAATAAAATATAAGCAACTTGCAATTAACACAGTGATCAGAGGAAGTGGGCAGAGCAATCTCAATTCCTGACCATGCAGTTTTGAATTCGGGTCCCAGCTCTGCATATGGGGACATGGGAGCCTGTACCACACTGGGGAAGCTCCTAGGCTCCTGTGTGAAGACTGGCGGACTGAGAAATGATGTCTGCCGAACCCTAGAGCAGAAGAGAGGGAACTGTGTCAACATGTGTCCCTGAGCCCTCTGTCTCGGGCCTCTGGCCTCTGGCACCCACCCATCTGGGCCTGGTTGGCTGGGGCAAAGAGGACCCAGGTGTGTGCTCCTGGTTTGTGACTTGGGTTAAGGCTGTTGAACTAGCAGGACAGCCCGAGTGTTTTAGTTCAGTTTCATTTTGTCCTAGTCAATTCGGTGCAGAAGTCCATTGTCTCACTGTGTTCCAGGGTCAGACTTTTGCCTGACTCTTTCTGTTTTAATACTGATGTTTGGGCTCCACCTGGATGCTGACATAATGGTCCAGGATGGTGCCTGGGCCGCGGTGGTTTACAGCTCCCCGGGTGAGAAAGCAGCAGCCCGGTGCCTGGAGATGCACAGTGATGGGAATGTTTGGTCCTCAAAAAAAAGTCTAGTCAGGGGTGGAGGTAAGCAAGGAGGAGTCCTGTGCTGGTAAACGTGTTCAATTTTCTAAGGAAGAGAAGTCTGATCTGCAGAATTTGCTGATTTCTGTCAGCACTGTCAATCATGTCAACACTTTCATCATGGCCAATTTCTAGCCACCAACATGGTATCAGTGAACGTGCAGTCAGGACAAGAGGCACAAGGGACTCTCTAACCAGCAGGGGTGGCTCCAGCACCTCACACCACCTGAGGCGGCCACATCTCCAGCTAGGGACAAGGCTGGCTGAAAAATCACTCAGTGACCCAGCCTCCCACACAGGGGAGCTGCCTGGAAACAATTTCAGGTTCACATAGATCAACTCGGTCAGCACTGGCACTTTAAAAAGATGCTTCGTGAGCCCACACAAGTTTGAGAAGCATGGCTCCCATAAGCGGAGTTTCCAATCAACTTTTTGGGAAAATACAAAGACATAAATAACTGTGCTCGGAAGGCTTCCTGGGGAGGAGTGGCATCAAAATTGGGTTTCAAAGGATAGGCAGGAATTTCCCAGGCAGATAAGAGAATAGGTAAGGATGGGGATTGGAATCACTGGTAAGGGGATCACCATGATCAAATATATAGGGTGGGTGTGGAAGGGGATGGGAGGAGCAGAGGCTCGAGAACTGAGTCCTTGCAGTATGGTCACCAGATCAGCAGCATCTACAACATGAGAACTTATTAGATGTTCAAATTCTCAGGTCCCATCCCAAATCTGCTGAGTCAGGAACCCTAGGTGGGACCAGAATCTGCATTTTAACAAATCCTTCCGGAAATTTTGACACACACTCACGCTGGAGAACCAGTGATCTGGAGGAGTGGGAGGAGGAGCCCTGGAGGGTCCCACGTGCTATACGGAGACATTCCAGGAGGGGTCCTGCTTTGAGCACCCCCTGCTGCCTCTGAAGTCTTCAGCCTTCCAAGAGACCCACTCAGGGAAGTTCATGGAGACTGCAGGAATGCCCCTTTTCTTTGGGTCCTCAAAGCCCCACCTGATACTAGGGTCTGTCCCTGTCTCTCTTTCCCACATGAGGACTCTTTTGCCGGAGACCACAGCATTTGTCACAAGGACGAACTGCTCCTATGGGTCAGCCCCAGCCCTGAATTCTGAGAGACACACAGCAAACTGCACAGTATATACAGACGTGTCTAGGGGATGGGAGTTATGAGCTGAACCCTCAGGAAGCATCCCCCACCCCTCAGCCCGAGGCTTTGTCTGGGAGTTTATATCCCTCCCGGGCTTGCTGACCTGTCACTTCCTCCTTGAAGCCAAGCACCCACTCCCCACCGCTGTGACCACAGCCCACTGGGCCTCCCCCAAGGGAGCGCAACTCATGCTGTTCTCTATCTGCAAAGTTCTGGGACCTTGTACACTTTAGTGTGACATCCCCAGCCTCCTGGTCATCGTCTCCAACATTGCAGCAGCTTGCTCTGATCTGAGCACCTACGGCAGGCTGAGCGTCACGCCAAGGGCTTTCCCAGCAAGGTGTCATTTAGACCTGACCATAACATACAGGCTCCATGAGATGAGTACTGTTTTAACCCCGTTCTACAGAGCAGGAGACCAAGACACAGGAGGCAAAGTACACTGCCCAAAGCCAAGTGACTGGTGAGCCCCAGGCAACCTGCCTCTGATACATAAAGCACATTTTGTTGTTACTGTTGTTGTTTTTATTCTTGTTTGGAGGAGGGAGGAGCAGATAAGAAATTTTTCTGAGTACCTTCATTGCCCCTGGTTACACTTCCTTTTCAGTAAGAAGAGACCCTGGCAGAGGTAGCCTTGTGTGAGACCAAGGGCCGCTTTGTTTTGGGTACAAGGAGCCAATATCTCTGCTACGACTCAGCCCTAGCTGAGGAATCAAGAGGACCATCCCCGCAGACCCCTAGCTGGCAGTGCCTTTTCGGCTCCCCCTACTCTGCCGGCGGTAGCCACTAGCACTGCAAATTAGCATCATAATTGCCTTTTAACTATTCATAGCTGTGAAAGAGACCAGGCTAACAGGCCTCTCCACCTCCCCTTCCCATCTGGCTAGAGAGCTGAGTTGGCCTCCCTCCCCTGGGCTGGGAACCAACCTCTGCCCACCCTCCCAAGCAGCAACTTCACGTTTCTAGGCCTCAATTTCTCCATCACACAAGTGAAGGTGATAATCCAAGCTTCGCAGGCTTATTTTGATGCAGGTAAAATGCCTCACACAGTCCCTGGCACAGTGAGTATAGATAGCAACCATGAGCATCATGGAGAGCCTGGAAGGCAGCTGAGGCTATGTAAGTTAGGGGCACAGGCAGGGTTGGTGCCCTGGGGCTCTTCTGGTCCCAGTTTTTCAATCCTCTCACCTTTCCCTGCCAGCAACAGCACACAAGCAGACAGGAAACAAGAACTTCCCTGTAGACATTCAACTTTCTCAACATAATCAGGAGATTTTTACTATAAAACAGGGAGGCCTTAATTAAGAGAGAGGATTCACCCACTGTGCCGCAACTCCTGAGTCTAGTTTGTCACTTACAAATGTGAGCACAAACATTCAAGGTGCAGCAGAGCAGTGTTCAAGGGCACCGTGAAGAAGCCCAGGTGCCCGGGTTCAAATCCAGTTCTGCCATGCAACCCCCACCCTCACCCTGCGTGACGTTAGGCTTAACCTGCCTGTGCTTCGATTTCCCACTTCAAGAAACCAAGAGGATGATAACAGTGCCCTTCCTATAAGGGTGTTGTGAAGTGTAATGCACAGTAAATACCTAGAATAGCCCTGAGACACAGTAAGCGCTAGGCCTGGGTTTGCTCCTATTATTAGTGGTCTTTGTTTACTCACACAACTTCAAAACTGCAGCTTGGGGCAGCGTTTCTTCTTTCTTGTTTCTTTTTTTTTTTTTTTTGACAGGGTCTTGTGATCCTCCTGCCTCGGTTTTCCGAGTGCTGAGATTACCAGTGTGCACCACCACGACCAGATCTCAGGATGGGCTTTTAAATTCCCTGCACAATTTCAGTATGCAAATCCTCTGCAGGGGAAGGAGAAAGAAGGAAGGAAAGAGGAGAGGAACCTAAGACTTGTCAGGTTCTCAGCTGGGGCCTTGGAAAAGAAGTGAACAAGAAGCAGGAGGTTCTTGTTCTTCCAAGGATTTGATACTCAGAAGAGAGGAGAACGAAATGCCATCAGAGAGAATACTGGCCGGGTGGGAATTCGGGTCTGAGCCTGCAGGGAGGACTTCCGGGAGGAGGAAGTATTTGCGACCTGAATGGGTCAATCATGCAGAGAACAGGTCAACAGCTCACCAGACAGAGGGAACCAGAGAAATCTAGTGGCTTGCTTGGGGAGAAAAAAGGAGGGACAACAAATGTGTGGGGCACGTTAAGGGTCAGCGTGGTAGGCATGCTGGTATGGTAGTAGGCTGGGGTTCATCCTGGGTCTCATTGAGAAGTTAAGGGTTTCTTCTACCCTCCAGCAAAACAGGATGGCCCAGTCTAGTACCCTGATTCAGCGCTGCCCATGCTCAGCAATATGTGAGGTCGGGCCCAGTCTGGCAGGGTCCTGGGGCCTTTAGGGGCCGCAGACATCGTGTTCTAGAGCTTCGGCGTCCAGCACCGGGGTCTGCACCCACCAGGGTCCGCGCCCCCCTTCTCTTGGTGCGGGTGCCTGGCCGTCTGCCTCTCCAAGTAGGCCGGGGAGCGGATGCTCTTGACGGCCCGACCTCGTCCGCCTGGTCCTCGGTTGTTTGAACAAGGCGCTTTCTTTTCTCGCCGATCAATTTTCTGCTGGGCTCCTTGCCGGCCCCCAAAGGCATAGGGGACTTTTCCTGCATGGCCTCAAGACAGCCGAGTCAGCGCTGTGCAGCTGTGAGTCCCCAGCTGGTCCGCAGCGCCCGCCCGGGACCCGGAGCCGCCCCACGCGCTCGCTCCCGGGGTGAGCGGCCAGCCGCGCAGGCGCAGTGCGCGCGAGGCCTCGGGGCGGGGGGGAGGGCGCTCGGGCTGCGGCCGATGACTACTGAGCTTTTGTTCTCGGTTCCCCGAGCGGCGCCGCCGGAGAAGCGCGCTGTCGCCCGTCGCGGTCCCCAACCTCTCTTCCTGCTCAGGGTGAAAGAGAATTTTAAATTGAATCGTGCCCAGCGCAGAGCTCGCCGGCTCCATCGCTTCCTTCGGTCAGGGGGGACACGCACTTAAGATCCAGGGAGGGTCCTCAGGGCGCCCCCGAACCCGGCCTGCGGGACCCGGGAAGGCCTCCCGAAGGGAGAGAGGTCACTAGGTACAAGCCCAGGGACAGGAGGGGGCTCGGCCCCACGGGCCTTGGATTCCAGGCAGAGCGACTGGCGCCGCACGTGGGGTAGCAGGGATCCGCAGGGAGACCGAGGCTGAAGGGAGGGGGCGCTCTCCGGCACAATTTTGTTCTAGAAGGAGCCCTCTGGCTTTTTGGGGGATGGGTGCAGGTGAGCGTGAGACTGGAGGCCAGGGAACCGCGGAGGGCGCCACTGCTGTGGTCCAGGTTGGGGAGGACGGTGACCCTCAGCTCAGACGGGGAAGACTAGGAGAGCGATGTAGGAAGAAAGACCTGTAAGACCTACAGACCTGGTGGCTGCTGCTTAAATTTAGAGGTGGCGAAATGAGTTGAGGACACACCCAGGTTTGTGATTTCCGTGACCTCGACCTCGCGAGGGCAGCTACCCCCGAGCGGTAGGGAGGATCTGGGTTGTTGCTGGGTGGGTTTGGTAGACGCTTACTGTGGACAGCTGCTCCCATACTCAGCTCCCCACATGGTGAGCCTCGTTTCCTTCAGGCCCTTGATGCTTTCTCCTGGGAGAGGCCTTGGCTGACCACCTTTTGTAAGATCACTATCCATCCTTTACCCTGCTCAGTTTTTCTTCACAGCACTGATCAGCCAACTGTGAGGCTGTCTTTGGACTTGTCTGTGGGTTTCTTATTCGTCTCCCTTGCTAGCGTGTGAGCTTTTGTTCTGTTCTCTGCAGTATCCCCAGGACCTGGAGTAACATCGCCCAGTGTCTGTTGAATGAATGAATGAATGAATGAATGAATGAGGCAGGACAGGGTCTAGGCCTTGCAGTTTATCACTGCATCCTGGGCTCAGCACTCAACAAGTGCATTAATAAATGATTCTTTCCAAAGCTAGCAGAAACAATCCAGAGTCAGAATGTGAGAAGAACTACTATCATGATGATAGCCTACTAATTGCTGGTATTTGTTGAGTGCCTCCTTCTCCCCAGAGCTGTGCCACCTGTGGCAAATGGCTTATATCTATCAACTCTAGGATGGAAGGATTGTTAGTGGCCCCGTTACACCAACGAGGAAACTGAGGCCCAGAAAGGTAGAATAATGTGCTGAAATCCACACAACTACTAGTGGAAGGGCCAGTGAATGAGCCCAAGAAGCTGGCTCCCTACACTATACTGTTACCAAGTCACAGCATCTGTGTTACGACATTTAGTCTTTTTTTTTTTTTTTTTTTTTTGGTGCCAGGGATTGAACTCAGGGCCTTGTGCTTGCAAGGCAAGCACTGTAACCACTGAGCTAAATCCCCAACCCTGATATTTAGTCTTTACAACAAGCTCAGAGAAGCTCTCACTGTTTTTGTTAACTCTATTTTCCAAATGGAGAAAATGAGACATAGTGAGGATAGCTGGTTTACTTAAGGCTATAGACATTGCGTGGAACAGCTGGTGTCCAAAACCAGGCAGGCTGGCGTCAGATCTCACCTTTTGTGTTTGCTTTGTGCTGACCACCACGGAAAGCCCAGCGCCAGGGCAGCCCAGACTGACCCTTGTGTCAGGTGGTGGCTACCAGTTATGACTGGAGCCGAGTTCACCCTGTGGCTATCCTGCCCCGGCCGTTGAGGGGGCAGCCCCGAGGAGCATCCTCAGCCCAGACGAGGCCGAACTGAGATAGCAATCTGCATCCTCCACTCCTGTCGCTGAACATCCTGTATTCAATCACCCACATATTTATTTCTTCTAATCGTTTTCTTCTTGACTGTGATAAAGTCATTTTTATAGTGTGGAGAACGTGCATTTCATTTAAATTAAGCCTATTGGAGTTGATTGTGTTGGAGAATCAGGCTGATAAAAGAAGACATATTTCAATGATCCCTTTTAACTGATTGTTCTCCATGATGCTATTATTATAAGTCTCCTTCGGTTGTGTCTGATAATCTTCACATTCTTTCCAGAACTCCGGGAATAAGTGCTAGGAAGACCACATAGAAGCCTGTGTATAGGAAGGGTCTGAGCTCTTTTAGAGAAATGCTGAAGGGCACTCTGCTGTTATCTCCAGTAAGTGGTGGTTGCCCAACCTCTGGGGAGTGGCATCCTGAAAGGGCAGAGAATCTACTTTCATGTGAAGTGCTCCAAAAGACTTGAGGAGACTCCAGGCTATCAGCTCATATGCAACAGAGTGCTGCAGCCAAGAAAAACTGGTTGCAGTGAGAGAAGAGGGGAAGAATACATTGCCAGTCTAAGGGTCACTGTGTAATCATCATCTGCATTTCCCAGAAGCTTGTTCATAATAGTCTTGTTACCATGCTGCGACCAGTGTCTAGCCCATCCGAGGTGCTCAAGAAACATGTAGTGGATGAAGGACTGGACAGAGCAAGGAGGGCTGAGCACCGATACCTGCTCTCTATCTGGGCAAGGTGGAGAAGGGCAGATCCAGAGATAGTCTCTGCCTGTGCCTGGCACTTGAGCCTCAGAAGCGTGCATCCTCGAGAAGGATATGAGTTTGGACGATGAACATTTCAGCATCCCTCCATGTGACTGTCTCTCAGTACAGAGCCTGTGACCTCCCTTCCACTGCAGGGGTGGAGGGGAAGAGGCTCCATTATGGCTAGTTGAATTTCCTTGGCCAGCTGGCTGGGGGTTTCAAACTGACAACATTTGATTTAAGGAAGTAAGTGATAATTCTGACACCAAGATTGTGTTAATTATTCTAGAGCTTCTTTTTCCTGGTCTTGAGAGACTCTCTTTTAAGTTCCTGCACCTGTCAACTGTCTCACATAAGAGCTGGAATCTCCAAGAGGCCAGAGTGCAGGAACCTCCCAAGAAAAGGTACAGAGAACAACTGTGGCTAAGGGAGAGGCCCTCTACAGCGGCGAGCCTGGCCCAGAGCCCCGTGTCTAGAGATGGCATGTCCCCAGGTCCCACTGTGCCTTGGCATCCTTCCTCACCTACTCTCCAACTGCCTCTTCCTGCTCCCTCCAGGGAGAGGCTCCAGCTCGGACTCCTCCAGGGTGAGCAATGGCTAACACATGTTTATGCATGTGTCTCCAACCCCACTTACATGGCTCCGTGCCTTTGTGTGTGCACTCTGTGTGAGAGAATGTGCATGCACCTGTGTGTCTTGCTATGGGTGTACCTCTGCGTGTGCATATGTACTTCAGGCTCTGGGTAATGTTTGTGTGTCTCTGCATGTCTGTGTGTCAGATATGTGTGTGCCACCCATCTCCAAAGAAATAGGGAACGTAGTAATTGAAACTAATTCTGAAGCCAAACCACCTGGGTTCTGAATCACATCCCTGCCATTTACTAGCTATGTGACCCTTGCTAAGTCTCAGTTTTTTCATGTGTAAAATGAGGCTAACAGTAAGAATGATATGAGATAATGCTGTTTCCAGTGCTCAACATTGTGCCGGGCATGTAGTAAATACTCATTTAAATATATTTATCACTCCAGGTTTTCAACACCTATAGGCTAATGGGCAAGTCTCCTTCTTGGTAACCAGTGCCCTGCCTACCTCCCCCACAGTCACCCGAAACCATCCCCCACCCTCATCTAACTCTGGCATGATCTGCTTGCCAGGACCACTTGCCAACACTCATGGCCTGTTCTTTCACATTCCCTTGTTTCATATCTTTGCTGTCATTGCTGCTTTTTCCTAAAATATTCTTTTCAGTGCTGCCCACCAGAAAAACACACATTCAACTTCCAGACTCATCTTTTCATTCTGCTGTCTATTAAATTCATACTTACTACCTGGCTCTCCAGCCCCAACTGCAGTTTCATGAGTCATCCAGGCAAGACTGGTAGAAGAATCATCCAGTCCATCTACAGGATCATGAGAAATAATAAGTCTTTGTTGTTTTAAGCCCTTAAGTTTCAAATATGTTTTGTTATATAGCAGGATACAAGTAATACCAGCTCTTTGAGGCAATAACAACAGCCATCAATGCATTTTTGTCTTGCCCTTTGTCCTGCAGAGGTGCTCATGGAGACCCCTAGAGCCATCCGAGGCCAGAGCAGAGTGAACACCTTGCTTCTCTCTGTTCCGGATTAAAGCCCCCTGCACCTGTGACGGAAAGACCCTAGTAGGAAGGAGAATTGTCTGTGTGCCAGCCAGCAAAGCTGTAGCGGGCATCGCGAGCTGTCCGTGATGCTGAAACTTCTGTTCTAGAGAAACCGAGTTTTGAGTCCTCCTGTCCAATGTTCATTCTAACCCTGCCCTAGGCTTGGTTAATATGCTGGCTTTGGAGAGAACCAGCCCTATGGTGAGGGTCTGGGGTTTAACAACAGCTAGTAAAATTGAATCGAAGAAGAAGGCTTGCACCTTCACTCTTCTTCTTCTTCCCTCCCTCGAAGGAACCATCTGACCGTTATAATAAAACTCCAGCTTTATGTAAATACCCTATTCTCCAAGTAATAAATGCCATTAGCTGAGCCTGCCTGAGCAACCGCAGGCTTTTAAACAGCCATTTGAAGATCTTTGAAAGCTCTCCGGAGGCTCTTGCCCCTAATTCACTAAGTGGGAGTTGGTAATAACTGTGTTAAATGGCCAGGCCCAGTGATTCGCAGGAGGTGTGTCTGTTTGTGTGTTGTCGTTGTTGGTGGGGGTTCTGGGAAGAGGATGCCCTTCCTTCCATGCTGATCGGTTACTCATTTTTCAGAGTGCCCCTGGGCGCTCACAGTCCTTTGATGAGCTACTAATGAAAGAGCTAGATCTGACAATTAATTTCCCAAGAGTTATTATTTGTTGTTTGGCAACAATTCTCTGAAAAGCCGTAATACTTACCTGGCCTCCCAATGGTTGAGAAGAGCCATGGGGTGAAGGGAGAAATGGATTTTGCCAGTTTGTTCAACAGTTATGGATTAAGCATCTTCTGTGTGCAAGACACTACACTAAGCACACATCCTCAGGAAGCCCCCAATCTAGGGGGAACAACATATGGAGGTAAACAGCTAGTAAAAATACAGTGTGATCCTTGCTACGGAGGGGACAGTGCAGGGAGGTACACAAGCCAAAGGGCAGCAAATAATCCAGATTAAAAGAGTCACAGAAGGGCTGGGGATTTAGCTCAGTGGTTAGAGTGCTTGCCTTGCAAGCACAAGGCCCTGAGTTCAATTCCCAGCACCAAAAAAAAAAAAAAAAAAAAAAAAAAAAAAAAAAAAAAAAAAAAAAAAAAAAAAAAAAAGAGTCACAGAAGGTTTCCAGGAGGAAGAATCCTTAATGATGATCTAGAGCTAGCAAGTTAAATAAGAAATTAGGGGAAGTGTATGTTCTAGGAAGAAAGACCAGCATTTTCCAGGACTCTAAGAGAGAAAAATCACCCATAAAATTCTGATAAACTTTGGGGTATTAAGAATTCTCATTCACTGCTGCTGGGACTGTAAGTTGCTATAGCCACTTTAGAAAGCAGTTGGACACTATCTAGTAAATTTGTACATATGCAAGCCCTGTGACCCAGTAATTCCAGTTCTTTCTAGAGACAGTTCGGTATACATTAGGAGACATATGCACAATGATCGCAGCAGCAAGGTCTGTAATAGCCAGTAACTGGAAACAATCCAAATACTTATCAAAGGTAGAATGACACATTGTGGTGCAATCATACGATAAAGTACTAGAGAGCAGTGAAAATGAGTGAATCAGGCTACACATAGCAACACGGATAGATCCTCCTTGTCTTGCCATTAACATATACAATGTAAGTTCACTTACATTAAATTCAAGGCAGAAAAAACTAAAGTATTATTTGGGGATGCACATAAAGATGGTAAAGCCATGAAAGAAAGCGAGGAAATAGTTGTCCATAGGATGCAGAATAGTGATTTCTTTTAGTAGAAGAAGGAGGACACGTTTGGGAAGAATGACGAGGGGAATTCTGGACAATGTTTTATTTATTGATTTGAGTGGAAATTGCACAGGTGTTTACTTTGGAATCGTTAAATGAATTGTGCATATGATATCCTTTATTTTTTTCAAATTTCTTTTCTTTCTTTCTTTTTTTCTATCTTTCTTTCAGAGAGAGAGAGAGAGAGAGAGAGAGAGAGCGAACTCTCACAATTTTAGAGGCTGCCTGGCACCGTCTTTTGGACTCCTGTAATATCATCTCCATGTGATAAAACTTGACTTATTCCCCAGAGAATCCCAGGTGAGCCTGAGTGTGAGTTTCATGGGGTTAAAAAGGAGTCATCTGGTGCTTACAGAGACTCTGGGGAGAACTAGGTCATTGGCTTTCCTACTTACCTGCAAGTTTCCAAGATGGTTAGTATCTGGAGGTGCAGTCTTGTCCCAAAATCCACCCTCAGGGGCCTGGGTCTCTCCAACATAGAGTCTACAGTGAGTGTACTGGAATGGACATTGCCATAAGGCTCTGGCCTTGTCTTGGGTGACCCTGAATCTCTGACTTAAGAGAAGCCTGATGCAAGGCAGGGGAAGGAAGTGAGTGTTCCAAGGTGTTTGGAGGTGGAATCGATCTAAATGATCCCTTGAATTTAGCCCTTAATCATTCTGGCTCTTGATTAGGTCTCACTATTAACCTTATAAATATTCTCTTACAAGAGTGATGCATTCCTTTGGAGTAAACCATATATCATAAAAGTGAATAAAGAGAGTAGTGTCATTTCTTATCACCCCTATCTCATTTTGCAGAGAAACGAATATTAATAGTCTGATATATTTTCTTCCATACATCATACCAAACTCATACACATATACACAAACACAGCCCAGAGCTCTCCTCTTTTTCTTTTTCTAAAAAGGGACTCACGTTGTACTCATTACTTTGTGATTTGACATTTTCACATTTTAATATATCATGAACATCATTCAAGATCAGCTCTTCTAGATCTAGTAGATTTTTCAGTAGCTCTGGAATACTGCCCAGTTTGGATGTAGCAGAATGTATTCAGCCAGTCCTTTATCACAGAATTTTAAGTCATTTCCAATGTTTTGCAGTTCATTGGATGTTTATTGAATATTATTTGTAGGAGCAAAAATGGAAAATTACTTCAAAAAGTACTAGTGGAACAATGCACTTTTTATTTTAATCTGACAGATTACTCTCTCAAAACACTGCAGTCATTCACACCTTCATTAAAGATACAGAGAATTCTTATTTATCTGTACCTTTTTGGCACTGGCTGCTATCAGTTCATCAGGTGCCCTTGCCCCACTATGATGAGCAAAAGAGCAGAAAACAAAAGAGCAGGAATAAAAAACAATAAAATAAAAATAAACACCCCCAAATTTTGTTGTTATTTTAATTTACACTCATCTGGTCACAATCAAGTTTAATTATCTTCTCAAATATTTGTTTATTGTTTCACAGTGTATGACTTACTCCAAAAGAATGTATCACTCTGTAAGAGAACAATTATAAAGTTAATAATGAGACCTAATCAAGAGCCAGAATTATTAAGGGCTGAATTCAAGGGATCTTTTAGATACCTTCCACCTCCAAACACCTTGGAACACTCATTTCCTTCCCCTACACTTCTCTGAGAAGTGTTCATTCATGTTACTTATCCAGCTTTGCATCAGGTGGCTTCTCATTTTTGTTATTGATTTGCTGAAAATCATTGCATTTTTGAGACAGGGTCTCATGCACTTCAGGCTGGTCTTGAACTCATGATGTAGTCCATGCTGGTCTCAAACTCACAGTGATCCTCCTGCCTCAGCCTCCAGAGTGCTGGGACTTCAGGTGTGTGTCACCACATCTGGCAAAATCATTGCATATTAAAAGCATTTATGTGGTTGGGGACTTAGCTCAAGTGGTAGAGCACTTGCCTGACAAGCCTAAATCCCTGAGTTCGATCCCCAGCACACACACACACACACACACACACACACACACACACACACAAATTAAAAGCATTTACTTGTTGTCCATTGTACGGTCCCCCATTTATAATGATAGAGAAGCAGTAACAGAGAGGAGTAGTGAGTAGCCTACCAGAATGCAAGTGCCAGCTGGACAGGATGAGGCTTCTAGAACCCAGCACAGGATTCATCTTGACCACTTTGTAGCCCATATTCTTCTAGTCAGTTTTCTGGGAATTACCAAAACAAATTCTCTAGGAGTCTAATCTGAAGATTTCTTGGTCCATTATTAAAATTCAGACTCTGGGGCCACATCCCAAATTTATTGAGTCCTTGGAATCAAGGAATCTTCATTTGAAGAGAGCCTTTAAAAGTTTTTCTTAAAACTAGAGAAGTATTTCCCTATAAACATAAAGCCCTTGCCTAGGTACAAAGGGAAGACGGGGTGGGGAAGTCAGTGGGAACAATGATATATGGACTCCCACAGTCACCACCCCCAGCATCAGCCAAAGAAAAATCCTTTAAGGCTGGAAGCACTGAAACAGAGCTGTCACTGGGGACCTTTTGGCCTAATGCTTCCCTTAAGCCACAATCAAGATTTTGTAGTGATAGGGGTGAATCTAATATAGCACTTTCTTGCTGGTATAAAGGTGTAACTGTCAATTTCTCTCCTTTGTTTGTGGAAATTTGACAAAGCACTTAGAGAAGCACCCATTTTAATCAACGAAGCAGCCAGAAAGATCACAAGGCAGCAAGTGTGCCATATCCTATCTGGGCTTTGGGTGGCTTTGAAAATGGCACTTTTAATTAAAATTGGCATTTCCAAAGCTCAGATTGTAGCGAGCTGTTTTGCTGGGGAATTGCGTAGCGTGAGGCAAACAGTCTGAGAGGGAGGTTTAAGAGTGCAAAGAGGAAGGCTTGTGTATGAACGGGGGGGTTGTTTAAATAATGAAGCGGAGAAAAGATAATGTAAAAATGCCTTTGTGTTTAGTTAGGATCCCTCAGAGACGCTGGGAATTGCGCTTGAGCTGTCCGAGGTGCTGACGGGCAGGCGGCAGGCGGCAGGCGGTGCAGAACGTATCCACAGTGCCCAGAGGTACGTACTTCATCCATAGTCTTCAGTTCAATCAAGTTTGGCCTCCTTCATGGGTTTATTTCCGGCCAATGACCCACTACCAGCGTTACACTACAGTGTCCTTTATACATTCAGTCCACAAAAGTTAGTGATCCTCTATGTACAAGAGTGCATGGTGGCCAGGGATTTAGCTCAGTGGTTAGAGTGCCTGCCTGGCAAGCACAAGGCCCTAAGTTTGATCCCCAGCACCACACACACACAAAAAAAGAGTGCATGGTGCTCTGAAAAATTGAAAAAATGTCCACCCAGAATCATTGGATCTTACTCTTGTGATGTTTTAGTGAACTTCAGAATTTATCTTATCATACTTCAGGATCTTGTGAACCTGGATTATGACTGATTAAAATTTAATCAATGAAGGACAATGTGAAGCAAAGACATTTAATAATACTGTAATAACTTCTATTTTTACATTTCTTACTAGAAACAAAGAACATTTTAAAATTTAAGAGCATGTGCTCGTTTCTGCAGCACATATACTAAAATTTAAGAGTAAGAAGACCATAATGTCAGAATAATGAAGTTATTTAAAATTGTTTTTTAAGAACTTCTTTGTCTTTATTCTCCTCATTTCACAAACAATCACAGAAAAAGTCGCCATGCACTGACATCCATTTCAAAAATGGCATCTGGGAGTCTTTGATCCAGTCACTCAGAAAATAAGTAGGATCTGTGTACAAAACTGCTTATCGGAGGTCATTTAACTTCTGGCTGCCCATCTGACCTCCAGGGTCTGCCTGTCTCATGGTCTTGTTCCGAAGTTATAGTGCCTTGAATATGGGTTGGGAGGGTGTCTATGGGTTGGGTGGAAGGGGATGGAATTAACACTTGTTAAGAACCCACTCTGAGCCAGGTGTGGTGGCACAAGCCTGCAATCCCAGCAGTTGGAAGGCTGAGGCAGGAAGATCGCCACCAGTTTGAGGCCAGCCTGGGCTAGACAGTGAGCTCTAGGCCAGCCTGCACTACAAAGCCAGACCCTGTCTCAAAAAACAAAACAAAGCAAAAACAAACAAATAAACAAAGAACTCACTCTGTGCTTGGACTTAAATTGTGTTGTGATCAATGCTATATTTATTTGCCCCACAGAATCTGGCTTTCATTCTAATTTTGTGAAATCAGCATCATTAGCCTCCCAATTTACAAAGGGGAATGTGTTACATGTAAGAATTTAATTTGTAAAACGAACCTTCAAAGACCAATTTAATGGAGAACAGTTGGTCAATAAATGGTAGAAAGAAAAATCATTAGAAACAAACTTTGACTTTCACATCAGAGCAGAAATACAAAATTCCAAATAAATTAAATAAATCTGGGTGGTTATCAAGCCTCTTAAGGAAAAAACTCAAAAGACATAAACATGGATAGTTATCAAATCTCCTAAGGAAAAAGAATTTTCAAAGCTTAGAAACAATTTATTTTTCTTAGAAGCAATATTTAAAAGGGAAGATAAAAAAATAAAAGGGAAGATGATGGGGTTGGGAATTTAGCTCAAGTGGTAGAGTGCTTGCCTAGCAAGTGCAAGGCCCTGAGTTTGATCCCCAGCACCCTCTCCCAAAAAAAGTAAAAGGGAGCCAGACATGGTGGCACGTGCCTATAATCCCAGAACTCTGGGAGGCCGAGGCAGGAAGATCACAAGTGCAAGCCCAATCTGGGCAATTCAGCGACTTAATAACATGTATCAAAATAAAAAAACAAAAGGACTGAGAATGTAGCTCAGTGTAAAATACTGGGTTCCTAAAAAAAAAAAGTAGAAATAAATGAAATCCATTTTAAAGGCAATACCCCTCTTTTGGGAAGGATACTGGAACCCTATGACAGTAAACCTCTCGAGACCATTGTGCTTTGTGTGACTTAAGATCATACAGTACTTATTTGCCCACAGTTCACACGAAAGAGATTTGAAGGTCCTAATTGACTACAAACTCAAAAATGTCACACATGTGACTCAGCTACTATCCAGAGAATGGACAACCCAAGGTTTCATTGGTAAAGACACAGTGCTCACAACTAAAGATGTAAGAGATACCTAGTTTAGGACCATTTGTGGTGGACTGATATGGTCAACGTGAGCAGGAACGCCCAGCTGAACTGATTTATTGTGGTTCTGGGCATAGAAGATCCACCTGGAGATTATTGCTGACACAACAGAAAGGAGACAGATACAGAAGAGAGGGGGCAGCTGTTTCCCAGGAGAAGCTCTGTTGTGGTTGGTTTCCCTGAATGAACTCGGCTGTTCTTGTCGCAGGAGGAGCTCGGGGCCGTGCTGTTGTGAGGATGGCTGCTGTTTGCTTTGGGGGAGCGCCGGTCTTCATCTCCGCTGTGAGTGTTGCTCCCTGGCTCCAATATAGATTTCTTCAGCCTTCTAGCGCAGACACAGATGTACATGGGACAGTGCTGTGGGCTCCCAGCTCTTGATTGGATCTTTTGGGTCTCCAGTGCCTAGACAGACATTCTATACTTTTCCTGCATTTAGCTTGTGTGTGTGAATGTTGTAATGTGTAAATGTCCTGATTAAATCTGCTCTTTTGCAAACCATTGACTTTAGAAAAGTAAAAGTAATACACCATTTCCCTGCCAGGCTGGCTACTTTTCAAACAGTAAATAAAAGTACTGAGTGTCTTATATGACAAAGTATAAAGAGAGGAGTAATCCAGCCTAGACTTTAGAGTAACACTGACCTGGATTTGAATCCCAAATCTACCAAGTACATGTGGTGTAGCCTTAGGAAAATATCACTTCTGTGAGCTCAGTCTCCTCACCTCTAAAATGGGAATGCTAATAATACCATCACTGAAAGGCTGTTCTAAGGATAAGTGAGGCACTGTATGTAATACACTTGGTGTAGTGCTTGACACATGACAGTACCCCCTTCAGGGTTAATTATTATCAGTGGCATTATTAACCATGAGTTCCATGTGGGACCCTCCTTGTACATATTCATCTCTGTGGGATTCCTGAGGAAGTTCCTCTGGGGGGAAGCTGGTAAAATCGCGCAGTCTTTGTTGACTTGCCCCCCTCCCCGCGCTTCCTTCCCCCTTCTTCCACCGCTGACCCAGAGGCGCCCCAGAGTCTTCGTGGTCTCACCTAGCAGAATGAGTCCTATAATCAATGTCCAAGGCAGCAAGCCAGGCGGGGCGGGGGGCAGGCTATGCAGGTGTGAGAAGATGAAGAAATCGAGAATCCAGTGCGGGATCTCATTGACTCCTTCTCCCCAAGGGCCAGCTCAGGCAGCTGGGGAGGCCTGTCATTAACTCTCCTTATTATCTACATTTTCTGCCTCACTGGCTCAGCTGAGGAGGCAAATGGGGCTGGCTTTAAGCCACACCTTGCACAGACCTTGCCTCCTTGGCTTCTTGAACTGGGAGGGGCTGGAATCATTGAAAACATCGAGTATCTAGAAGGCACCTTATCAGTGAGATGGGGAGTGGAGTGTGCTCAAAATACAGTACAGGAGTTGGTCCTAGGAACTTAGCCTGAAAAGATTATGGTCGTTTCCACCCAACCATGACCTCTGTGCTCAGAATCTCCTTCCTGTCACTGTTGTGTGGAGAATCAGCCTCGTTCCTTCCTGCCGGACTCACAGCTCACCAGCTGCATTTAAAAAATGCTGCCAGGTGTGGTGGCACATGCCTGTAATTCCAGCACTCTGGGAGGCTGAGGCAGGAGGATTGCAAGTTCAAGCCCAGCCTGCACAATTTAGGAACTTGACAAGATCCTATCTCCAAATTAAAAAAAAAATTTAATGGCCTGGGGATATATCTCAGTGCAAAGATCCTGGGTTCAATCCCCAGTGCCATACAAAATGTGTCTGTATTGTGTTGTCCCATAATTCTAGGGGCAATGTGACATGGATTTTGCAGAGAGTGATATGCTGCTTACCAGACAGGACTCCTTAGACACCCCAAACCTCTGTCTCCTCTCTATATGGGGACAGTGACACTTGCCTTGAAGCACTAGGTGAGAACTAACAGTACTTTCCTCCATTGTGGAGCATTTTCCATACCCTGAGTCTCTAAACACAAGTTATCTCAAGGCAATCCTCAGACAGTGAGGTAGATATTGCCATCATCCCTATTTTGTGGATGAGGCACAGGTTAAGGCACTTGTCCAAATCAACATAAACCTCTCTCCCAACCTTCCCCCCACCCCGCCTAGGAAACGTCCATTCCTATGGCTTATACTAGCACCAATAGATAATGGCTACTGGGTTTATTTTTTCAGCCCCACCCTCTCATCTGAGGCCCGGCCTGGTATATCCAATGGCTGATTTGACCTGTCAGTTTGGAGCCAAAGAGATTGCTCTTCCAAACACACAAAGACACTGAGGCAATTAAGGTCAAACACCCCAGGAGTCATTTAGCCTGAATTAGAAACTGAATCTCTGTCTGTAATCCTGCCATCTTAGGCACACAGTATCAAATGCATTCTCTGTGCATTCTCTGGCTCATGTGTGAGTTGGACTGACCAGATCTTCCTCACCCCCAGAACACTGTGTACTCACTAAGTCATGCTAACTCCTCTTCCCCAAACTAAAGAGGCCCTGAGAACCGGCTTTGTGATATGCCAGGAAGAAGGTATCCTAGTACAGATGCGAGCTCCAGAGAGGAACATCTTTTTTTTTAATTAAAATTTATCCAAAATTACACAAACTTACAGATCATTACACAAACTTACAGACCATGCTACATTCTGCCTTTTGCTTATAACAACGAGCAATGTAAATAGTCACACAGATGCAGTATTAAGTCACAACTACATAAAGTTGACTGTAGTACCTAGTGTACATGTTACTGTTTTAAGGTTGGGTTATTAGATGTTCCTCTTATGAGAGGAACATCTTCCATCAAGGGTTACAGCCCTGTTCTGTGGCTCAGGAATCACCATTCCTGAGATTCCAGTGTGGCAGGGGAGGAAATTAGGAAGGCTCGCTAAACTTCCCCAAGGAGTGAGAGTATGTGGCAACTCATTTATCAAGGCTGCCCAGGCCTCCCTCCATCTTTTGTCCACCTGCCCTCTTCTTGCCTAGCATTAGGCTATGCAGTAGCAGATTTTCTGTCATCATTTCCTTCCCCAGTATATCATCCTTAGTGTGGAACACAGGCTCGGGCACTCACAGGGACCATGCTACAAAGGGGTGAGCCTTTCTTGACTTTGCAAAGAAAAACATAGGAAAACCCACATATTCAATACTATGTGCCAACTATCTGCCTGTTTGAGATTGGGGGGTTATGGGGTCTTTGTTATTCCGTTCTGTGGCCCAAAGAGGAGAGGAGTTTTCCAGAGTAACTGAGAGTTTTTTGGGGTGTGTGTGTGTGTGTGTGTGTGTTTTGTTTGGTACTCAGGATTGAACCCAGGGTGCACTACCATTAAGTTATTTCCTCAGCCCTTTTTATTTTTATTTTCCATTTTGAGATAGGATCTTATGAAGCTTCCCAGGATGGCCTTGAATTTCCAATCCTCCTTCCCCAGTCCCAAGTACCTGAGATTGCAGGTGTGTACCACTGCACCCAGCGATCATTTTGACCACAAAGCTGGAGCTTGGCCTTCAGTGTACTATGTTACTATCTGACTTATTCTGTACCTTGGTGTGGCACAATGCATGTGGAGATTTCCTGAGCTAACCTTATATCTGGAAATTTAAAGATATATTTGCATGCTTTTGAGTCTTGCACTGTTCTTGGGAATCAGCCACAGTGTGACTCTGAACAGCAAGTCACACCTTGGGGCCTCCTCTGAACAGCCTTTTTTCTGCCTCATGGAACCAAACCATGTACTGGCTGAATCCAGCCCAGGGAAATGCACAAAAGCTTTGAACTAAAAGATGGGAGACAGGACTCTCCTTTTGCAAACCTAGGCATATATGGGCTGGTAAGTTTGAGGAGAGACCAACTCTACATTAAAGGTCCAAAAAGATATAATATGCTTAAAGTACATGGAGAGGGCAGGGGAGTGGTGGGGGAGAGGTGAAACTAAGCAGGGATCTACTTCTTCCCAAGGTCATGACCGTTGTCATCAGGTGAGTGTAACTTCAGGCTAGTTATTAAACCTTCTTCATGCTGTTTCCTCACTTGTGATGAGGGATAGGATGGTGCCTGCATTGCAAGGTTGGTGGGTGGGTTAAATGAGTTGTGGCTTATAAAGGGGTTAATGGGGCACAGCACAGTAAATGCTTATTTGGTGTTGTCCCTTCCTCCAAATCCCTTCTTTGACTCCATCTCTGTAGAATAGAGGAATGACCCTAAGTCCTTTGTCCAAAGTCACTTACCCTGTCTCAGCCACTGAACATGCTGAGAAGCAGAGACTCAGAAATATCACACCATTATCTGGCCTGCAGAGAAATTCTCCAAGCCTTGACTGCTCTCCACCTCTTTCCCCTCTCACTCCTTCCACTCTTCCCTCTCTGCGAAAGCCCCGCTAGGCTCTGTCCTTGGTGCTGACCCATTTTTCTCTCTTGTTCAGCCAGAGGAGACAATCGTGTATGCATGAGTCATACCACACTGCTGAGTGTTGAATCCAGAGACATTCCCCAAACTAACCTCTGTGCCTTGGCATTGGAGTGCTCCAGGGATGCTGGCCTGGATCAGCGATACCAGCCTAGTCGCTGCCCCTCCCTACAGCCATTGACTTCAGAGACCTGGGGCACGCACAGCTCCACAGCTCCTGGCTTATCTGGGACCCCTACGGACTGCTATGGGCTCAGCGATGGCCCCACTGGGACCAGATGTGGGGCTCAAGCAGGATACACAGGCCGGAGATAAGGCCGAGAACAGATTCCCTTTGGCGCTCAGGGGGTGTTCATCAGAAATCAACAGCCCCACAGACCTGGCTGATGACAGGCACAGGGTGATAACAGTGCCATGTGATCAGCAGCCTTAGAGGACAGGCTGTCACTGGCTCTCAGAGATAAGAGAACAGTCAGCAGGCCCCTGCCCAGGGAAGGCCCTGCACAGAGCCTCCCAGGCAAAGCAGAGGAAGCTGAAGTTTGTCTCTGAGCCCACCTACCTTGCCAGGGCTCCCTCCTCCCAGCAGGCCCCCAGAGCCCCCTCCTGTCACCCAGGGATGTGTGGGTGCCCCCAATCTTCTGACCTCTGTTCTCCAGAATTAATCATGTTATCTCCGGAGTACAGGTGTTGAGAGATGGTAACAGACAAGCAGTTCCCTTCCCAGCTCCCTGCCCCACAGAGGCCACTGAGGGAGTGCAGAGCCTCCTCTGGATGGTCATCAGTATTAACAATCGCTTTCTAGGATCAGGCTCTTAAGGAATCAAAAGGGTGAGCAGGAAGGAGTCTTTTCCTCCCATCCCACGCTTGGGCGCTAGTTCTGAGAGGAGACCCTGCTGGTTCTGGCTCAGCTCTACCCCTTCTGTCACTACTGTACACTCCTTCGCTCTCTGTAGGCCCAGCAGTTATGAAGGGGTGAGTCAGGACACACGGGTTCTAGTCCTGTCCCTGGCCCAAGCTTGAGGAGTGATTCAGGCATCATCAGTAAGTCACTTTACTATACGGCCTCAGCTTCTTCAGTAACTGGGGTTACTAAAGTTTGACAATCAGATGTGCCGAGTGGCATGAAGCTCCAGTGAGATGAATACTTCTCAGGCCCACTGAGGAAGACATGGGGCAGAATGGGGCCTCAGCTCAGGGCCGGGCTCTGCCTGACTTCTCAGTAATTTCCCCTTCCTGTTTCCCTTTGATATTCTTTCTCCCTCCACCCCTTCTGAGCTTAGGCTTTGATTTCGTTTTTGGTTCAGCTGCCGGGCTCACGTGTCACAACTTTCTGTTTTCATTGCTTCTGTTCCTGTCACTCAAATGATTTTTTACTTTTGCCCATTTGCTGACCTTTCAGACACATTTGTAAACTTCACTCTATTTCCTCATTTGTTGCAAATGGAGAATATGTGCAAAAATTATTTAGCCCATATTTTGATACCATTGTGGATGACTTTGATGTTACTATGGATGGTCATCCAACATGCTGGCATCACAGTTTTTTGACCTCTGTTCCAGGGACCACCACTCCTTGCCTTTTCAATTTGTCCTCGTGGATACATTCTAAATTTTTTTTTTTTTTTTTTGGTGCTGGGGATTGAACTCAGGGCCTTGCGCTTGTTCTCCAAGTGCTCTACCACTTGAGCTAAATCCCCAGCCCCTCGTGGATACATTCTAGGCTTTATCATCACCCATTACTCTTCTATCTCCAAATTATTAAACTTTCTGGGACTGGGGATATTGCTCACTGGTTAGAGTATTTGCCTAGCAAGTGCAAGGACCTGAGTTCAATCCCTGGCACCTAAATAAATAAATAAATAAATAAATAAATAAATAAATAAAAATTAAGCTTTCTGGTGATAGCCTCCTATATTCTTGGTTCTCTAAGCCCACTTTGCCTTCTCTTTAATCACTAAGCTTTCCAGTCCCTTACCACTGCCTTATCTTTCCAGCACACGCACCTTCTGTTTGCTTTATTCCCTTTATACTGGGTCAAGATCCCTGATTCATCATACCAAACATGTCCCTGCCAACAGCTCATTTGTCCTTCTGCTGCCCTCTTTCATTCACTGTCTCCATTTTTTTCCGGTGCTGGGGATTGAACCCAGGGCCTCATGCAAGCTAAAAAAGTGCTCTACCACTCACTGAGCTGCACTCCCAGGCCCAGCACTGCTGATTTTATGTTACCTGCAACTTGTACAACAACTTTGTCCTACATCAAAGTGCAAAGGTTAAGGCACAGAATTCAGGGCTCCACTGAAGGAAGAGAGAGATGAATGAAGATGGAGTATGTCTTATTCATCTTCTCTAACATGCACAGTAACATAAAATAATTTTTCTATCTTAGTCACTTTCCAAGAGTGCTAAATTGGAAAATGTGAGTTTATTTTCTATTGTTGGTTAAAAAACTTTATTCCAAAGCAGCAATTTAAAACAAGAGCAAATATGTATTTTCTCTGACAGTTTCTGTGGGTTAAGAATTCAGGACTGGCTGACTGTGGCTAAATGGTTCTGCTTCGTGTTTCATGAGGTTGTAGTCAAGAAGCCACAAGTCATCTGAAGGCTTGACTGGGTTTGAGGATCCACTTTGAAGGTGGCTGGATAGCAAACTAATCTGGCTGTTTGCAAAAGGATTCAATCCCTCCCCACACTGACCTTGCCCTTGGGCTACTCAGGTGTCCTTACAGGGCGGTAACTGGCTTCCCCAGCAAGCTCAAGGTGGAAACCGCAATTTTTTTATGACATCACCTTGGGAGACACATATCATCACTCTTCCTCAATATTCCATTGAACGTACAGATCAGCCCTGTGCCATGTAAAAGGGGAACACACAGAGGTAGGATACCAGGAGGTGAGACTCACTGGGGACCATCATGGAGTCTGACTACTGCCCCTCGTCACTTTCTTCATGGCTAAGACACAATACTTAAAACCCACGACTTAAAGGAGGAAAGGTTTATTTTGGCTCACATTTTTAGCTCATGATTGGCTTGCTCTAAGAAAGAAATGGCATGGCAGTGAGGGCGACCGCTCACCCCATAGCAGTCACGAAGCAGAGAGAGCGGGTCAGAGCCAAGAAGGGAGGTACACCCTCCAGGCCATGCCCCTGGGGAGCCGGGCAACTTCAAGCTCCCCAGGAGAGGGATCCTCTGACGAGTACGGCACTCCCATGATCTAGTCACCTTCCGCACATACGGGAGTTTGGGGGCTCACTCGAGATCTAAACCATAACAGCCACAATGGGAAACATTCCCACCAATGAAATGACTGTGCTGGTCCATGTGTAAGTTGTTCGTAAGTTGGGATTTCTCAGTCATATCGACTTGTGCTTTAGGGAACATCTGTTAGTGTCTAGTTTTTTTATTCCTCTTTGCATTCCAGTTCAATGAGGCTAGCTAGTAAAGCATATTTCTTTTTTTCTTTTTATTACCATTCAGGTGTGCGATTTATCACTATATTGAGGGTAAGGAAAACAACCGACTCGTGTGTAGCATTTACTGTGTGCCAAACACTCTCCTTAGCACTTTATATACAGAGTCTGCCAAAAAAAAAATATATCCACACTTCAGGAAAAGAAAAACTTGTATAAATATTTTAATACCAAATTTATTGAGACATCATGAAATTAACATGTTACCTTTAACCTCATGAAGTTAATGCAAGTTACCTTTAGGAGAAGTCCCGACGTGGTGGTCATTAGCTTCCAGACATTTATTAGTGTGGCCAACTGCTGCTTGGGTGACCTTGGTCACTGAGATTGAGGCACATGCATTTTCAATTTCCTCTCTAAGGACTGGCAGTGCGGTGGGTTTTCTGTGAACACAATATCCCTCCAAGGTCCCCCATATGAGGGTAACACCATCTGTTGAAAAAATATACTATTTTTCTTTTCCTGAAATGTATATACATTTTTTAGGGGACTCTGTATATTAACTCATTTAACCATTTAAAAAACACTAGGAGAAAGAAGTTGCCATTGCACCCACTTTACAAATGGGAAAACAGAGATACACAAGAGCAAACTAATTTTCCAAAGGCTAGCAAGTGCCAGAGGAAGGGTTTGAACCAAGGCAGTCCGAAGAAGAGTATGCGTTCTTAATCACCACATTTGACTACCAGCAGAAGGGGGCAGTAGAGGGGGTGGGAGGTGGAGTGCCAGGGCCCACATTCTCACAGGAGCACTTAGTGGTTGAGGGCAGGAGAGCATCAGTGTATCAGGAGTGCAGAAAGGAAAAATTCAGGGAAGAGCTGGGACGAGGCAAACTGAGAGGCAGGAAAAGCAGCAGGAGATGGTATGTGCTGCAAGTCAGAGGTGAAAGGAGAGAATTTGGTCAGGGGCAGTGCAGGCCATAAAGTGGCTGAGGAGAATGAGGATGCTTGAGGGCCTGAATGAAGCAGTAGTGTGGGAGAGAGGTGTGTGGCGGCCAGATTACTGTGGGTTGGGAGGGGGTGGGAGGCGCAGCAGCAGCAGGTGTGAACTACTCTTAGGAGAGGCTGCCTGCGAACAACGTGGAGGCAGGGGGCGCAGGAGGGACATGCAGAGAAGGGCTGTCCCAGTTGGACAGCAGGGTGCAGGACAGATCACAACCTGAGCCCTGCTCCCATCCAGGCCAAGCCAAGCAGAATCTGCCCGGCAAAGGCTCGTTCTCAATCCCAGCAGTGCCAAGTGAGGCCTGAAGACACAAATATTTGCTCGGCTTCTGCCCTTCTTGTTCAAACAGGACATTCACTTTGGGGAGGGAGACTGGCTGTGCTGCAAGAAAGTGAGAAATCAGTGAGGGCGGAAGAGTGTGGAAGAGGAGCAATTGCTCTTGGGGCTACTAATGAATTCTCCAGGCTCCTGAGCTACTGGAATCCATTAGCTCAGCAAAGAAGCTAAATAATGCCGGGTTCCTTTATGAGACATCTGTTTAAATAAAGCCAAACTTTCCCGTCGCATCAGACTCTATCACACTCCACCGCATCTGCCCTGCTCCAACTCCAGCTGAATCAGTGAGCTGGCGTTGTGTTTCTGTCCCCCAGACCCTAAGACTGTGTGCTATGTCAAGAGGGCGGGTTATGTGAGGACTATGACCGTGACCGTGACCACGTGTTACTTCGGTGCTGTGAGCTGCGTGCATTTCTTTTGGAAGTGTGTAAGAGTCTGTGGGTGCTGCTGCGGCCTTAGTTACTGCATGCACGCGTGTGCACGTGTGTGTGATTGCAACACTGTCCTGCTGTGCAGCTGGACTGAGTGGTGCATGACCAGGTTGTCATAAGAACATGAATTGTTCTAATCGTGCTTCTTTCCATGCTGTGGCAGTTTGTGTGTCTGTGCACTACTGTGAGATGCTGCACTACTATGTGCAATTTTGTGGTTCACTGTGAGATATCTCCTCCGTGTGTATGTGTTTGTGGGCACGCACACTAACTGAATTTGCACAATAATATGACTGTGTGTTACTCTGAGTTGGTCAGTGTGTTCCATACAGTGAATTCAGGGGACACTGTGTTGTAGTGGGATATCTTGTTGTCACTGTTCATCTGAAGGACTTTAATCTCTGTTTCTCTTCCCAGTAAACTAGGGCCATACTAAGGAGCATGTGGTCAGATGCGGCAGGTGTGTGTGGATGTTGGTGGGGTTCCATTTCTCCTCAACTGCTGGGTGAAGTCTAAATCCTAAATCTTAGAAAGGCTCCATCCAGAGCAGAGGCGACACCCAAGAAGCCATCAGTTTGTAGTTCTCTTTTTTGGTAGGATCTTTTTCTGGTTTTAGAATCAGGGTAATACTTGCTTCCAGGAATGATTTTGGAAGTACTGCTTCCTTTTCAATTTCATTAACGAGTTTGAGAAGAAGCCATCAGTTTGGCAGCTGGAAAACGGAAGAACCCCAGAGGGAAGCAAGGTGGGGAACAAACCCAGGGAGGCAGGTGGTCAGGTGGCAGCAAGGGCGGGGCCTGAGAACTCCGAATTGGTCTGCAAAAACTTGCTGCTACCAGCATGCAGCAGGGTCAGGCTGGCAATGTCCACGTGCATTGAAAGCACTTGGGATGCTTGTTTAGATGCAGATTCCTGGGCCCATGGCCAAAGGCTGTGGTTTAGTGGGAGCCAGGCCAGCCTCTGGTGTCTACATTTCTAACTAGGATCCTAGGTAGTCAAGGGAAGAGAAATGCAAGAACACCACTAGGAAAAGATGCTGGGAGCACAAAACACCATAAGGAGCTAGAGGTGAAGAGAAGGAAAGTAAAAGAGGAAAGGAGGGAGAAGGAGGAGAAAAGATGAAGAAGGGTGAGGTAGGTGTCGGCGCCCCCGTCCACATCTCCTGAGCCTCACATTCAACTCTGTGGCTGCACCTCATGGGCTCTTCGCCCAAGGACTCTCTCAGCCTGCGGGGGCCAGAGATCTCTGGAGCAGCCCTCGGCCAGCAGTACGTGGGAGCAGACCTGTCTCAGCTCCCTCTTTCCTCTGGCAGTGTAACTCAGAGATATGCTGCTGCCTCCCCCAGGTCTTCAGTGGAGTCCCAGTTGCCCACAGCAGACACCCATCCAACAACACCTCTCCCCCTAGTTTTGGGGCTCTCTGCCCTTCCCTCTCTCACTTGCTTACTCTCCTAATGGGACATGCATCACTGTCTCAGGGTTGGCTTCTCAGGGACCCCAACTTAGGACAGATGAGAAGACACCACAAAAGTCCCCAGCCGGAAGAATCCAGGGGTGCTGGGAAAGCTGCCCGATGGGAGAACAACTGGCTGGGGGGAGTACTTGGCTCCTCCCCTCATCAAGTGTTTCCTTAAAGAACACATGGTGGAAGTTCTCTCAACCCACCTCCTTCCTCCCTGGTCTTTGAGGTGCCTGTCCATTTGTCCCTCAGAAGTTTCCTGTTGGCACTCTGCTTGCTCTTCTGTGGTAGCCCCTCTACCCCGCTGTAGGGTGTACGTTTTTTCTTACTTTTACTTGGCCCAAACTCTCTCTACAGAGCTGGTTTCTTTTCCTACCTTTTATAAAATTCTGCTACTGTTAAAAAAATAAAATAAATCTCCTGTGATGGCTTATATCTAGATGTCGGCCCCAAGTCTTATGCGCTCATAGGTGGGGCTTTGGGAGTGATTGGTTCATGAGCGTGATACTGGATTAGTCTACTGATTGGTTTAGCAGAGTTCGGAATGTGGATGATGGACTTTCCAAAAAGGATTGTAGCCTGGACGAACTAAAAACAGAAAGAAGAGGAAGTCTCGCCACTTCCTGCCTGCCTTGCCATGGACTGTTCCTCTTCTGCCATGCCCCTGTGCTATGTCACCCTGACTTGGAGCCAGCTATGGACTGAAACCTCTACAAACTGTGAGTTTAAAACAAACCTTTCCTCCTTTAACTTGTGGGTGTCAGGTATTTTGTCTCAGAAATGAGGAAGTAACTAAGACATCTCCATGACCGAAGAATTGTTCATGAGGCTACAGGTGTTATCCCTTGCCTGGCAGCAGCAGTTCCTCCCAAAAGCACCTTTCAGAGCGACCCTCTCAGCTCCTGGCCTGGGGAGGCAGCACCAGGCTTGGGCAAGGTCTGCCAAAACCTCCAGCTGCTCAGGTTCTGGAGGCCTCCTTCCAGCTCCATCTGGAGGAATTCCTCTGCTTGAACTGTTTGGAAGCCCTGTCTGCGTGGTCAGATGGTGCCATTCTCTCATAAACCCAGCCTCCTCCCTAGGGCAGCCCCACCATCTGCTCTGGCAGTTTCCTGCAGAATGTGCTGCATGAGAGAAGACCCCTCTTTGCAGGGACCCAGCTGCCCGAAGGTCAGCCCCTGTGAGTTGAGAAGTCAGCCTTTGTCCTAGTCATTTCTGTGCCAGTCTCTGACAAGTGCCCAGCTCCCCTCAGTACACACCGCCCTTCCAGCCTTCCCTCCAGCTCTGGGAAGTGGGGGTTCCAGGTCTCATCCATGGTCCACGGTCTTCACACAGCAGTGAACACCTTTCATTTCAAACACCCCCGTGAAGGAACGGCTCCCTGGAGCGCCATGGAGGAAGGCTTCAGAAGCTGTCTAGACTAAGAAGAAATGATGGTGATATCCTGGTGCCCGAAGAGGGAAATGGCAACAGGAGAGTGGCTTGGTGATGTCCTGGGGCCTGGAGTGCGGCATGGAAGCAAGCTGTTGAGGCCCTGTCCCACATTTCCCCCAAACTCATCTCACCTCCGTGGACGGTTCAGGGCCTGCTCGCACCAGGTGCAGGGTTCATTCTTCTGGTGCCCTGAGAGCTGTGCCATCAATTCACAGAGCAACATGGAAATGCCAGGGATGTCCCACACTCCTGGGAGGCCGCCAGCCTCAGTCAGTGAAGGACGGGAGTCAGAGGATAAGTGTACCAGGCTCCCCCGCCCTGCTGGACAGTTCCTCAGAGGGTCTCCAACAGCTGCCCACAGCAGTGACTCCTCATTAACATGCTCTTCCTCAGCACCCCCGTTCTTCCCTCTCCCTTCTGCACTCCTTCCCCATACTGCCTGGAATGTTCTGACAAATAAACCACCTGCGCCAAGTCCTCACTGTGGGGGGATCCCAAGCAAAGACGAGAGTGATGGGAAATGTGCCCACCCTGCAGTCTGTAATGGGAAGTGATAACGGTTAGTGGCATCAGCTCTTTACCAGCGCCAAGGGGACACAGGCAAGCAGAAAGGCCCAGTCTGTCAGGGCTGCCGGACACATAGGTGTGTGACATCAGAGAAGTGCTGCATGATACAAAACAGGGGAGTATGGAGAGGGTGGCATTTGCCTGTGCACGAAGAGGCCAGAGAAGGTTTTCTGAATGTAGAAATGGGAGCTGGCTTGGGGCAGGATTCATTTCTTGTACTTGATGTCCACAAAACAAATGTCAGCTCTTCTTCCAGGAGGACTATTCTCGCCCCGTCTACTTAATTTCTCGTTGCTGAGACACACTACCTGACCCAATTTAAAGGAGGAAAAGTTTATTTTCGCTCACAATGTGTAGAGGTTTCAGTCCATAGCCAGCTGCCTCCAAGGCAGGGCGGCATGGCAGAGGGACACCGCACATGAGATTCATGGCATGATGGCGAGAAGCAGAGAGGGATCAGGGGAGAAAAAGGGATATACACCCTTCCAGGCCGCACCCACAGTGACCATCTCCTCCCACCAGGCTTCACCTTCCAAAATCACATCCGGCTATAAACTGATCAGTGGACTAATCCAGTATCACATGCCTATGATCCAGTTGCCTCCCAAAAGCTCCAGTTATGAGTGCATGAAGCCCTGGGGGGCACATCTGGACAGAAACCATAACACCTCCTATTTCTTGCACTGTGTCACATGCCCCAGCATTGGCTGCTTCAGCTCCAGCCTCTCCTTTGGGCGCTCCATGGCTCAAGGCTATCTGTATTTTGACTGGATGCCTGATTCCCACTAGATCACAAGCTCCACGAGGCCAGGGACCAGGCCCTCCTGCCTCGCCGGTGCCAAAGCCAAGTACACCTCCTTCCCATGCCCTTTGCCACTGCCTTAGACCTGACCTCATTGCCTACACTAAGCTCCTCGCTGGTCTCCCTCCCCTTCAAAGCCGCCCTACCCACACATCTTGCTTCTCCACTCCGGCAGCTACAGTCTACCTCCTTTCTTATGCAAAGGACCAGCTCCAACCCAGAGGAGAAGGGCTGGGGAATCCCATTCCCACCAGTGGGACCAAAATGTCGGAGGTGGGATTGTTCCTACTGCGTTGTTTATAGGTCCCTGGTAAGTCTTGGACACCTGAGTCAGCCATGATGCACTGTTCATTACCTGAACAGTGTCCCAGTGTACAAGTTGGTAAGTTGAGGCAGTACCTCCTCTTTTTAATGTATTAGAAGTTGTATTAGATGTCTCTGTGTTATGCCTCCAGAGAGCTGTGCTTCCCCTAGCATAGTCCTACAACTCAGCTCATTCATTCATTCATTCACTCAACAAAACTTGCTGAGCCCCTCACATGTGAGAGACAGTGTTCTGGGAGTTGGAATACACCTGTGTACGAAATAGACGAAAACTTCTGTCCTCGTGAAGCTTCATTCTAGCAGAGAGACTGATAGTGAAAAAGATGAATAATTTCAATATGTATTAGACCAGGCAGTGATACGTGCTATGTAGAAAAATAAATCTAAGATGAATGGCAAGTATGGGTGCCTACTGCAATTTTTAAAGGGCCAGGGAATGGCCAGGGAGTGGCACTAAAGACTTCAAGAGGGGCGGGGGGAGCCTCATGGATGCTGGAAGAGAGAGACACAGGCAGGCAGTGGGAACTGTGGGTAGCAGTCCCTGGAGTGGGAGGGTAGAGGAGTGAGAAGCAGCAGCAGGCTGGGTGACAGGAGAAGACAGGAAGCAAAGCAGAATCAAGTAGGCAGACCCACGGGCTCTTCCAGGGCCGCTGGCACATCTCTGGCCACTGCTCCAGGGAGGGAGCAGAGACAGGACCTGCCTCACACAGCATCACTTTGACTTTTGTGCAGAGTGGGGACTGCAGGAGGGAAAAGCAGGCAGCCTGGAGAGGAGGCCTGGGCAAGGATCCAGCTGGTGTTAGTAACATAAAGTTCACCGAGGGTGGCCCAAAGGACCTAACTCTGGATGACCGATTCTTGCCCCAAATCAAAAGCTCTGAGGGGAGACTGAAGGATTTGAGTCCAGACAGCCGTCATCAGGAGTGGTAGAGTGAGTGGGGTAGCACCCAGACCGGGAAGGCCCAACTGCAGGCACCCAACCAAGCACCCCAGGGCTCCCCTGTGAGCGTGCTGCCAGCCCTTCTGCCCAGTGTCACTCTGGAGGTTGAGAACACAGTAGCTTTTTTTAGCCCTTAAATCTCAGGTCCAGGCCAGCCTCCCAAACTTTGGTGCATGAAGGACTCCAACAAGCTCTGGCTCTAAAACTCTCCCCTGTACCCAACAGACCCCTGTTGATTTATTTGAGGTCTCACATTTGCTTTTAATGCCAGAAAGGTCACTTAACGGCAAGCATTTATGTCCGGCCCAGGAGGGGTAAATACAGCCTGCACATGGCTCTCTCCTGCACCCAGGGTGGATATCACTAATTGATCGTGATAACCCTTCCGCTGTCACTACCATCAGAATCGGGGGTCCTGCAAGCTGCTGCCAAATGACTGGGAAACTCATTTACATTTCAGCAAATATCTCTGGGCCCCAGACCACCGTGATGATAATGATGATGATGATAGTAATAATAGTGATGGCGTTTATTGTATTTACAGATAAGCCTTGTGGTTTGAGACTTGTAAAGTACCTCCAGCAGCTCTACTTCTCCACGGCTTATCCCTACACCCACAAAGATGGGCAACTGTATTGTTCAGGCCTTTTTAGGTTGAAAGTAACACAGCACTTTTTCTCAGTCATGCTAGAAATGAGCTCTGCTGATGTCTACACTGAGGTCACATCTCTGTCCCTCGGGTCCAAGGGGTGTCCCCCATACTACGTGGATTGAAGAGGTTAGCATGAAATGGGAAGGGACAGGTGATTCTCCAAGAGAATGGATTTTAAGGTGAATGTGGTGGTGCTATCCCAGCTGTAATCCCAGCTACTCAGGAGGCTGAGGCAGGAAGATAGAAAGTCTGAAGCTCATCTGGGCAACGTGGTGAGACCCCATCTCAAAATAAAAATAAATAAAAAAGTAGACATGCCTAGTGTGCACAAGGTCCTGGGTTCAATTCCTGGTACAAAATCAAAAAAAGGCTCTAGATGTACAAAAAGCACAAGTTCACAAGAATAATAGGAGAGATGTTCCAAGATCCCCAGTGAATCATATATATTTTTTTCCTATACATATATACTATAAGATTTAACTTACGATTTAGGCAAGTAAAAGATTAACAACAATAGCTACTAAAATTCAACAGTTCTAACAATATACTATAATAAAAGTTAGTTGAATGTAGTCTGTCTCGCTCTTAGAAAAATCAAGACACATATTAATATTTTCAGTACACAGTTGAGAGCAGGTAACTAAAACCCCAGAAGGCTCAGATAAGGGGCTACAGCAGTTGACCCCTCCCACCCACCCCCTTTGTACAGAGGAGGACAGTGGTTGCCTGGAGATGGCCGGGGCCCCTCCCAGTCACACAGCAGTTTATGGAAAGACCAAGACTGGAGTTCATGTCCCTGCAACCCTGAGCTTGGGATGCTTTGCTTTTCTTTTCTTTTCTTTTTGTACCAGGAATCGAACTCAGGGCCTCATGCTTGCGAGGCAAGCACTCTAACCACTGAGCTAAATCCCCGGCCTTTGGGATGCTTTTCTTAGCCTGACCCAAGAGCTGTTTCTCTGAGGCTAAGTCAGAGACACCCTCACTGCCTTCGAGAGAGCCCAAAGTGGGGCCCTCTAAGGGGCTAACGAGAGCCTCAGTGTCTTTCTATCACAGTGGACAGATGTGGCCTCTTATGCCGCCTGGTCTGCCTCAAGCCCGGGCACAGATTCAGAGGGCACAGTGGTGGCATAAGGAGCAGGGACCCTCCCCTGCCAGCATCAGCCCGCTCAGGTGGAGCTGTCCAGCACCCTCCCATCTAGACAACAGCAGGAGTCCAAATAAGCAATTAATTACTGCCTGCCGGCCGCACTCCCCTTCTCTGCTCAGCCGAGTGTGTAATGGAAATGGGACCAAAACAGACTCCCCTGCCCAGAGGGAGCCTGGCATGCCCAGCCAAGGATCAGCTCCAGGGAGAAGGGTTGGGGGGAAACACAGAGGCAAGTTTATGAAGACAATGAGCCTCCCCTGGCCCCTGGCCCCTCACTTTCCCAGCCTCTTGGCTACAGGAAACAGTCTGCAGGGCCCTGTTTCTAAGCGATCCTTCCTTGGCAGTCTGAGTATAATGGTATTGTTGATATTAACCTTAGATAATTTTAGTAGTAGTGTGTTTGTTAGGCAGTATCCTACATGCTTTACAAGAACTGTCTCTTTAAAGCCTCAGAGCAGTCCTCTGATATAATTCATAAGCCTATTTCACAGATGAGCAATGTTGAGTCCCACGGAGATAGAATGGACTCTGAGGGGTGGTGGGAGACAAATCAGAACAGATAGACCCATTTATGTTGCTCGCCCTAGGCAAGTTACTCAACTGTTCTGTGCCTCAGTTTCCTTATCTATAAAGCGATGATGGAGCATTGGGGATTTAGCCTGGCAAGTACTAGGCCCTGAGTTCGATCCTCAGCAGCCCCCTCCAAAAAAAGTGGTGATGATGGGCATTATGTGCCTTAGAGTTGTTAGGACAGTGTTTAGTGTGAAGCACTGAAAAAGAATAAGTGCATCTTTAGCCGGCAGGCGCTGTTATAGCCTTGTTTTAAAGCAACAGTAGAATAGTAAATTTTGAGGTACATACAGCGGGTACATTCCATTCCAACATACGTGACAAACGTCACAAGTAACTAAGTAACTTCATTCACAAAATTTCAGGCCCATTCTGAGACCTCTCACCCTGCCGTCCGCATCCCTCACCAGCCGACAGCTCAGCTGGGTGTCATTTTCTATTCTTTGTATGAGGAACACAATGGGAGTTTTTGTTTGTTCCCAGAAACAGGCCATGAAATTCTGATGAGGAATTTGCTTTTAGAAAACTTAGCCACATTTCCCTGCTAGGGTTCCAAACTAGTTGAAAAATCACTGCTCCTGAATGGGTGAAACTGATCCCCCAGGTCCCCAGATGGGCAGATTGGCAAGCATAAGGTCATGCAGCAGCAAAGAAAAGAAAAGAAAGGAGGAAACTCCACTCAGATCAATGGCACACAAAAGGCGAGGCACAGGCACCAAAGCGGGACAAGGATTGTGCCCCACCCCACTCCTGGCCTGGTAGGTGTGCCGTGTCTGCCTCATCCTCTGAACCCCAAGGAAGAGGGATAGATAATTCATTCCTGCAACCCAGAACCAAGCACGGGCCCCAGAACGGAGCAGTAGGTCAGGGAGTGCTGACTAAAGAAATGAATGAACAAATGAATAAATACATGACGTATCTACTTGGAGGCGTTGTAGAGCATAAAGCTCTAGAGCAAAGAAGGAAGGAGAAATAGAGACTGCTGTCTATTCTTAGGTCCTTAAAATGCGGAATAATTTTTATACTTTTTGCGAAAGAATTCTAAAGATAGTTAAGCAACAAGAAAAGCAAAGTGCTCAAAGGGTGTGAGTGTTCTATCTTTTGTGTGTTAAAAAAAGGAAGAGGGTAATAAAGGTACATATCAGAACCTGTTTACATAGTTGTACTTGTACAGGCAAATGAGAGGCTCCTAAGTAATTTATCACAAAGGTTAAGGGAAAATCAGAGAGTGGGTGGATGGAAAACAGGGAGTGAGGGACAGAGAGGGACACTTTTCACTATGTGCATTTTGTATTTTTTAGATTTCTGAATCATGTGAAGTAAAAAGATAAATCAAGAAGAGGAAAACAAAAAAAAAATAGGAAAGTTCTGCTTCAAGAAAATGTTACAAGAGGGTCTGCCCCTTGCTTGATGCAAGGGGAAGGGGGAGAATGCTTAGTTAATACCTAGTTCCGGCTCATCTCCTCAAGGATTCAGTATAATCAAGGGCTTGGAGAGCTCCTAACCTATTGATCTTGGCTTGAAAGCATTAGATGAATTCCCAGGAGCCTTGAGCTTTCTGAAATCATTTCTCTGAACTCCACATCTCTCTTGTCGGCAGCCTGTGGTCCCTGTGTGCTCCTGTGATGGCTGAAGGGTGGATTTGGTGCAAGCTCCCAGGGACAGAGAGACTGGGAAGGACCTCCAGGGTAGGTGTCAGAGACTGGCCTTCGGAGGAAGGGAAAGAGCAGAAACTTAAACTCCTGAACACTGGAGGCCAAGGAGACAAAAAGATTGAAGTTTTGACCCTGCCTTTTTTGTACCCTTCCCCAGCACCCGCCTCCTGAGAAGCACCGAGATGTCCCACTTCTTGTGAAAAGACCCTCCCCAGCTGTTGGATTGGTCTGAGGGATCCTTGAGGGTAGGCTCTGACATCAAGGTGACATTCATCATAGCAGGTACGGCAGTGGCATGAATGCTTTCCAGGAGCATTGAACTCGGAGGGCTCCAGGGCCGAGCCCCAGCACCACGAACTGGGAGAACAGGACAGAGGCCGGGGGTTTTCAGCCCTGCACCTGGGGGCAGAGTTGACGCTGGAACCCAGGGAGGGGCAGGCACCTGGGTCTGGCTGGCCCAGTTGCGAGGGTCCAGGCACCAGGATCTCTCTGTCTTTGAGATGTAGACTCCCGACCCTGCCACAGGACCCGCGACCTTTGTACGCCTGGCACCGAGTGATTTTCTCTGCCCCAGGCCTGCAGTGAGCGCTTTGCCTGACTCTCATGCCTCAGCATGGAGGAAGCCTCCTCTTTGTTGACCTTCATGTTGATACACAAGGCAGGCCAGGCTGTGCTTCCCTAAGAAGACACCCCCCGGCAAAAGAGGAAGAAAACCCAGCTTCAGCCTGCAGCTGCAAGGATCTAGGGAGCAGGGAGGCCTGCAGCAGGCTGTCCAAACCCCAGCCTCTAAGCACCACCGCGGAGCCTGGCCATTCTCCCAGCAGAGGTGACAGGCTGGTCTGGGCATGGCTTCTTGTGTGAGCAAATGTGTTTTTATGACAGGATTTGTTTGTTCTTGGAACAGACTATTATCTTTGGCCTTTCTCCTGGGCTCCAGCATCATGTATCACCTGCGAGTGCCACCATCCCCTTAGGCTGAATATAATCAAAGCTAGCAATAATAACAACAACAGCAATGATAATGTCATTAATCACAGATGGAGTTTCATTGGCTTTTGTCCCCAGCCACCCTTTCTTCCCAAACTCCCTGCATCAGACGTGACTTCTCTAGGATCTCCGTCACTGGCTCTGGGACCAGCGTCATCTCTGAGAAGGAGCTTGGCTTTGGTGACAGACAGCTATGGGTTTGAGTCTCCACTCTGTCTCTTGTGGCTGTGTGGCCTTGGACCAGGCACGCATGATGTCTGTTCCTTCGCCTCAGGTGTGTGAAATGACCAAGTGACATGTGGTGGACATCTCTGCCTTGCTGCTCAGTGCCCCTTCCCCCTCTGAGTACTGTCAGGCCATAGTTGAGTTGGCCATAGTTTTACAGGGCACTGACTTTCTGACTGTAATTGATTGGACCGAGAGTGAATGCTTGACTCAATATGACCAAAGTCCTTAAGACAAACAGCCAGGTCCAGGCCAGTGGTGACAGCTATGAGATGGGAGCCTCAAGACCTGTTTGCATTGTGTTAAAGATGATACGCTGAAAGAAGCAGAGATGATGAACAGACAGGGGTCCCTGGTCCCAGCTCTCCTGGGCTCATGCTGCTTTCTGTCTTTTCCATAATTACCTGAAACCCCAGCATTCTTCCGGGAAGGCCCCTTTGGACCTACACTAGTGGCTGAGGTTGAGGATAAAGTGAGATAATACATGAGTCGCACTTAGCCCATATCTCAACTTGTTCCTTAGATGGAAAAAATAAGTCCTCAGTGAGTGGTAACTGGGATTACCATTACTCGAAAGGCACGGACTCAGCTCAGATCACCCAGTGAGAGATAGTCCGGGCAGGAGAGAAGGTCAGATTCCATTTCCTGTACACACCATTGTGAGCGGAGTGGTCCAGGAAAGCTCCTTGGACAGGGCGGGTGTGGGAGGCCCTAGTTGGGGGTGGGGAGCAGAAGACATCCCAACAGGGGCTAGAATGCAGAGGCAGGTCTTCTGAAGTGTAGCTTTGAGTAGCTTGAGGACTCAGCCCCCTGACCAGTGCTCTTAGAAGCTATGCCTGCAAAGGGCGCTCGGCATCTGTCTCCATCTAGTCCTTGCCTGGTGGTTAGCACACAGGCTTGTAGAGAGTCTCGTTCATGTCAGGCTCCGTGTGGGGCACCAGATACAAGGCCACATCTGCACATATCTACAACATACCGGGGAAGATCACAGAGGACAATAGGAAATCTTAGAGGGGCACACCTGAAACTTGGGGAATCAAAGAGGGCTTCCTAGAGGAGGTGACATCTAACTAGTGACCTAAGAATGAGTAGTAATACTAGTGAATATCCATGAAGGATATATTACATGTAAGGTATTTCAGATGCTTTACTGCCTTTAATCCTCTCCATTACCTTGAGACAGAGGTCTGATTATGCCCATTGAACAAATGAAGAAACTGAGGCTCTGTTGGTAAAGTGAGCCTCCTGGCCACACAGCTACAAAGAGATGGAGATTGACTCACCTCAGCTGTGCCTACTGTTAAAGTGTGTCTTTGAACCCCAGAAATGAGTGAATGGGAGTTAGGGGGAAGCAGGTCACTCCCTGCAGCCAGAATTAAGAGGCCCTGTGGAGTTGCACAGGCTTTGTGGGGGGTGTTTTGGGGGGCAAGTCTGTACTTCAACTAAGGAGTGCTGGGTGATGGAGAAGACCAGACTTGGCTTTGGAAATCTGCCAGGTGAACATCACACCCAGAGAGGCAGCCGGCAGTAGCTGGGAATGCCAGCACACAGGCCTGGATGGCCACGGTCACCCTGGGTGGCAGGGCCTCCTCCTGAGCCCTGTGTGCTTTGCACAGCCCTCCCTGGGGCTGGACCCTCGAAGAATAGTCCAGAGACTTCATCTGCAGTGAGGAGTGTGCTGGGGATTCTCGGCCAATCAGCACACCGCCCTTCAACAAGCCGTAATCACTTCTGATTGCCCCTTTGTCGCTGGGCTGGCGCTCAGAGCCATTTCCATCTGAAGCAGTGGGGTGGGGGCCATCCCTATGGAGACCTCTGTGCTCCACTCATTTCCTGTTTCAGGATGAATGTTTGTGGAAGGGGGCTGAGCTCCCCCAGTTCTCAGAGACACGACAGGCAGGCACACACGAACAGAACCAGTTTCCACAGTGGGCAGGAGCTTATAGATAGTAATGCTCTTCTCTGACCATCGGGGCGGGATCATGTCCCTGTCTGACTTATGAAGAACTGAGGCTCAGAGATCATGGATGGCAGACAACAGAACCAAGTGAGTTTTCATTCACTGATTCATTCAGCAAACATTTACCAAGCACTTACTATGTGGCAGGTACTGTGCTAAGTGTTACATGTAAACTTGGAGCTTTTCCAATCACTACAACAGGAACCAGCATTTACTGAGCATTTACCACAGCCCAGGTGGTCACTACCTTCTGTCCATGTAGATGGTCCATCACTCCTCACATCAGCACTGCAAAACAGGAGAAGCAGGGTCTTAGGGCAGGAAGTGTTTCTCTCTGACTCCATCCTGAAGGTTGCCACATACCAAAGGTGGTAAACAAATAGGAACATTTGGAAGAATAGGGGCTGAGGGGTTGGAGAGATGAGGAATAAGGTCCAAAGGGGAGGGGTGGCCTCGAGATGCAAGGCCCCTGGCTGGGTACAGGCAATCTGATCAGAAAGCTAGCTTCCTGTGGAGGGTGAGGACTCCTGGTGAGCAGATTAGACTTGGACACATCACACAGCTATGGATTGTGCTGTATTGAAAGATCCTTCTCAAACATGAAGAAGAAGAAGCCGTCTCCCACGTTTCCCTGGGGTCCAGGTGCAGCTCTGTGCAATGATCCGTTTAACAGTGACAGTCAGGGCTCAGTTCTAGGATGCTCATTCCATCCCTGTTTAACAGATGAGTAAGCTGAAGCTCAGAGGAGGAATCACCTGCTCAGGGTCACTCCACCAGCAGTAGCAGAGTTGGCTGCAGAGCTGAGCTCCAAGCCAACATGCCCCTCAGGCCAGCCGGGACCCAAAGGTCATGAGGCCAGCCTAGACATCCCTTGCTACCGACAGGCAGTTGCTGGAACAACCTCAGCCCCTCACTGTAAACAGCAAGCCCCCTCCCCTTCTCCATCTCGTCCTCCCCACGGCCCATCTCCGCTCAGAGCTATTAACCAGGTCACGCTGGCTTGTCCCAGTCCAACAGTTCCCTTAATTGCCTTTTTATAGCACGTCGTACAACTGTTCATTACGCTGTCATATTTCCCCTCCAAGGCAGCAGTAGGGGAGCCAAACTGAGGATGGAGGCCCATCCAGGTGGCAGGGGCTGTGTGTGGGGCACCAATGTGTGAAGCTTATTTTCTACTTGGTCAGAATGAATTAAACGCATGCCTCTCACAATTGGGTAATACACGAGCCACTTTCAAGGGGGAGAAAAAAATTACAGTCCTCTCCTGACAATTGGCAAATTATCTTTATTACGATTGTACCGAAATATGCACAAACACAAAGCCAGGTATAAATTCCTCGTCCTTTTAGCAATGTGCAACTGGAACAGCAAAGAAAATAGATTGCCCCAACACAAAGCTACAGCATCGGAAATTTCAAAATAACTCGATTAATTTAATGTGATGGATGGTGTGTTACTGAGATCAAATTGCACTTACCCGGTGAATGTGGTTCTGTATGCTTCAGCTTTTAGCCCCCCTCTGTTCTTTTGTCATAGGCCTGTGACAATTAAAGCAGTATTTGGTCATCCAGGAGACCTAGAATCTGCTAGTAAATTTTTTTTGATGTAAAATAATATAAAATTGGGGCTGGGGATTTAGCTCAGTGGTCGAGCACATGCTTAGCAAGCACAAGGCCCTGAGTTTTATCCCCAGCACCCCTCCAAATATATATATAAAATTAACCAATTCTGAGAATAAGCTCACACACCCAGGTTAGGAAATAATCAATGTCCCTGGGTCCTTTCTCAGCCATGCGAGTCTAAATTAATCTGCAGGGAAGAGTTGTGTGCTCTTGGGCTGGAACCCCAGAACACAAGGCCCACCTTACTGCGGCCAGACCCATCCAGACTTTAGTGAAATTTACAGGTTCTTCTGAGAGCCTGCTGTGTCGCCAGCCCTGTGCCTCCCTCCTCTCTGTCCTAGGAGGTGTCTGTGTAGTCAGGAAGGAGACAAGGTGGCTGGCAATGACCATGTACAATAGTGCAGGAGGAACTCCTGAGCACTGATATGTTTGACCAGAGGGAAGGAGATCTGATCAAAGTTCCTTCCTGGAGCCCACAGACCTAAAACCTTCCTGGCAGTCTTACCCACAGTGCTGAGGTTCAAAGGACAACTCAGGTCCCAGGTTCAAATCCTGGATCCACTCCCACCTAGCTATAAGACCTCAGGCAAGTTGCTTAACCTCTCTGCACTCCAGTGTCTCCATCTGTAAAATGGGCATGAAACAAACCTATGTTCAAGGGAGTACTGTGAGGTTTGTACACCAGTTTATAGTCCAGGCTGAGCACTTAGCTTAGACCCTGACACAGAATTAGCATTCATTAAATGTTAATGTTACGTCACCTGACCCCAGCTCTCAACAGAATGAAAAGAGGAAGCTTCAAGATTGGGCTCAGAGCCGGGCATGGTGGTACATGCCTATAATTCCAGCACTCAGGGGGCTGAGGCAGGAGGATCGCCACAAGTTTGAGGCCAGACTGGGCAACGTGGTGAACTCAAGGCCAGCCTGAACTACACAGCGAGATCCTGCCTCAAAAAAGAAAAGAAAAAAAAAAAAAAAAAAAGGATTCAGCTCTTAGGCTGAAGGCCACGGACTTTAGGGGATTTGAAACCTTGTGCAACATTCGCATCAGGTCCAAGAGAGGGGATCTAAACTTCGTCAGATGTCCACAGGGGCTGTGACCTAGAAAACGCTTTGGTCCCTGAGCCAGAGCTGGTCGGGGGCTGGCAGAGGCACTCAGCCATGACAAATGCCCTAGACTGGGAGGCTTATGCAACAGGCATCTATTTTCTCAGTTTTGGAGGCTGGAAGTCCTAGGTCAAGGTCCAGCAGGGTGAGTTTCGGGTGCCGGTTCTCTTCCTGGCTGCAGACGGCTGCCTTCTCTCTGAGCCTCACATGGCAGGGGGCGGGGCAGAGAGCTCTGGTATCTTTTCTTAGAAGGACAGAGAGCCTATTAAATCAAGACCACCCGTTGGCCCCACTGGACCTTAATTAACACCTTAGATGTCTTATCTCCAAATACAGTCACATTGGGGATTAGGAATCCAGCATGTGAATTTGGGGGAGCACAATCCATTCTGCAGGACTCAGTGAGGTGGGTGGTTCTAGGTCTGGAGGAGGCCAGGTTTTCACCAGCAAAGGCTGCTTTGAGGCTTCTAACAGAAGCAAAAGTCAGCTCCCCTAGTCCCAGTGAGCCACCACTTCCCACTCCTTCATCATCACTCCTTCCACTGTGTGCACCACCCAATGGTCCAAGACCATCTCCTCCTGTCCAGCACTGCAGGGCCTGTATGAAGCCTCCTGCGGGGACGGGAGGTAAACCTGAGGATTGTGCGAAAGTGACGGTCCTCAGAGGCGCTCTCAGCAGCTCAGGTGTACAAAGAGCACTCGGCCAACAGCATGAGGGTGCAGGCGGTCAGGCATGACCACTTCACGCTCGGGGAGCCCAGAGTCATTATCACGGGGCTCACTATCATGGCTCTGATTGTGATCATTGATAACTCCCAGACGGCCGTCTGCTCTCCTCTGCCACTCACAGATTTCTAAGGGGTGCTGAGGATTCTTGCAAGAGTTCTGCATCTAGGGGGCTGGGGATTTAGCTCAGGGCAACTCAAGTGTGCTCGGAACAAAAATCAGGTCTCACAGAGGTACGCGACTAGCTTTCAACTACAGAGATGAGTGAGAATAAAAGGTAAATCCCCTCAGAAGCATGACAAACTCGGAACTCAGGGCTGGACTTTGGCCACTGTGTGTACACTTCCTCAACCGGTCACTCTAAAAGTTCTTGGGGAAAAATGGTTTGGTGGCATCAATTTAATTCAACCTGAGTGATGTTTACTGAGTGTTTACTGTGTGCTGTAGACTCAACGTAAATAAGGTTGACATACTCCTTGTCTGTCTTCCGAGGTTATTTTCTCAGAAAAGGGCAGTATGTTAGGCCTGGTGGTACATCCCTGTAATCCCAGTGTTCAGGAGGCTGAGGCAGGAGGATCACTCCAAGTTTGAGGCGAGGACAGCCCAGCCTGGGCTACGTAACAAGATTCTGTCTCAGAAACACCAAAAAGTTGCAAGGCTCTGAGTTTGATTCCCCAGCACCTGAAAGAAAAAAAACAAAAACAACAACAACAACAAAAAAAAAACCACCAAAAAGGAGGCTGGGCAGGAATTACTGGTCAACACACCAAACAGGTCCAGGGCTCCTCCTTCAGTTCCAGAAGCATCTCATGGTTTTAAAGGCTGCCAAGAAGCCGGGCATGATAGCACTTGCCTGTAATCCCAGCACTAGGGAGGCTGAGACAGCAGGATTGCAAAGTTTGACATCAGCTTGGGCTATATGATGAGTTCAAGGCCAGCCTTGTCTAAAAAAAAAAAAAGGCTGCCAGAGTAAGACCTGGATCCACGTATCCCTTGCTCCCTGGCTCCTTCCCAGGGCTCTCAGCACAGAAAGCATGTACCCAGAAACCCAGAGGAAATGAAAGCCACTCTCCCTTGCCCTGAGGCAGGACTCCTCTGGACACTGTCTCCGACAGGGCATCCAGCCCCTGCTTGGATGCCTCTGGAGAGGTCATGCCTACCACTTCAGCAAGGAAAACTGCTAACATTTACACAATCATTGACGTATTTTAATATGCCTGAGGCTGAACTAACAGAGGCAGCACCTACACCCACCATGGTCCCACCTGACTTAGCCCAATGAAGGCAGAAGAAGAGGCACCATTGTTCCATGCATGGACTGCCCATTGGAGACTTCAGCCTGCTGTCCCTCTCCTGGTTTGTGCCATGGACACAGCAGCAGGAAATCAGCTTCTGGCTTGGGGAAGCCGAGCACAGCTCTCTTCAGCTGCAGGGAAACCTGACCAGTGCCCCAGCCCTGGATGCCAAGGAGTGGGCTGATTTACAGAGCAGCACCTGCGTCCTCAGCAGGAAAAGGCTCATGGGCAGACCTCGCTCTGGAAAAGGAGGGCTCCAAGTCGGGGGGGGGGTCTGTCTGTGATCATTCGGCCCCGAAATGATGCTCATGATGTTGGCTTTCCAGGCCATTAATTCAAGGGCTCTGTGCTCCCCTTTCTCCATGTTGCTGCCTGCTCTGCGAGATAAGCCCAGTTCAGTTTAACCC